>CM055072.1:32390676-32548727 GCA_029204045.2 Tillandsia leiboldiana | reverse complement strand
CTTTTGGTGCATAACTTAACAAAAGAACAAATACATGAAAACAAAGAAGAAGATTCTCTTGGTCACCCAAGATAGAAACACTATAATATATAAAGGCCAAAATCTAGTACAAATTGCTTCTTGATGTCTTCTATGAGCATTACAACAAAAGCCTAGAAACATCCAGTTTGTCAAGCCTTGTCATAATTTCAGTGGCTCTTTATATGAAGCTTGAAGGTTGAGGCTAGTTTATGAACATGGGGTATGAGAGAAAGAAAATGAGGGGCTTTTTAAGAAAGGAGCCTTCGAAGCTTGGATTTCTTTTGCTATTGGGCTGCTTTGTAATCTCGATGGTCCTTATCGGAATGTCGAGACATTATGTTGTTCCTTTTCCGAAATGTAAGCTTTTCGAGTAATTATTATGAATTTTGTCCAATGGCTCAGCCCCAGCATAAGCTTAGATATAATCATTTCTAGAGGTTGTAAATTTGGTCGCTTTGAGATTGATTTACTTAATATCCATCCAAACTGGGTTTCTTACAGTGAATTTCTTGGCGTCGATTCACAACCTCTTCAGGTTTGCTGGCGGGAGATAAGATCATTTCTCATCACGGAGGTAAGCATAATATTGTATTATTCTAAGAAAGTACAGTGGTTTATTGATATATTAGCTAAACGCATTATATATATAGAGCAGAGCTTATATGCTTTTAAAAACACAAGCCCATCATACTTGTGAATTTTTTACCATTAAATTGTATTGAGATTTGTGTTTTTGTAAAGTCAACTAAAAAAGAGAAAGATAAATGATAGTACAAATCTCAATACAAATTCAATAGTAAAAAATTTACAAACATGAATGTGCTTGTGCTTTAAAAGCATATAAGCTCTATTCTCTACATATTATATATAGAGGCCACTATGGTATCGATAACACCAAGCATTTGGTGCTATCAAGTTTTCTACCCTTGATCAACCTCTTGATCATTTCTACCCGTTAGATTTTACTATTTTACCAACTACCCATTAAACCCAAGGAGCCCACTATCATCTCAACCACACATCTTTAATCCAAGGGTTTAAAACTTAATAGCACTAATGATTTGGTACTATTATAGCATTCCAGCCTAGCGCTCTCTCTCTCTCTCTCTCTCTCTCTCTATATATATATATATATAGATATAAAAGGAAAACAGTAGAAACTTTAGGGGCAAGAGACAAGATTCTCTTTTCTCTTCTTGATTATTATTATTTTTCCTTTTTTTGTTACTTTTCTAATGAGAAAATATAATATATTGGAAAATTTTCCTTTCTATTGAATTTAGTTGAAATGATTGTGTGTTGAAAGAGTTGATGGTTAAGTTATTTTAGTTTTGGAAGAAGATTGAAGATTTAGTATGTTCTGAATTTTTTATTCGGCCATAGCTCTTATATGTTTTCGTAGGCATTCAATTTACAATCATGAGGAGAAGGAAGGAACGCCAAATTTCTGAAGGCATGATGGAATATTTGATTCTAACTATTTGTAGGTTAGGGTCAAAAGATTGAGCTATAGTATTTTGTTCTGAATCATCTTGTTCTGTAGCTCAACTGTGTTGGTTTATTGATTTTGTGAACCAGAGGCATTCTTTATTAGCAATTAGTAGAATTTTAGGGGCAAGATTTTCTTCTTCTTCTTCTTATCCCTTTTGTTGACTACATACATTGTTGATGAGCAATCAGCAGAATAGTATGGTGGAAATTCTTTGTTTCTGTTCTAGTGAGTTGAAATGATTGTTTGCTGAAAGAGTTGATGCTTAACTAAGTTTAAGATGAGGTATAAAGATAGGAGATGTAGTTTGTTAAAGATAAGGGATGTAGTTTGTTCTGAATTTTTTCTCTATAGCTTTATTCAGCAACAAAACTCGTAAATTTTAGCTAAAGGTATGTGATTGGCAATCATGTGTAGAAGGAATACCAAACTTAGGGCTGGGATTTTCTTCCTTTTCTCCATCTTTTGTTGTTACAGTTATTGATGAGCAGTCATTTGCAGAAGTTAGATCTTTGGTTGAACTTTCTTGGACTATTTGTTCCTTTGTAGATTGTGTCACATCCTTTAGTTTCTGGGATCTGAAAACTAGTTTGTTTATCAGATTGATGAGCTTAATTTTCCTGTTGGTTTATATTTTGCTGCTGTATATCTTGCAGCAAGATAATCTGATTGTTCCCCTAGTGATGTATAAAACTTGATAAAGGAAACTGAGAAGGGAGATTTTTAGTAGATTTTATTGGGGCAATTCGCACTGACTTCCTTTCAGTTTGATTGCATCTAAGGTCGTGAACATAAGATCATATATGCTGTCACTAGAGTAGCTGGAGACCTTAATGTGGTTACATGAGAATTTCATAACTTGCCCTGTAATTGAAGCTTTTACTCGATAAGAAACTAGTTACATTACATATGATGGTTCATGTTTTGTCTTTATACGACAAAACATGTTTTATCAGATATGACCGGTTAGATAAACCTCACAATCCTTTTCAATATTCTGACACTTCTCTAAATTCGATTATTGTCCTAGATTGGACTGTTTCATTTCATGGTATCCTTTACATAGGATAGGAACAACTTTTATAAAGAATGTAATAGGATTAGTACAGGAATGGAATTTTGGATTCTTCGTAGGTTCATTACTAATAAATACTAGTAATTGTAACTTTAACCTTTGACACAAGGTTTTACTGTAGTGCCCAATGTGGAAATCAAACTTGCATTCCATTTGAAAGAAAAGCTATGTTGCATAGATACGGAAACGGGGATACGGATATGACACGATACGAATACGGTGATATGACAATTCCTAAAATTCTAAGATACGATATGCAGGATATACCTGAATAAAATATTATTTTAAATATATTTAAATATATATTGATTATATGTAATGATATATGAAAACAATTAGAATATTTGGATTATTAAGAAATATATTTGATACATTAACTTGTATAATTATTTTACATCTGTTCATAGAAAAGGATAATCAATCGTATGAAATAATAATTTAAAAAGTATCAACCAACTATCCTTCAACTTGATCAAATGATAACATAGATATTTTGTCGCACAAACTAGATAATTAGCCATTCAACATATATATATATATATATATATATATATATATATATATATATATATATGTTTTATTAGGTTCTATTATATAACACAGTAATAAAAGAAAATATGCTAACAATTTAATAGAAGAAGATAAAATTATTTTTCTAGGGCCTTTGTTGATTAGTTCTAAGTTGATAAATTAGATGAAAAAAAAGTAAAGAGAAACGGTAAAGGACTGAACCATAGTTTAATACCGTGTGGAGATAAAACGAGAGGGAGCGCCTTCAACCATTCAAGAGCAAAAAGAAAGAAGAAATGGCAAATTGAAGAGAGATTTGCATTTTTGTTATTCTTTCCTTGTTTCCAATTGTTTGGATGCAGGTTTTTGAAAAATTTTAAATTCTGATCATTTTAGACCAAAAAAGAACTTGGCCGTATCCCCCCCGTATCCCTCTCGTATCCGAGCTGTATTCGATATATATTTTTTTTAAAAAAAATATATCGGATACTTCATTTCCGTATCGGACACGTATCGGGCGCGTGTCGATCGCGTATCGGTATCCGACACATGTCCGATATGGGTACAACATGAAATTTGAAGTATTCGTGCTTCATAGAAAGAAAGTGTATGAAAATTGAATCCTAATAAGAGAAATTTAAGGCAAAACATGATTCTTTATCAGAAAACATGTATTATACTAATCTTGATTTTTTCACTTATTGTGACACCCTAATAGTCCCAGTTGGATAATGTAGATGAGCGTGAGGGGCTTATATGTGACGAGCATACTAGAATTGATAACTGGGCTTAAGCATTTTGGGCTGGTGGTATAGGGCAAGTTATTAATGCTAGTGGGCTTGGTCATTACAATTTTTATTTGAGTCAATTTGCTAGGTGAAAGTGTTAGATGAATCTCACATCTCCCGGAGATCTTGGGCTAGTTATGGGACCTGACGAGGACGTTAAGGTATAAACGGAGGATTGGGAACCTTAATAATAATAATTGGGTTTAAGCATTTTTGAGTTAGTGGTTTGGGTTCAACGAGTTATTAGTGCTAGTGGATTAGGTTGTTTACATTTGGTATTAGATCAGGTTGGTCAGTCGATAGTGTGAGACGAGGTCTCACATCGCCTGGCGATCTTGGGCCCTATATGTGATTGTGTGATTGAGCCTGACGAGAACGTTAGGGCTTAAAAGAGGGGAGAGTCTGCGACACTCCAAGTTTAGTCCCACATTGGATAGGAAACTCATATAGCATGGTATATAAAGGTGGGTGTCCCTAGAAGTAATAATTAGGCTTATGCAGTTTAGGCCGGTGATTTGGGCCCACCGAGTTATTAGTGCTAGTGGGCAATTATAACTTTTAATCTTTGACCCAGCCACACAGGGTTTTACAATAGCGCCCACTGTGGTAATCAAACTTGCATTCCATTTGAAAGAAAATGTATGAAAACAAATTCCTAATAAGAGAAATTGAAGGCAAAACAATATTCTTTATCAGAAAACATGTATTACACTGATCTTGATTTTTTTTCGCTGATTTTTATTTTTCTATGACAAACAAATGTCTTAATTATTTTATTCTATGAAACCCGACCTAATGCTCAAGGTCAATAATTAATGATCAAGCAAATATTGTCCTAGACTATAAATAATTTGACCTTTCTCCCATTTAATAAGTAATTTGGATAGGGTCGAAGGATTTGAGATGAATGACTAGAATCAAGTTTTGTTCATTTGAGTACATGTAGGCTTGATTTTGTCCATTTTGTGATGACATATTATCATGACAATTGAAAATGGTTAAGGTTCATTGTTGTACATATGAGTACAACAAAAAAATATTGTCACCTCACTTGGTTTATTTTTGTTGTCTGGAATGATTGATAGAGTTGGAGAGATAGTGCATATTTTTTTGGTGAATTAGAAACATTTAAGTTTAAGAAAACGAATAAATTTTGTCTTAAATACATTTATTTACTCAAAAAATATAGAGAAGAAGTAGGTTATTAAAGACAGCAAATTGGAAGAGAGACCGTCACTTGTTAGAACAGACGTCACTAGGATCCTATTTTGTGTTTTTTTTCCCTTTGTTGGGGGTGGCGGGGGTAAAAATTTTAATTGATAGGCTATTTTTTAATTTAATTTTCCTGATGAAAATTTGGACCATAAAAGCAAGGATTGTTTAGTTAAAAAATTTACTTGATAGACTATTTTGTATTTAATTTTCCTGATGAAAATTTGAATCAGGAAATCATTTAATCTGGCTGGAGTTCTGCAAAAGTACTATTTGACTTGAGCTTAAAAAAATTGCAGTAATAGCTTTTCATTATAATCCTGCTACAAACTTCCTGCTGTAGCTAGTAGAAGCATTTCAAATTGGACAACCGGAATCAATTGGTAATGAATGCAATGCAACTAATAAAGCTAAAATTTGGATCTGGAAAATACAGGGAACATATGTTGCTTTTATATCTTTCCATTACAGAAATCTTATTTCATCATTTACCTTGAGTAAATAAATCTTCTTCCAATACAAAGCCAGCCATGGGCGAAGAGTAGAGATCTGCTGGATCTTTCCATTATAGCACAAAAAGATGTATAGAAGTCACAAATTGTCGTTAACCAGGTAATAAGGTGTCAAATCTCACTGGCTTGGTAGATCACGCTGAGGGAGGAAGAAAGGGGTTTTGCGGCCCTAAGAAGTATTATAAGGATGCCGCATAGAAGTAGGAGGGCCTTCCTGGAGGCCACATTCATAGTCAATGCCTCTCCAAAAATAATTGCTCTGCTGGGCAGCGTGGACCCCTTTAACTGATGTAATAATTTATTTTTGAATTCTGTTGGCTTAATTATAGTTAATAACATCCTTACCTTAAATATATGGATTGTTAGTGATTCTCTCTTTATTCATAAATATAAGATACATTTGATCTTGGTGATTATCCAATTTATGATTCCAGTCTATGATGATTCAACACTCCCATTGCATAAAATTTTACTCTGCACTGCCTGTATAATGGCATAATTGCATTATTCTTTATTTTTTGGTTTAATTTTTTTTTATTACTTTTTTTTCACTTTTTCTGTTGCACTTTCTATTCAAAGGGGAAATTAAATTCCTCCTTTTGTACTTTAATGATAATATTTTGTTGGATGAAGACTGTTGTATTCATAGTTTCCTGTTAGAAAAGTAAGAATCTTTTTTTTTAGTGAAAAAATCTTTAGGAAACAATAGGTTGATAATGACTTTGTACTAGTTTTTTATTATAACCTCTCCCATTTTACTTATTTGTGATAATGTTATTGCAGCCCAATCCGCTCACTTATTGAGTCAGGATTTAATGCAAATAAAGAGCTGATGTGAGGCTTTATTATGGAGCTAGAAACCTTGATAGAATGGCGTATCAGGTTCGAGAAGGACATTTACTTAAATAGTTTACTCTTGTTATCTTAATGTTGAGGATATTGTATTAGTCTAAACCCTAGAAGCCATTTATTGTTCCACTATTTCCTTAGGATAAGTTCAAGGATTGGGAGTCCACTGGTGTTAGAATTTTACCTGTTTTGTCAAGACCAGATGATAGATGGAAAGGCGAACAAGGCTATGTGCAGGTAATGTTTTTAGTGTTTCTTTGGCCTGGATTTTATAATAGCTTCTCTATTTAGAAAGCAGCAGCGAGGTGTTTGGCTAATGAAGAAGTTTGGAGCTTTTGTTGTGCGGGAAGCTGAAATGAGCTTATTAGCCCAAAAGCAGAAGCCTTGGAAACTAATTTTTGGGGGATGCGATTTAGAAGTTTTTGGTGCATTTTTAAACGGCTTCAGCCAACAACACTTCTGCGGAAGCTCCGGCTAGGCCAAACAGGCTCCAAATCTTTCAGTTTAAGATTGCCCTTGAGAGGCTTCCTTTGCTTATAAGAATTTTTGGTATCATTTTCAGAAAGCGTTTTCAAGAGCCGAAAAAATTGTAGATCCTTCTTCAACAGGAGCTGTGCTCTGTGGCCACAAGCCAATGACAGAGGTATGCAAATGTTTATTCTTAATTCTTATTTATTACTAATGTTATGTAACTATTCTATTTAGCAATGTTTTCTGTGTTTGGTTATTTTTGATATTTGGGTTGTCCCGTAAAGCTTTCGCCGGTGATTTTCTTTACTAATATCAAATGTTGTACTTATATTGTGATATTGATCTGAAGTCATCAATGATTCTTCTTATAGTTTATATTGTTTTCTGATAGCATATTTCTAACTTAAAGATTATAAAATGTGGACATTTGTAGTTGTAAGATAAGTTACAAATTTGGTTCGAGAGATAGACCAGCATTGCAGTTTCATCCTCAACATTTTAATTGTAGCAATTTAGTCTTTGAAGTTTATTCCATTTAACAGTTAAGTACTTCCTTTAATCTGTCATCTAAAAGTGTGCCACATTGCGTCATTATTTGGCTTTTCTTTGATAAAAATTTAATACTGAAGTTCTGAAGACAGAACTGATGGCTGGTAGGGAATATGCTTTGTCAATGTTGTAGGCTAAAATGATTACTCCTTCACAATTACTTGCCAAAAAATTCTTAATATGTCCTAGATAAAAGTTCTAGTCGAGTTTACCTCTAGATTCTGAGTTTAAAGTGTGCCACATTGCGTCATTATTTGGCTTTTCTTTGATAAAAATTTAATACTGAAGTTCTGAAGACAGAACTGATGGCTGGTAGGGAATATGCTTGTCAATGTTGTAGGCTAAAATGATTACTCCTTCACAATTACTTGCCAAAAAATTCTTAATATGTCCTAGATAAAAGTTCTAGTCGAGTTTACCTCTAGATTCTGAGTTTAAGGTCTGTAGTCAAATCTTAACCTATCGGAAGAAATGTCCAAAACTATATCTAGGATGATATATGGACCCAAATCTTAACATAGCAACCCAATTAGGGAAGTTTAAAATTAAAGATGTGTGTATACAGAAGAACACCAACAGCAGGAGACATTTTGAATATTCAGGAGGTTCTAGAAAGTTTACGCAATTTTGTTTCTCCCCGTATTATTTGCGAGAATCTCTTCTTGAAACTAAGTGGTTGGTGTTTGTTTGTAATCATCATTTTGCGTTTAGCATATTAGTATCAATTCTCTAATTATTTATACTACCGGGATCAACAATCGCAACAATACCTAAGTGCTTAGAAGGACTACTGAGATTACGATGTTGACCTCAACTTTCTGAATTGCAGGAGATTACATCGGCACTTGTAACTGATGGTGTACCGAAAGATAGAATATTGAAGAACTTCTAGCTATGGGATGGGATGCACTCGGCCACTCACTATTTTTATTGTATCATTTTTTGTCAAATACCCTGACTTAATTCTTTTTGTTGTCAAGCTACACGATATTCTAACAAGCTTGAAATAGAATAAGAGATATTTATTAAAATTGGCATTGTTTTCTCTGTTGCAGTAGCCATATATTTCCAACTGAAATCAAGATATGCGCTGCGGCAATTGTATGTTGGAATTGTTTTATTTAATAGTCCAAGTTGAGAGCGTCACTTGACTGGGATGTCATTGCTATAATTTTTGGCTTCTGCTGTATATTTGTATTTTTAGTAAATGATAAGGTTTTGTATCATTGTATCTGGAAATTTCCCTTTTCTTTTTTAGTCTCATAATCACAGGTCGTATTTGGTTACATCTACTACTATAACTGTTGGCGACTTTATTTTTATAAATGTCAGAAAAGCAAGTACAGGTCGAGTAAATAAGCCGTGTGAATTTTCTACTTTGGTACCAAATCGAGATAGAATTGATTTGATTTGTACTTCAACGAATTGAAATGCATTGGATTTGTGCTTTAAATCAGTTCTTTGGAATGAAATGTTATTGAACTGTGCTTCACACTGCAGTTTGTTGTGCCGGTTTCCCTGCTAATCTGTAATGTGTGGACTCCCTGGCAATGTTAGGCCTTGAACTTGGGATATCCACCAGGGCTAGTGTTGGTTGCCTTTTTCAATTAAAATATATAGGTTCTCAATTAAGTGCGTGATTTGTAATTTTTATTTAATTTTAAAAAAAAAATTTATTAAAATTATGAAAATTATTATTCTGATGAAATGTTTACTAAGTTTTTAGCTTATTAGTGGGTAAAAATAGAATTTTAGAAGTAATTTATTAAATTTAAATAAATTCTTACTAGGAATATTTAAAAATATTTTTAATATTTAGGAGGGCATTGGTGATATTATAAACTTTGAAACGGTATTAAGTAGAAGAGTATTCAAGAAATCATCGAACTTTTTTTTTTTTTTTAATTCCAATTTGTTTGTATTTATTATTATATATTAATTCTCCTCTTTTTTAAACACGTGATTGCTTCCCACATTTGGGCAGTGGATCTCATGTACATTGAATGTTGGAACCCATCTTTCATGGATGCTTCCCTTCTTGTGGTGGGTTTCGTTCCTTTGCGATCTCGGACTATATTCCTAATTCATCTTCTCGCGTCCTATTGGCACCCCTTCTCTCACTTCGACATCACGTCGTCCCGAGCTACTCTGTGGTTGTTGGGCCTTCTTTCAATGAATGTTTCTTCTTTGTAATTGATGATCCCACCGTATTGTCGTCATCTCTCGTTTCAACCCTCAACCACGGTTCATTTTTTCAAATATCGTCGTGTTGAACTATAGCCATTGTGCCTTTTTTTTTTTATAATGTTGCCCTCTGATTTTGTTATGTACCTCATTAATGAGGCTGTTGTCGGTCCTTGGCTTTAGCGTCACCCTCTCTTTCCCTATATTCTATTGTACCCATATTTTGTCACACATTTGAACTAGTTTTGCAGGTGCACCGTCATTTTTTATATTAGCGGTTATATAAAGGTTCTCTCCATCTTTACTAACCCTCCAACACCTATTTGTAACAAACCTGACGATCCGCAGCCAATCGATGAATGCGTTGAGCTGAGATTAGGCTTGGCGGTGAGGATGATGGCCGTTCCCGGACGATCCGTCACCGATCGAGGATGAGATCACTCTGAGATCGGTTGGCGGAGAGGATGATGGTCGATTCAGTTTGATCTAGTTGATCAAACCAATGCTGGATTTGGATCTGAGAGAGGGATTATTGCAGAATTGGGAAATTGGGAGAAGGATTTTGAGGGATCTGGGAGAGGAGAGAGAAAGGTAGAGAGAATTGGAGGGAAAAAGAAGTAGGGAGAAGTGAGATCAATATTCCATTTCATACCTTTCTCTCTCGTACAATGCTCTATTTATAGTGTCCAATTCAAGGATTAAATTGTAATACTATTACTATTGAGGGTTTATATGTAAAAAAGTAAATCGTCAATGGGCCTCAGTGGGCCTCTTCTCTGTGGCTAACGAACTCCTGGGCTGGGCCGTCTTCTGCTACAGTGCCGCTTCACCTCTCGTAGTTGGCGGGTCGGATCCCTCCACGACGCAGCGCCCGCTCCACTGGAATTCTCCAGAATTCCCCTGACGCCCCCCTGACGCTCCGTCCTATCTCACCTACCCTGTACTCCCATCTAACCTTACTCCTCCTCTCACCCTCCTTCCCTTACCATGGTTAGCTTCTCCATCTCCTCCTCCAGCGCTCCTCCTTCTCCATAGCTACTCTCTCTCATCTCCTCCTCTGTCTCCACTCTACTATCTCTAAGATAAGATTGTTACACTCCCTTCCTCTTGCGAAGATCCTTGTCCTCAAGGATCAAACGAAGGGTATCTGGCCTTCATCTCTTTATAGTCCTCCCAAGTCGCGTTCTCGGGCCCCAAGTTGCTCCACTTCACCAACACTTGCGTGACGGCTTGACCTCCCTTCTTCGACAACCTCCTGCTTAAGATCTGTTCTGGCTGGGTTAGCAGCTGCCCTTCTTCTCCCACCTGAAGTTTCTCCACCGGAACTTGCTCCTTTGCTGGGAATCTTTTCTTCAACTGTGATACATGAAAGACGGGGTGGATTCTTGCGTCTTCGGGTAGTTGTAGCCGGTAAGCAACTGGACCGATCCTCTGTAGTATCTCGTAAGGCCCAAAATATTTGGAGGTGAGTTTGAGGCTACGTCGCACTGCTACACTACTCTGACGGTAAGGTTGGAGCTTGAGGTATACTTTCTCTCCTACCTGGTACTCCTTGTCCACTCGTCTTTTGTCAGCATACTGTTTCATGCGGTTCTGAGCTTCCAACAGCCGTTCCCTTAACTCATGTAGCATTTTTTCTCTATCCTTCTTCCACTCTTTAACTGGAGAGCTCACTTCGGTTCCCCAGTTGGCCAATGAAGCCATGGGGGGCTTATAACCGTAGAGGGCTTCGAAGGGAGTTATCCCTAAGGAGGAGTGATGGTTGGTGTTGTACCACCACTCAGCCAGGGCTAACCATTTGGACCATCTACTGGGTTGATGAGAGCACATACACCTCAGATAAGTTTCTAGGCATCTATTTACCCTTTCTGTTTGGCCATCAGTTTGCGGATGGTAGGCAGTGCTCATGTGTAGTTTCACCCCAGAGAGCTTGAATAATTCCTGCCAAATTTGGCTTGTGAATATCCTGTCCCTATCAGATATAATCCCTCTTGGCATCCCATGCAACTTGTACACAGTATTGAGGAAAGCCTTGGCTACCACCAATGCTGTGTAGGGGTGTGTGAGAGGGATAAAATGAGCGTACTTGGTAAGCTTATCCACCACTACCAGTATGGTGTCTCTGTTCTCTGATTTTGGTAGTGCTTCAATAAAATCCATACTTATTAGTTGCCATGCCTGAGTGGGAATAGGCAAGGGCTATAGCAGTCCTGCATATGGAGTACCACCCACCTTATTCTTAATGCATACCTCACATGTCTTGACTTTATCCTCAATTTCCTTCTTTAATCCCGGCCAGAAAAGTGTTGTGCTACTCTTCGGTAGGTATTGTCTATTCCTGAGTGTCCTCCTACAGCTGATGAATGTAATTGCTCCAACAGTGTAGCTCTCAGATTCCCACTACTCCCCACAAATAGCCCGCCCTTATACCTCAGTAATCCCTGGTGTTGACTGTACTCCTCTTGTGAATTGGGTTGTAGCAAGGTCTCAGCCAGTAATTGATGTGCCTTTGGGTCTTCTTCATAGCTTTTTCTAAGCTCCTCTAACCAAGCAGGAATGATGGTTGATATGGCTTGGCTTTTGCCCATCTCTGGAGTCATTCTGGAGAGGGCATCAGCAGCCAGATTCTCCCTCCCCTTTTTGTAATGGATAGTATACTCAAGACCCATTAGCTTAAGCATACCTCTCTGTTGCACAGCTGTAGTAATCCTTTGCTCTAGTAAGTATTTCAAACTTTCATGATCAGTCTTGATTATGAAAGTTCGAGGGCTCAAATAATGCTTCCACTTACTCACAGCTAGCAAAATGGCAAGGAATTCCTTCTCGTATGTAGAAAGCCCTTGGTTTCTTGGGTTGATGGCCTTGCTGATAAAAGCCAAGGGTTTTCCATCTTGTGATAGTACTGCCCCCAATCCTGTGCCACAGGCATCTACTTCCACAGTGAATGTTTTATTAAAATCTGGCATAGCAAGTACAGTGGCAGTGGTCATTGATTCCTTTAATCTATCAAAAGCTTCTTGAGCCTTTTCATTCCATTTAAAACTATCTTTCCTTAGGAGTTCAATAACGGGTTTACTTAGGCCACCGTACCCTTTAATGAACTTGCGGTAGTAGCCTGTGAGCCCCAGGAACCCTCTTAGCTCTTTTATGGAAGTGGGTTTAGGCCATCTGACCATGGCTCCGATTTTACTAGGGTCAGTGGCTACTCCTTGGGAGGATATGATGTGGCCCAAATACTCCACAAACTCCTGACCAAAAGAACACTTACTTCTCTTGGCTAGAAGTTGATTTCTTTCCAACAGCCCAAGTACTGTTCTTAGATGACAAATATGTTCTTCCAGATTCTTGCTATAGATCAAAATGTCATCGAAGAAAACAAGTACAAATTTTCTTAGATATGGCTCAAAGATCTCATTCATCACTGACTGGAAAGTGGCGGGGGCATTGGTTAGTCCAAATGGCATAACCAAAAATTCGTAATGCCCCGCATGGGTTCGAAAAGCAGTCTTTTCCACATCCTGTTCATGCATTCTGATTTGATGGTAACCAGATGTGGTGACCCGGATCTTTGCAGGGCTTCTACAGTGTCACCAGCAGCTTCTGGAGGCCTATGGGGCATCCCGGCGGTGTTCGTGCGCCAATTTGGACACAAGTATTGAACTCGGGGCTTCAAATGGACCACGTGGGCAACCGGGAGACCCCGTCGGATGTTTAGAAGTGTTTTCGCGCAATTTGGATATCAAATTTGGACTCAGCGCGAAATTCGGATCAAAAATACCTTTCCGGGAGCCTCCGACAAATTATAGGAGTGGAATTTGGCAAAATAGACACCGTTTTTGGAATCAGCGCGCGAAAACGGTCAAGATGGGCTATTTACTTGTTTTTTTTGGAGGTTGCTACAGTAACTTTACTGTTCCGGCGATCGCCGGCGGCGACCGGCGGCGGCGGGCAGCGCCGGCGGGCGGCGGCGCAGCCTCGGGCAGGCGGCACAGCGGCGCGGGCAGGGCGCGTGCAGGCGCGCGGTCCGCGGCGGCGGGCGTGCACCAGGGCGGTGCCACGTGGCGCTTCTTGGTTGGTCGGTCCAGGAGGCGTGGTCCACGGAGTTTCTTGGGTTCACGGTGGACCAATCTGGGGACACGTGGCACTATGTGATTGGTCGGCTCTGTGCACCCGGTCCACGGAACAGTATTTGGTGCCTCGGGCCGCATGCGCGCGTGCGCGCCATGCCGCGCTGACGCCGCGGCACTGTGCGCGTGTTGACTTCCCTGGGGACATGTGGCGGCACGGGGAGCGGCTTCTACCGGTGTTTGCTGTTTTGGGGGACACAACGGGTATTTTTGGAATTGTTGGTTTGGTTTTTCTTCAAGTTGCTTTCCGAGGGGAGTTTCATCTCCATTTTCGGCCACCTCGAGCCACCATCTCCCCGAGCTCCCTTCAGTGAAGATTTTCATCTTCGAGTGCTGGTTCTTGCTGCAAAGTTTCGGAATTTTTGAGTGCTCGTATCCCGAGGTTTTGGATTTTACGGCGCAGAGCGACGTTTCTTTCTTGGTGTTCCTCTTCGTCGCAAGTTCAGTGTGAAGGTTACCCTGGGCTACCCCGACACTGGTTTTTGGTGATTCTTGCGCCAACACACTCCTAACAGGTAGGGCTTCATCTTTCATTTTGATCGCGCATTCGTATTTTGACTCCTTGGCTCGGATCCCGAGGTAACATTGGTCCCCCTTTTTCTGTGAGGGTTTTTGTGATAGCAGCAGATTGGGGAGGCAATATCTTCGCGCACGAGCGTCAGACGAAAACGTGCTTATACAACTTTTTCATCTACAGATGTCAAGGAACGCGCTCGTATTTTCCTTGGATTTTTCAGAGATTTATTTCGAGGTGAAAATTCCTGTTCTTCTGTGTACAGTGTTACAGTTTTGACGCAGGAAATCGTTTGAGTACACCACCTTGCCGAATTTATATCTTGACCTTCGGAACTCAGATTTGGGCGTGCAGGGTACCGTTTCGAAGATATCGACGCGAGGATCACTGTGATATTTTTATTGGAATTTCCTGGGCATTTTCTGTAGGTGAAAAAGGGACAATTTTGTGACTGAAATTCTGTGTATGTTTTTATGGACAGTTTTGGAATTGAAGTGTAATTGTGGACTTTATGTTGTACCCAGGATGTCTTGAGCACTGCTACTGTATTGTTGGATCTGCGGAGATACTGTTTTGGCTGTTTCTGGACTTTCGCAACTGTACGACCCCGGACAGTTAGCGCGTTCAGGTGGGTGACCTTGCTTTCAAAATCTATGGACTGCGTGCTAATTTTATGTTGGTAGGACCATGCATGTTAGAAATGGGACTTATTGGCATGTGTAAACTGTATGTTAGTATTCCTGTTTATCAGTTGTCGAATCTGTGATCTTATTGTGAGTCCTACTGCATGCTAATTAAGTAAATCTTGGAACTTGACCTAGCACCCCTGTCATATGTATCATGTTCAGCCAGACTGTAGAAAACTGCAACTTGGGCTAGGTTTCTTTATTGCTATAGACATTCCCACATCACATATTATACTTATCATTCCTGGACTTAGCTTTTCTCGCCCAGGTCCTGGGCTGGGAGGTCGGGTGGGTTTGGGATGCTTTTGCACTCGTGTCTGGGGACCGAGTGGAGTTGATAGCAGTCTGTAGACCAGCTTTCTTTGGGGGAGTGATAGTGATGGTAGATCTGGGTTCTTCAGAGCTGTCAGAGTGACAGTGAGTCTCAGTGGGGTGGATTCTAGTCAGTGGGTGAGACAGTGATTGTTGGTTATTGCCGATCTTGTTGATCGAGGATTTGGATCATAGCCTGCATGAGCCACATTTGTGCTCGACAGAGATGCGCGGATATTTTTACTCGTGTGGGTCGCTCACCTCGAGTGGTATCAGAGCCTCTAATCTGTCACGCCCCGGGGTCGATACTGCGACCCGGGCCCGCCAACAGATCCACCGCCCATACGAGAAGGGCGGCTATCAACTCCGGGGTCGTTCCCCTCGAGTGACAGATTAGAGGCTCTGATACCACTCGAGGGGAGCGACCCACACGAGTAAAAATATCCGCGCATCTCTGTCGAGCACAAATGTGGCTCATGCAGGCTATGATCCAAATCCTCGATCAACAAGATCGGCAATAACCAACAATCACTGTCTCACCCACTGACTAGAATCCACCCCACTGAGACTCACTGTCACTCTGACAGCTCTGAAGAACCCAGATCTACCATCACTATCACTCTCCCAAAGAAAGCTGGTCTACAGACTGCTATCAACTCCACTCGGTCCCCAGACACGAGTGCAAAAGCATCCCAAACCCACCCGACCTCCCAGCCCAGGACCTGGGCGAGAAAAGCTAAGTCCAGGAATGATAAGTATAATATGTGATGTGGGAATGTCTATAACAATAAAGAAACCTAGCCCAAGTTGCAGTTTTCTACAGTCTGGCTGAACATGATACATATGACAGGGGTGCTAGGTCAAGTTCCAAGATTTACTTAATTAGCATGCAGTAGGACTCACAATAAGATCACAGATTCGACAACTGATAAACAGGAATACTAACATACAGTTTACACATGCCAATAAGTCCCATTTCTAACATGCATGGTCCTACCAACATAGAATTAGCACGCAGTCCCTAGATTTTGAAAGCAAGGTCACCCACCTGAACGCGCTAACTGTCCGGGGTCGTACAGCTGCGAAAGTCCAGAAACAGCCAAAACAGTATCTCCGCAGATCCAACAATACAGTAGCAGTGCTCAAGACATCCTGGGTACAACATAAAGTCCACAATTACACTTCAATTCCAAAACTGTCCATAAAAACATGCACAGAATTTCAGTCACAAAGTTGTCCCTTTTTCACCTGCAGAAAATGCCCAGGAAATTCCAATAAAAATATCACAGTGATCCTCGCGTCGATATCTTCGAAACGGTACCCTGCACGCCCAAATCTGAGTTCCGAAGGTCAAGATATAAATTCGGCAAGGTGGTGTACTCAAACGATTTCCTGCGTCAAAACTGTAACACTGTACACAGAAGAACAGGAATTTTCACCTCGAAATAAATCTCTGAAAAATCCAAGGAAAATAGGAGCGCGTTCCTTGCGATCTGTAGATGAAAAAGTTGTATAAGCAAGTTTTCGTCTGACGCTCGTGCGCGAAGATATCGCCTCCCCAATCCGCTGCTGTCACAAAAACCCTCACAGAAAAAGGGGGACCAATGTTACCTCGGGATCCGAGCCAAGGAGTCAAAATACGAATGCGCGATCAAATGAAAGATGAAGCCCTACCTGTTAGGAGTGTGTCGGCGCAAGAATCACCAAAAACCAGTGTAGGGGTAGCCCAGGGTAACCTTCACACTGAACTTGCGACGAAGAGGAACACCAAGAAAGAAACGTCGCTCTGCGCCGTAAAATCCAAAACCTCAGGATACGAGCACTCAAAAATTCCGAAACTTTGCAGCAAGAACTAGCACTCGAAGATGAAAATCTTCACTGAAGAGAGCTCGGGGAGATGTGTCACGCCCCGGGGTCGAAACTGCGACCCGGGCCCGCCAAACAGATCCGCCACCTATGCCAACTTGCATAAGCGAAGCGTCCTACCTGCAAGAAAAGTACTACGACTAAACAGATATCAGAGCTATAAATAAAAATCTGCTGTAACTAAAATCAATCACTGTACAACTGGAAATAAAACAACACTGTCTGCCTCCCAAAATAATAATAATACAATATCCTCAAGTACAAGCTCTAAACCCAACCGGGAGGTAACTCCAATATACAACAGTGTACAGTCTCTCAATACAAAATATCCTCACTACAATAGTCTCTCAAAAGAGGAAAAAGAAACAACTAATGCACTGATGATCTCCTCTGAAGGGTACCGCTACTCACCAACGACGGGTAGGGATCTAGCTCGCGACTCCCTCGCACGATCAACATCCGCAGAGTCGGCAACACCCGCTAAGACTCTGCTAAACAAAGGAGAGGAGAGGAAAAAGGGGGGGGAAACCCCCAAAGGGTGTGAGAACTACTCCAAAAAGGGAGTTCTCAGTGGGTACCACCGCCAGACCCGACGGTCTGCCCACCAAGTCCTCAAGAGAAAAAAACTAACCCAAGTCATAAGACTGAAATGAGTAGGCTGGAGACTCTCGACAGCTACCCTGCCCCTAACTAAAGGCTAAAAGGGGAAGAACCAAACAGTGGTATGCAACCACTAGCACATGAAGTGCACCATCGACCCAATCGAGCTGACTGCCACATCTGGTCCAGTCAAACCTGCGCCCACCTACAACCACCTCCCGCTGACGGGCAGGAATTACGTAGGGCGTCCAAACGGACTAGCTCGCTATCGAGTAGAGGATCATGCAGGCTATGGTCAAAATCCACGCTCTCTCTCAGAACGGATAGAATCAAGATGCTCAACCTGTGAGGACCCGAAATTCCCACGTAAGGATTACTGTTGGTTCGGCAGCTTCTGGAAGCCTTTTGTTGAGTGTGGAGGCTTTGCGCGCAAATCGGACTTCAAAACCGGACTCAGCGCGAAAAATGGATCGAGTTGGTGTGTTCGGGTGCCCCCGTAATTTTTAGAAATGGATTCTTGCAAAATGGACTTCGTATTTGGATTCAGCACGGAAAAACGTTGGAAATCGGCTATTTGGTTGTATTTTTCGGAGTCCGGATGAGCGAAAACGGGCAACCGGAAGTTCAGGGGGTTTTTCGGGTGCACGAATAGGCTGTGGACCGGGGGTGCCACGTGGCGTCACCCCATTGGTTCGGTGTTGGGAGTGTGGTCCATCAGGCATGCTAGGCTGCCACATGGCTAGCCATGATGGGCCAGCCGTACTTCACGTGGGGTGGAGTGTGGGAGAGGGAGAGAGAGAGGATTGTTTTAATTATTTTTTCCTTTCTTCTTCTTCCTCCTCTTCTTCTTCCTCTTCTTTTTCTTCCTCCTTCTTCCTCCATGGACCATGGATTGTTGGAGGGTTTTGTGCAGAGCATCACCAACGTTTCTTCTTCAAAATCATCATCTTGGGTGAGCCATTGGAGCTAGCTTGGTCATCTTCTTCTCCATGATGGAGCACAAGCACCATTGCTGGATTTTCGGAGCTCCACCGTCGCGTTTCAGTGCAAAAATTCCCCAGGACTCATTTCTTGGAGTTTTGAGCTCATTTTTGGTTCTACGTTTTCACAAGAGGTAAGGCTACAATCTTTGTATTCACCTCTCCCCCCAGATCTCATGTTTTTACAGAGTTTTAAGGCCATCTTTGGAACCCTTCATTTCAGTCTGGAATCCTGAACAGTCCTCAGTGTTTTGGAATTTCTGGGCAGTAGGATGGGAATATTTGGATGATTTGTGCGGAAAAATTTCCAGGACTCAAAAATCTACAACATTGGTATGTACCATTTTCCCCAGATCTGAGTTTTTATTTGAGTTAATGCATGTTCTTTGGAGCACCTTGCTGCAGTCATGTACAGATTGAACTTGGTGGATGGTTCAAAGTGTTTATGGGTTTTCTCCTTCATCCGAGCATGAAATTTGGAGTTCTTTGGCTCAATTTGTATCTAATCTCAACAAGGAATCCAATGGTACCTCTCTTGCAGGATTTGGAGCACGTTTGGTTAGGTAAAATTAATGATCTTTTCAAGTGCTATTATATGGATTACTGCAGTCCCTGTTTTAATTTGGATTTGAGCAAGGCACCTTGGAATGCAGATAACTTTGTGGATATAAGATCTTTTTCAGAAATTCAAGTTGGGACTTCTTCTTAACTTCAAGGTGAGAAAATTCTCTTTTGTGATCTGTGGATAAATCCCTTTGGAAAAGCCTCTAATTAAGCTTGGAAATGCTAGCAAGTTTATGTTAGCAATTTTGGACAGCATTGTGATTTGTTGCTTCATTTGAATGTTAAGGGAAATTAATGGTGGATTTGTGAGGACTTGAAGATGTTGTATGAAAGAGTATATCTTTGCTTTACTGCTGGGAACTTTATTTTGAGGTATTTGAGGTTACACATACTTTTTATTTGACCTTGTTGCACTTGCCGAAATTCTGGAATTTGAATGCGCAGTGTGCATTGTTTCAGCAATTGCGCCCAATCCGTGAGGCGGATTTGGATGATTTTCGCGGCATCGGACTCCTGGGAGGATAAGGATTACTCACGCCAAAATTCGGCCAGATCGGGCATCAGATCGTTGAGTTTCAGGTGGGTGGTTGTGTTATGCCGAAAACAATGATTTACCCACTCGGGCTATTGGTTTCCCTTATGGCATAGTTGATTGTTGTTCTCTTTTCTGTGGTGAATCATGCTTAAATCTCCATATTTATGTTAGGTTAATTAATCCTTAGCTTATGCATGAATAAATGATCGGTTGGTTGATATTACATTATTTCATATGAAGTTGATTAACGGTGGTCATCCTTAAATCTATGCTATGTGAGGGTAATTGAAAAATCACTCTTCAACCTATACCTTGTGATGAATGATTAACATTATTATGTGAGAATGATGGTGATAGATATATATGTAAATGGTTGGTTGATTTATGTGAGGACTTGATGGGGTTATGTGAGAAGGACTTGGTTCATCTATTTGAGAATGGCTTATATGAGAGTAGTTGGTTTTGTTGATCCTTAACCTACAATGTGTGATGTTGGGCATAGATGTTGATTCATAACCTATTTATGTGAGAATAATGAGTTGATTGATCTTTGATCTAGTTTATGTGAAAATGGGTGTTGATGTTGGTTATTGATCTAGTTAATGTAATAATGACCTAGGCTTTTGATTCCTAATTCCTTCATAAAAAGGTGGATATCATTGTTGAGTTGAGGCCTATTCCTTATGAGAAAAAGCAATTTCATGACTCCTATCACTTACAAATGAGATTGGATGTTGTTGGTAGATCCTATATTCATCCTATGTGAGATCAATGAAGATTGTTGGACCTTAAGCTATTCATTGGTGATACTTGATTGAATGTCCCTGTTTAAGTGATGTTAAATGATCTTGGGCTTATTCCAGTATGAATGTGAGGGTTGACAAGCGTTGTACCATCTTATGTGATTTTTTATTAGGTATGGCAATTCCTTATTTTCATACTTTGTGAACATCGTGTATGTGGTATTGGCAGGCATAGGCTATGTTGCACTTAATGTTCTTATGCAATCATCAATATTATGGAATAGCATGCTCTAAAAAATGTAGAACATCGACACCTGTTTACTTTATATCATCTTTGGACATCTTCATGCTTGTATGGTCATCTAGATAGGCCACCTTTTTCTGCTACACTATCATGTTGGACTTGACTTAGGAGAAACCATGTTTCTTGCTTTTCTCCTTTCATACTAGGCTCAGGGTATTTGTAGCTCGTGCGCGAGCAGGGGGTTTTGGGATAGTGTAGACAGATTCTTGGGATCTGGGATAGGCTGGCCTGAGGGCAGGGTATTGCGGCTACCGCGGACTTTGGGCGGTTGACCGGATGGTGACTTGTGCATCGGATTAGGGATGACAGGTCGGGCTTGATTTGGGGGATTTGCGGGATATTGCGGCGACCGCGGACTTTGGGCGGCCGACCGGGTATTTACAGTGCATCAGATTGGTGGGATCGGGCTTTCTTTAGTGGATGGGTTTTCCCACTTTGATCAGAGTCGTGATCCAGTCCTGCTAGTTTTGATACTTGTTACTGAGATACTTACTCGTGTGGGTCGCTCCCCTCGAGTGCCACTCCGGAGTGTGCGACAGACAGGCTTTGAGTCCATGAGACTCCTTTTTGCATTGGTGTTATGCGTAGGCTGGCATACCCGATGCGGCAGGCAGAGCAGGCAGTACCAGTGTTTACTGGTGGTCGGATTGGGTTTATTCAGGCAGGCATTTATTTACTGATGCATACATTTAGCTATACTTCTTAGCACGGCATTTAGAGGCATACTAGTGGTAGCTTCCTCTTATCAGTATTTCTGTTTTTAGCTTACCACCTCTCTTATTCTTTTCTTGCCTCTAGTAGTCCTTGTGGGTACGTCGGGGTTTGAGGCATTACCCACAGGGGGAGGCTACTGGTTTTACTAGTGGTTCTCACCCCCATTGTTGTTTTTCCCCTTTCCTCCCTTTGTTTTGCAGTGTCTGCTGCGGGAGTTGCGGATCTTCGGTTGACAGTTCGAGGCGAGGGAGTCGCGAGATAGATCCCTACCAGTGTTGATTTCTACAGTGGGATAGGTGTACCAACCCGGATTGTGGGTTTCACTGTACTCAGTTGTATTTTATTATTTTAGTTATCTCCCTTTTTGGATTTATAGATGTTGTATAGGTGGCTTTTACTTGTATTACAGTTTCGGTGGATCAGATTATTGTATCATCATTTTTGGGAGATTGATATTGTACTTTTATTCTTCGGTTGTACAGTGATTCAGGTTTTTATTATAGCAGTTTTCTTCAGCTCTGATATCTGTTTAGTTATTAGATGATACTTTGCAGGTTGGACGCTTCGCCTATGCGGGGTTTCGCATAGGTGGCGGATCTGTTAGCGAGCCCGGGTCGCAGTTTCGACCCCCGGGGCGTGACACAACCTCTCACACAGCGGTCAAAGTACTCGCAACAACACGGGACCACCGTCCACCAGACGGCTCTCAACAATACTAGCACTGCTCTAAACTCAACTACCAGTCTGCACTCGGCCCCCAGGCACGAGTGTAACAATAAAAGTATTTGACCGAAATAAACTCAATCGAATGAACCGGTATAAAACCCGGTACTGCCTGCTCTGTCACCAATCTCCCGAACTCAGTATCTCCACTGTCCAAATGACCGGAACCCAACACGGTCTGACCGGCACCCGACACGGTCTGACCGGAACCCAACACGGTCTGACCGGAACCCAACACGGTCTGAAGCCTACTCCGGAGCGGCACTCGAGGGGAGCTACCCACACGAGTAAAGCATCTCAGTCATCAACATAACCAGTATCTCAAAACAGCAGGACTTGATCATCAATCTGATCAAAGTGGGAAAACTCAACCACCAAGGAAAGACCCGACCTCAATCGGATGCACTAAACGATAAGTGGGAAACTCCATCCACTAAAGAAAACTGATACCCAATCAGGTGCATAGAGAAACATCCGGTCAACCGCCCAATATCCGCGGTTGCCGCAAAGCCCCACAACTAAGCCAACCTGTCCCAGACACGAAGTCCTGACTACCCTATCCAGACCCCTGCTCGAACCCGAGCAACACTGACCACTTGACTAGCAAAGGCGGAGAAAGGAAAAGCATGGTTTCTCCTAAGTCAAGTTCCCATAAGTAGTGCAGCAGTAAAAGATGGCCTAACTACATGACCATACAAGCATGCAAAATGTCCTCAAGGAAATAAAAGGGGGGTAAAGCATAATAATAGATCCTTTAGGAATAAACAACATGCCAGAATCCCAAAAACTAGACCTGTCCACAATCTAGGGTCCATCAACAGAATGATCATAATAACTCCTCAGAGTACAAATCCGCACATAGCTACGAAATCCTGTCCCAAAGCATAAACCAACCACATGAAAGGCTATGTGCTAACATGGCATGTTACATAATTTCATAGGGTAACATTATCCTAGGTAAGCTTACACTAATCATCACATAGATGTCTAAGTCATGCAAGTCCTCAGTATACCTCATAAATACTATTCTTGCAATCATTTATACAAATATCATTATCAAGCTTACCTACTTACCAACATAAACCATGTACCCTAAACATGCATGCATCAGTCATAGAGGGGTGACATCCCCACAAGTGCACTTATATTTACCACAACATATTCATTGCCTTAAACAGTTACTGATAATAAGCTTACCCACCTGAAGCGCTTAAACCAAGGCAAACCTGAAGTCGGTGAAGTGGGTAGACGCCCACGGTCCAAAATCTGCCAAAAATACACCCTCGATACAAGTCGCGCAAGCCTTGGCTCCAAACAACTGAAAACACCCATGAGTACATCAATAAGGCTCAACATTACACTTTTATTCCAAAATTAACCAAGTATACACAATCTGAAAATTAGTCCCAAAGTCGTGCTTATTTCACCTGCCGAAAGTGCCCAAAAAAATCCCATAAAAATACCACAGTAATCCTCGCGTCGATACCTTCGAAACGAGTACCTGCACGTCCAATTCCGAGCCCCGTAGGCCGAGTTACAAATTCCACAGTACAGGTGCGCAAAACCACACAGCAACATAACTGTAATTCCATTTACAGATAAGGGGAAGAACATATACCTTCGGGCAAAACTCAGAAAAATCCAATAAAAATACTGTGATATTCCTTGCGCCGAGTAGATGAAAAAAGTGTACAAGCACGTCGTCAAACAATGCCCGGTTGCGGAGATAACGCCGAAATACCAAGCCGCTGTCCAAATCCCCTTCACAGAAATGGGGTCACAGTAAGCTCGAACAAACACCTCGAAAAGCGCGAAATGAGGGAAAGCTGAAAATACCAAGATCGTAGATCTGTCCGTCGCGAATCCAGCGGCGAAGAAATCACGCGAAAAGGTGGTCGGAGTAGGCCGGGGGAGCTCGCGCACCGAAAGCGACGAAGGGGAACCCAAAAGGACGAGCGTCGCGCCGCGCCGTAAAAATGGAAACCTCGATAAGCGTGCCACCAAAAATCCCAAAACTTTGCAGAAGGATGCAGCCAAACTCAGGGATCATCTTTGCTGAAGGCACCCAGGCGAGAGGAGGCTCGGAAATGGCGAAAAAAGGGGAAGAAAGGGAGCTCGGATCGCTTTTATAGGCTCCAGGAAACAATTCACGAAATACCGGATATGTCCGGATTTCCGGGCGCATGCCACTTTCGGGCGCGTACTGTAGCAGCCCGAAAATCCCAAAGGCGCGCACTGTAGCAGCCCGGAAGTCCCCTGGGCCTCCACGTCGCCCCCGCAACAGCGGACAGCCGCGCTGGCCGTACCCTGCGCGACGCGTGGACCAACGCTGCGACGACACGTGGCGGCCCCGAGCGCGGGAAAACCCGGTCAACGCGCCCACGTGCCGCCTGCGCCCGCCGCCTGCGCCTCTGCACGCACGCTTCCCGAGGCGCCCGCAGGTGCACCGTGGACCGAGTGCACGTGGACCGGCCAACCGGTGTGCGCCACGTGTCCCCCCACCGGTCCACCGTACACCCGCCTTTCCCGTGGACCGCGCCCGCTGCGCCGGCCCAACCGGGAACCGCCACCTGGCCCGCGACCGGTGCACGCCTCCGCGGTGGACCGCGCACCCGCCAGAGCCTGCTCCGCCGCGCTCCGCCGCTGCCGGCCGCCGCGCGCCGCCGCCGCCGGTGCCGGAACAGTACCCTTGCCTCGAAAAACGTGTCGAATCACCCGGACTCCGGAAAAAGCAAGTGAATAGTCCATTTTCATCGTTTTCGCGCGCTGAATCCAAATCCGAAGTCCAATTTGCCAAATTCCAACTCTAAAAATTGCCGAAGGCATCCGGGAAGATGTTCCTTGATCCAAACTTCGCGCTGGGTCCAATTTTAATATCCATGACGCGCGAAACCACTTCTGGAGCTCCGACGGAGTCCACCGATCACCCACGTGATCCATTTAACACACTGAGCCCAACACTAATGTCCAATTGGGGCACAAACGCCACCGACACGCCACATTGGCCTCCAGGAGCTGCAGATGCAACAGTAGTCACGTCGTGAGAATCCAGGTCCTCACAAGATGGTGGCTCGAGGTGGCCGAAAATGGAGATGAAACTCCCCTCGGAAAGCAACTTGAAGAAAAACCAAACCAACAATTCCAAAAATACCCGTTGTGTCCCCCAAAACAGCAAACACCGGTAGAAGCCGCTCCCCGTGCCGCCACGTGTCCCCGGGGAAGTCAACACGCGCACAGTGCCGCGGCGTCAGTGCGGCATGGCGCGCACGCGCGCACGCGGCCCGAGGCACCAAATACTGTTCTGTGGACCGGGTGCACAGAGCCGACCAATCACATAGTGCCACGTGTCCCCAGGTCGGTCCATCGTGCACCCAAGAAACTCCGTGGACCGCGCCTCCTGGACCGACCAACCAAGAAGCGCCACGTGGCACCGCCCTGGTGCACTCCCACCGCCGCGGACCGCGCGCCTGCCCGCGCCCTGCCCGCGCCGCGCGCCGCCGCTGTGCCGCCTGCCCGAGGCTGCGCCGCCGCCCGCCGGCGCTGCCCGCCACCGCCGGTCGCCGCCGGCGATCGCCGGAACAGTAAAGTTACTGTAGCAACCTCCAAAAAAAACAAGTAAATAGCCCATCTTGACCGTTTTCGCGCGCTGATTCCAAAAACGGTGTCCATTTTGCCAAATTCCACTCCTACAATTTGTCGGAGGCTCCCGGAAAGGTATTTTTGATCCGAATTTCGCGCCGAGTCCAAATTTGATATCCAAATTGCGCGGAAACACTTCTAAACATCCGACGGGGTCTCCCGGTTGCCCACGTGGTCCATTTGAAGCCCCGAGTTCAATACTTGTGTCCAAATTGGCGCACGAACACCGCCGGGATGCCCCATAGGCCTCCAGAAGCTGCTGGTGACACTGTAGAAGCCCTGCAAAGATCCGGGTCACCACATCCTCCCCCACTAAAAGGAAGTTTCGTCCTCGAAACAAAAATAATGCAGGACAGGCGTACCTCAACTAGAAGTCTCGAACAGAAAAGGGTAGGCATCTCTCATCTCCGTCTCCAGCTCCCAAGTAGCCTCTCGCTCCTCGTGATTGTCCACAAGACCTTCACATAGGGAATGGCCCGGTTGCGCAATTCCCTCACCTCACGAGCAAGAATCCGCAACGGCCGCTCCTCGTAGACCAAGTCCTCGCCGATCTCCAAAGAAGTGAAGTCAATCACGTGCGATTGATCAAACACATATCTCCTCAGAGCTGAGACGTGGAAAACATCGTGAACTCCGGCCAGGCGTGGAGGAAGAGCAACTCTGTAAGCCACAGGGCCAACTCTGTGAAGTACCTCGAAGGGTCCAATAAAGCGGGGACTGAGCTTCCCACGCACTCCAAATCTCCGGACCCCTTTCGAAGGCGAGACCTTCAAGAAGACATGATCACCAATCTGAAACTCTAGGTCTCGCCGCCGAGTATCTGCGTAGCTCCTCTGACGGCTCTGGGCTGTCTCAAGGTGTCGGCGAACAACTCTGACTTTCTCCTCAGCCTCTAACAGTAAATCTGGCCCCAAAGTCCTCCTCTCACCCACGTCACTCCAATACAGGGGCGACCGACACTTGCGTCCATACAACGCCTCAAACGGAGCCATCTGAATGCTCGCCTGATAGCTGTTGTTGTACGCAAACTCAACCAATGGTAAGTGTCGGTACCACCCTCCTCCAAAATCCATAACGCACGCCCTCAACATATCCTCTAAGGTCTGAATGGTGCGCTCGGACTGGCCATCAGTCTGTGGGTGGAAAGCAGTGCTGAATCTGAGCTGAGTCCCCAAAGCTGACTGTAAGCTCCCCCAAAACCGTGACACAAACCTCGGGTCCCGATCTGAAACAATAGACGCTGCTACCCCGTGCAGCCTCACTACCTCGTCCAAATATAACTGTGCCAGACGCTCCAAAGACCAAATCATCTGTACAGGCAAGAAATGTGCAGACTTGGTGAGTCTATCCACAATCACCCAAACCGCGTCGGCTCCACTCTGCGCTCGGGGCAATCCTGTAACAAAATCCATAGTGATGTGGTCCCACTTCCACTCGGGAATTGGAAGACTCTGTAACTTGCCAGCAGGAACCCGGTGATCAGCTTTCACTTGCTGGCAAGTCAAACAATGAGCCACAAATCTCCCAATGTCCCGCTTCATTCCGGGCCACCAAAAATGTGCCTTGAGGTCCTTATACATCTTAGTACCACCAGGATGAATGGTATAAGGTGTATAATGGGCCTCCCGCAAAATCTGGTCTCTGATCTCAGGATCCGAAGGCACACACACTCGGTCCCTGTACCGCAGTACTCCCGAGCTATCCATTGCAAAATCCCCTAGCTGATCAGCCTGAATATGTGATCTGAACCTCTCCAAATGGGGGTCCTCACTCTGTGTCTCCCTGATCCTGTCC
Source organism: Tillandsia leiboldiana (assembly GCA_029204045.2). Lineage (NCBI taxonomy): Eukaryota > Viridiplantae > Streptophyta > Magnoliopsida > Poales > Bromeliaceae > Tillandsia > Tillandsia leiboldiana. Next base: position 32,520,966 of record CM055072.1, on the reverse strand, counting down.
AACAGGGTGGGCTGCAAGACCATAGACATAAGTCTAGCAGAGACCCCAGGGGATACCACCTCAATCTGGAGTCGCCTCATCTGCTCAATCAGCGGTGCCTGCTGTGTAATCAACATGCTTAAGCTCTGCACTGACCTCCGACTCAAAGCATCTGCTACTACATTGGCCTTGCCGGGATGATAAAGGATACTCAAATCGTAATCCTTTAGTAACTCCAACCACCGGCGTTGCCTCAGGTTCAGCTCCTTTTGAGTAAACAGATACTTTAAGCTCTTATGATCCGTATAGATCTCACAATGCTCACCGTAGAGGTAATGCCGCCACAGCTTCAATGCAAATACCACAGCTGCCAACTCCAAATCATGAGTAGGGTAATTCTTTTCATAATCCTTTAATTGCCGTGAAGCATAAGCAATTACCCTACCATGCTGCATCAAGACACAACCTAAACCGCTGTGCGAGGCGTCACTGTAAATCACGAAGCCATCACCCATCACTGGCAGTGCAAGAACTGGTGCTGAGATCAATCTCCTCTTCAGCTCCTCGAAACTCTGCTGACACTGCTCAGTCCAAATAAACCTCGTCCCCTTCCTAGTCAAACTGGTCAGGGGAGTAGAGAGCTTCGCAAAGCCCTCTACGAACCGACGGTAGTAGCCTGCTAAACCCAGAAAACTCCGTATCTCGGTAACCGTCGTCGGTCTCGGCCAATCCCGAACTGTATCGATCTTCGTCGGGTCGACTGCCACTCCAGCGGCTGATACGATGTGGCCCAAGAATGCAACCTCCCGAAGCCAGAACTCGCACTTTTTTAGCTTGGCATACAGCTTCCTCTCACGTAGAAGCTGCAGCACTATCCTCAAGTGCTCCTCGTGCTCTACATCGCTCCGAGAGTAGATCAAGATGTCATCAATGAATACAACCACAAATCTGTCCAAGTACGGCTGAAATACCCGGTTCATCAAATCCATAAATGCAGCAGGGGCATTAGTCAACCCAAATGGCATAACCGTAAACTCATAATGCCCGTACCGGGATCTAAAAGCCGTCTTGGGGATGTCCTCGGCCCTCACCCTCAACTGGTGGTAACCAGACTGAAGATCAATCTTCGAAAACACTGAAGCTCCCTGCAGCTGGTCGAATAGATCATCAATCCGCGGTAGAGGATACTTATTCCGAATGGTCACTTTATTCAACTCTCGGTAATCAACACACAAACGAAGTGACCCATCCTTCTTCTTTACAAATAATACTGGCGCTCCCCACGGAGAAACACTGGGCCTAACAAAGCCCCTATCCATCAAATCCTGAAGCTGGGCCTTTAACTCTCTCAACTCAGCAGGCGCCATCCTATAAGGTGCCTTTGAGATTGGTGTGGTTCCTGGTGCCACATCAATCACAAACTCTATCTCCCTCTCCGGCGGCATAGTCGTCAGCTCCGGGGGAAACACATCTGGGAACTCGCAGGCAACAGGAATATCCTCGAGTCCCAGTGCCGCCGTAGGCACCTCCACAATCGTCGCCAGGAAGGCGGTGCAGCCTCTACTCATCATCCGCCTAGCCCTCGCCGAAGAAATCGTCACGGCAAACAAAGAGCTCTGACAGCCTCGGTAAACAAACTCCTCCTGTCCCGGCTCACGGAGGGTCACTGTCCTCTCCCTGCAATCTATGGTAGCATAGTACCTCGACAACCAGTCCATACCAAGCACAACATCGAAATCCTGGAGCTGCCGCAAGACAAGCAAGTCTACCGGCAAAATCCAGGATCCCAACTGCACAGGGCAACCCCTACAATACTCCTCGACATGCAAGACATGATCTGGTAACTGAACCTCTAATGCATGCGATAAAGAAACTACCTCTATACCATGTAGGGATGCAAATGCTCTACTGATAAATGAATGTGATGCACCAGTATCGAAAAGAGAACGAGTACGAACTGCAGAAACCAAAATAATACCTGCGACGACCTGCTCTGCTGCAGTAGCATCCTCAATCTGAGCGGCATAGACTCGACCGCTCGGTGCCGGGGGACGTCGCTCTGGCTGCCGCGAAGATGACGAAGCATAATCCGGTCTACTATAGGCCGCAGAAAGTCCAGCTGGCTGATGAGGAACAGATGGTGCTGAAGCTGAGGAAGGAGCTGGATGACCGGCTCTGGGGCATGCGCTCGCAAAGTGACCAGTCTGCCCGCAGCGGAAACATCGGCCCTGTCTCTGCGGGCACAGGGTCGGTGGGTGCGGTCCTCCACAAATAACACAACGATCAGGGCGCGGCTGCCGAGAAGTCTGCTGCTGCTGCGAAGACTGCTGCGGTCGGGGTGGTCGGCGCTGCTGTTGCTGAGACTGACGAGATCCACCTGATCTCTGCCGCCCCTGATACCCCCGACCTTGCGGGTGAAATCGTGGAGGTCTCGGGGGTCCCTGCCTGCTCGACTGCCCCTCCTCCACCGAAGCCGGGCGCTTCGCCCCAGAAGTCGCTACGGGGGATGGAATCACCTCTGCCATAACTGCCTCTCCACTCTCCACATACAGGGCCTGCTCCATCGAGGCCTCCAAAGTCTGTAATCTGCGGGAGCGGACGAACTGATAGATGTCCCGACGTAACCCTCTCTCAAACATGTAGATCCGGTGGGTCTCATCCCTGGCTACGTGGGGCATACAAGCCAACAGCCGATTGAAATCAGCTATGTACATGTGGACAGGCCTATCTCCCTGGCGGAGATTCCTCAGCTGCTCCTCCAAACTCTGTCGAACACTCTCAGGAAAGAAGGCGCCAAGAAGCATACCGCGAAACTCTGCCCATGAAATAAGCTGGGTCCCAGGTGGACCTGCGGGTCGCACACGCCGCCACCATGCTTCGGCGTTGCTCTCCAGAAAATGAGTAGCCAATAGAACTCGAAACCTCTCATCAATAAAAAGGCTCTCGAAATGGCGCTCCATGGCCGTAACCCAAGACTCGGCCGCCCACGGCTCGGTACTCATGCCTGAAAAGCGGGGCGGATCAAACCGGCGGAACCTCATCAAAAGATCCACCACCTCCCGCTGCTCTACTGAAGTCAACGATCCAGTCATCCCAGCCGGTGGCCTACTAGAAACTGGCTCCACCGGAACTGCCGGTGCAGGCTGCACAAAAGGGAGCGCCACAACAGGGGAAGAAGGCACTGGCGAACTCTCAGGGGGTACTACAGCCGGCTGTGCCCTCTGCTCCATCAAGAGCATCAACCGACCCACTGCCTCCTCCTGGCGCCGAGACGCCTCAGCCAACTGTGCCATCTGGGCACGGAGCTCCTGAACCTCTGCCTGCTGTCCCCGCTCCGAGTCCTCCTGCTCGGGCTCAGAGGACGAGGGCTGCTGTAACGACCCGGCCAACTAGCAATAATAACTCGTTGGGCCCAAACCACAGCCCAAAATGCTTAAGCCCAGTTATTATTACTAGTGTCCATGTCTCATATAAATCCAATCACAATTCCATCCACATCCGATGTGGGACTATTGGGGGCGTCACAGACTCCCCCCGTTTAGGCCTGACGTCCTCGTCAGCCCAAACACACACACAGCAGCCCAAGATCACCAGGCGATGTGAGACTCGTCTCGCTAGCCCTGTCATCTAGACCCAGGCTCAGCCGAGACTTGCCGCACACTTCCGGCTGGTTATTGTCTCTGATACCAAATGTCTGTCACGCCCCGAGTTTAAAAATCGGGTCTGAAATTTTTTTTTTTTTTTTTTTTTTTTTGAAATAAATCAGAGTTTGCAAAACGGGAAAAAATTTCAGACCCGATTTTTAAACTCGGGGCGTGACAGCTGCGAACGCGTCACCATCAAGCGTCGAGGAAGCATCCCCACCTGAGGGATAAAACAAACAATCAGAACCCAAATCAACACTCGACCCAATCTAGCGAAAGTCAAAAGGCATGTCCCCCTTCCCGAAGTACTATGTTGTCTGCAGCCAACATAGTTACCACAGAAGAAGGGCATGTCAGTCACTCATCCCGATCCGCTCGGGCGAGTCAGAAACCCGATCAGGACTCTCGCTAAAAATCACGGCTCTCACGCGAGTCATCCTAGGGTCCAACATAAGCCTAGGGTTCCTAAGTCCTCCAAGACCTACATCCTAGGCTCTGATACCAACTGTGACGCCCCACTTCCTAGGGGGTCACCCATCCTAGAACTACTCTAGCTCTAGCACGCTTAACTCTCATGTTCCTCTTGGATCTTGCTACCATCCAAAATGCTATAGCCGGGTTAGAGATTTAGTCCTATTATATCATTTATATAGAGGACTAATCCAAATTCCGGGGGTGTCACACCAGACCTCAAATCTATCTTAGAGAACCACTTTGACCCTTCCAATTCATCTAGTAAATCATCAATAATAGGTATAGGGTATTTATCTTTAATTGTAGCTTGATTTAGCTGTCGGTAGTCCATGCACATCCTCCAACTTTGATCCTTCTTCTTCACCAACAGCACGGGGGAAGCATAGGGGCTGGAACTCCTTCGAATAAAATTGGCCCTTAATAACTCAGCCACTTGTTTCTCCACTTCATCTTTCTGTTCATGACTGTGTCTATAGGGTCTAACATTGATGGGTTGAGTGCCTGGTTGTAAGGGTATTCTGTGATCCTGATCTCTCTTGGGTGGCAATCCCTTGGGATCTTGGAAAATGTGGGTGTATTGTTCCAATACTCTCTGTATCTCTTCTGGAATGCATTCTTCACTCTTCCTAGTATCATCTTTCAGTTGAGCTATGGCACAGCAATAGCCTTGCATTCCTGCCTTCACCCATTGCTTGGCTCCAATGGCTTTTAGCTTAGCCCCTTCAGTAATGCCCTCCACAGTGACAGGCTTCCCTTCTCTGATAAAATTGACTGAGTTGTTAGAGTAATCAAAGGTCACTTTTCCATGTTGTTTGAGCCAATCTATTCCCAAGATTACACTTGAACCATCTAATCTTATCACCCTAAGATCTGCTTGGTAGGTCTCTCCCTGCATCACCCACTGAAACTCTGGGCACTTCAACTTACTCATTACCTTATGTCCATTTGCTACAGTGACTATAAGGGGAGTTGCTACTACCATTTTGGCCTTCATTTCCTTGGCCACAAGGAAGTCTATGAAGCTGTGGGTGCTCCCAGTGTCTATAAGTATCACTAGTGGTTTCCCTCCCCATTCACCTTGAACCTTGATGGTTTCTTGGTGGGTTTCACCACTGAGAGCATGGACTGAGATTCCCATCTCATCTGGTTCTTATTGCTCCATGTCCTCTTCTTCTTCTCCCTGAAGCATCATCTCATCAAATACCTCTTTTATTTCTGATTCTCCATAGATTTGATTTAAAGCTTTACTCTGACACTGATGACCTGGGAAATACTTGTCATTGCATTTGAAGCATAACCCAGCAGCCCTTCTCTGTTCCAGCACCTGTCTGCTAAGACCAGGCTGCCATGTGGAACTCTTGGATGTCATTGCCTTGTTACCCTCAGCATATCTGAGGGGGTTTCCTTTCTGGTTGGAGGCCTTTTGGAATTGGTACCCTTGGTACTGCCCACTACTTGTCCTATTAATCATTCTATGCTTTTTCCACATAACAGTAAGGGCTTGCTCATGCAGCCTTGCCTGATCATACACCTCCTCCAAGGTGGTGGGATTAGAAAGATCTATGAATGGAACTAGCTCTTCCTTAAGCCCACTGATGTAACTCTGGATAAAGTGCTCCTCACTGAGTGTTGGATTCAAATAAAGCATTCTTATTCTCAAATCTTCAAACTTTTCTTGATAAGCATCCACAGTGGTGGTCTGCTCCAGTTTATTGAAGTCTCTGACCAACTTCATCAAGGGCGCCCCATCAAATCTTCTACAGATAGCTTCAGTTAGCTCCGTCTAATCCACTTCTGACTTATCCACCATATACCCTTCCTTCCACCTATGGGCTTTACCAGTGAAATGCATTGTAGCTACATCTACCCATTGCTCCACTGGAATTTGATACAACTTGAAGAATTGCTCACTTCTACTGATCCACTCCCTGGGTTCCTCCCCTCCAAAACTGGGGTATTCAAGCTTGGGATAGGGAATATAAGGGTGGTGCTTAGGTACTAATTGTGTACTAACAAACTCTGCTCCTAGGTGGGGGTTGGGTAAAACTCCCTTTCCTTTATCTTCCCTGAATGGGTACTTGTTGTTGCTGCTGCCTGGAAACTCTGGGCCCCCAGTTCTTCCCTCCCTAATATACACTGATGAATTTGGTTCAACCTTGAGAGAACTGGTCTGTGAACTCAATAGTTTCAATAGCTGTTCATGCCTTCTCGCAGCTTCAATTTGCTGGGCTTCATGTCTCTGTTGCTCCCCCAACTGAATTTCTTCTAACTGTTGCACTAGGGTTTCTAATTTGTGGTTGTAACCAGCTCCAAATTGTTGTAACTTGTCTTCTATGATACTCTGACACTCCATGGTGACTGATTGCATCTTTTCTTCTATGTTTCTAATTTGTTCACTCATCTCCTTGAGTCTAGTACCCTCGGCCATTTCAACCAGGTATGGATCCTTGGTATTAAAATTGAACCTGTTGTATTTAGATTTCCCTATCTTGGAGTGATTCTGATTTCTGATGCTAAGCTTTTTCTTGAGTCCAGATATGAACTTGGGCAATACTGGGGAGAAAAATCGAGAATTTCAAGCTAATTCAAGCAGATCAATACCTCTCAACAGTGCCGCTACAGAATTCCTTGCCCAGATCTGCTTGGAATGGTTGATAACTGCTTGATTGCTGCGATGTTGCCTTGATTTGTTGCTTATTGCCCTATTGCCTCGATTGCTTATTGCCTTATGCTTGTTGCCTCGATCGCTGGATGCTTGTTGCTTGTTGCCTCGATCTGGTACTCAGCTCTTCACACGATCCCTGGGATCGGAACAGCTCTGATACCAATTTGTAACAAACCTGACAATCCACAGCCAATCGATGAATGCGTTGAGCTGAGATTAGGCTTGGCGGTGTGGATGATGGCCGATCCCGGACGACCCGTCACCGATCGAGGATGAGATCACTCTAAGATCGATTGGCGGAGAGGATGATGGTCGATTCAATTTGATCTAGTTGATCAAACCAATGCTGGATTTGGATCTGAGAGTGGGATTGTTGCAGAATTGGAAAATTGGGAGAAGAGTTTTGAGGGATCTGGGAGAGGAGAGAGAAAGGTAGAGAGAATTGGAGGGAAAGAGAAGTAGGGAGAAGTGAGATCAATATTCCATTTCATACCATTCTCTCTCGTACAATGCTCTATTTATACTGTTCAATTCAAGGATTAAATTGTAATACTATTACTATTGAGGGTTTATATTTAAAAGAGTAAATCGTAAGTGGGCCTTAGTGGGCCTCTTCTCTGTGGCTAACGGACTCCTGGGCTGGGCCGTCTTCTGCTACAGTGCCGCTTCACCTCTCGTAGTTGGCGGGTCGGATCCCTCCACGACGCAGCGCCCGCTCCACTGGAATTCTCCAGAATTCCCCTGACGCTCCATTGATGCTCCGTCCTATCTCACCTACCCTGTACTCCCATCTAACCTTACTCCTCTCACCCTTTTTCCTTTACCATGGTTAGCTTCTCCATCTCCTCCTCCAGAGCTCCTCCTTCTCCATAGTTACTCCCTCTCATCTCCTCGTCTGCCTCCACTCCACTATCTCTAAGATAAGATTGTTACACTATTTCACTTCCTTTTTCATCCTGACTTTCGTTATTATGCTGCTTTATACGTCCAATTGCACCTGTTTCCTCTGCTAAGTCCATGTACTTGTAAATATGTTGCTCCTTGCCTTTGTTGTCAATCTTCGATTTAGTGTAGTGGTTCTCCTACTGTTCCTGAGACTATAAGTACTTATCCATCTCTTAGTATCTTCCTTTGATACTAATGTTTATAGATTTATTATAGTTATATGAATTCTTTTTTCTCGCATCAATATTGAGAAAAAATATTAATGCATTGATATGTTATGCACTAATTTGTTACTGCATACGGTCGCCAATCCCTTCCCATTTCTTTTATATTCTTGTTGTTATAGATTTTCTTTCAATATGAACTTATTATCTGAGCTCATTTGCGATTAATTTTTTACTATTTAAAGATTTCAATTTTTTATCAAGAATGGATAAAAATTGATTGTGATAGTGTTTGTTATTTTACTTCTATTTAGTATTTTACTAGTGCTACTGTTTCTTCTCCTTGTTCTTTTTCGTTCTGTTCGTCTATTCTTCTTCTACTTTTACTTATATTTGTTCTTATGCTTAATTTGTTGAATTTTTTTTCAAAATTTACAGTTGTACTTTTATTTATTTAATTGTACTGCTTCTACTTTGCCTTTACAAACTTTTTAGTTAACAAGCATGGATAATACAAGGAAAATAAAAAGAAAAATTGTAAATCTTCCAAAACAAATGTTTAGACAACGTAACCCGTAATAAATCAGTATGTGCTACATTTATAAACACTTCATCATTTATGGTTTAACATCAATTTAATTGTGATATCCCTAGAATTTGGAATAGTCCTATATGTAAGTTATAATTAGGCTAAACCTCTTAACCTGACTATAGCATTTCGGACAGCTAGGCCCAAGAGGTTAAGAGAGTTGAGCGAGCATAGGACTAGAATAGTTTTATGATGGGTGACTTTTCTGGAAAGCGGAGCATCATAGTTGAAATTAAAGCTAGCTATAATTGGTATTAAAGCAGTTGCTAGCTAAAAGTGTGAGATGAGTCTTGGTTGAGCTAGAGTCATGCAATGAATAAAAACCTAGTCGGAAGTGTGAGATGAGTCTCGATTGAGTTCGACTTTTCGACTAATGATCGATGTGGGTAGAGGATGGCCCCCCACAAGTTTAGTTAAGGTTAGTAATATGAGTCTCACATTGACCTGATGTTTGTGAGTGCGTTTGAGTCTGACGAGAGATGATGAATGATTTATCGATTTTTAAAGACGGCGGACGATTCACCCTGATGCTTGTGAGTGTACTTAAACATGACGAGAGATGATGAATAATTTATAGAGTTTTAAAGACGGTGGACGATTCACTATTTTTCTCATTTTTGTCGAATATAACACCAAGTTAGTAAGAGACGGTGGACGATTCACCTTAATGCTTGTGAGTGTGCTTAAACATGACGAGAGATGGTGAATAATTTATAGATTTTTAAAGACGGTGAACGATTAACTCTTTTTTTTATTTTTGTCAAATATAACACCGAGTTAGTAAGAAAAAAATTAATTCGCCAAAAAATAAATTTAAAAGGTTCATTGGCCAATTAATTTTTTTTAAGAGATAAAATATACATCATATACCATTTTCGTGGGTGTGTAGTTTTTATTTTTTTATTTTTTATTTTTATTATTTTTATTTATATATATATTTTTAATTGTCTCCCTCCAAAAATGGGGATTTTTTAAAACTGACCCTATGAAAATTAGATATTTGCAAAATAACCTTGTAAAAAAAAAAATTTGTAAAACTAACCCTCCTTTTTCCACCTCAGCGCCACGGATGTCAGATGAACTGAAGGCGCTGAAGCGTTCAGCGCCTTCACAAAAAACCTGTGAAGGCGCTGAATGAATCAGCGCCTTCATGGTACATGTTGAAGGCGCTGAATGAATCAGCGTCTTCATGCTATACGCTGAAGGCGCTGTTTTATTCAGCGCCTTCAGCATACGCTACAAGGCGTTGAGGACTTAGCCATTTTTCGTTGCGAAAAATGGCTAAGTCCTCAGTGTAAGCGAAAATGGCTTCTCTGTAAAGGCGCTGACTTGCTCAGCGCCTTTAGTACAAAATACTAAAGGCGCTGAGTAGCTCAGCGCCTTTAGTGTAAACTCAGCGCCTTTGGTGATTTACACTAAAGGCGCTGAGCTACTCAGCGCCTTTAGTGTTTTATACTAAAGGCGCTGAATAGATCAGCTCCTTTAACTTATAATGTTAAAGGCGCTAACCGATTCAGCGCCTTTAACTTATAATGTTAAAGACGCTGAATGGTTCAGCGCCTTTAACAATGTTAAAGGCGCTGAATGGTTCAGCGCCTTTAACCGCAGCATCAACAAGAATTTTTTTTCAAGTGAAAAAAACAAAATTTATACAACAAGTTTCATAACAGAATGAAAAATACAACAAGTTTCACAACATCTAGATAGTGAACTAAAACATTCATAAATAATGTGGAACAATTGCACAACATTTAGATGTAACAGTTGAGTCAGAACAAAAAAATATAATTACAAAAATATTAAGAATACACCCTTAAACTCAAAATTGAGATAAAACTCAATTTTGAGCTTGTCCTCACCCTCGACCTCCTCGGCCACGCCTACGTCCACGCCCTCGCGGTCGCCCACGCCCACGCCCACGAGGAACAACAAGCTCGATAATCGGCGTATCATCAAGATCCTCGGCCGCTGCTAACTGATCGAGCTCCTCGATAATACCACCCTCATCAATATGTTGGATCTCGTGTGGTGATGATGACGAGGGACGACGACGTGAATATGTCGATGCAAATGATGTCCATGATACAGGAGGCGGGAGTGTCTCTGACGTCGAGGGATATGTCGTAGGGGCTTGAATAGGAGGAGATGGAGATCGCGGCACCTAAAATGGCGTAAATAGTTAGGTAATTTGAATTTGAAGACTTAATTTGAAATTTTTAGTGATATGAAGGTACTTGATGACTCGAGGACGATGCGTGAGCATAATCTCTTCGTCCCTCAGCAACTCTGACAGTAGGTACTGACGGTACATTTTGCAGTACCATATGAATATGCTCGTGCATATCTGTCAGAGTCCTGAATATCCTCGTAGGCGACGGACGATCATGCAATAACTAGCCTATAGTAGTATCCATTTGTCGTTGTGTATCGGCCTGCATTTCAATGAACAAATTAAATTTATATTAAATATACAAAACATGTTAAATTTATATATATAAATTATTATACCATTGTCCTCTCGATATGCCCACGGGGATGAAAAGTCTGCGGAGGACGCTGTACTGGACGATATATCCATCTCCTCGTAATCGTCCAGTACCATTGCATGTATATGGATGCCGCCTGCAGTAGGCCCTCACCAGCAGCCGGGAGCTGATCAACAATGTGATCTAGCCTCTCAGCCCACCTCTCAATGTGTGCAGCGTGAAATGCACTCCAATCCTCATCCGGACGCCCACGTGATGTGATGCATTGGATGGAGTCCACATTGAGAGGTATATGCTGGAGAAGACCGAACTACCGCATGACTCGATCCGGCAAGTGCATCTCGACGATATGAAAGCATATCAGGACTGTCCTTGCACGCCAGACCGCTGAGCCATGCACACAGAAATCCGGTAATGTATCTATAATCTGATCTGTGTACGGCATCCATATAACCTGTTAATGGACAAAATGATTAGTTAATATAGAAGTGTTGAATAAAACATCTACATACTTAAAGTATTCAATAAAACATCTACATACCTGCTCCTCTCGCTGCTGATCTAGTTCGTCTCTGTAGAACTCAATGTCACACGTCCTGACATTGGTTCCAAAACGTAGCCCTCCAGTGTTGCCCCATCTAGATTATAAAAAACATATATTAGTTGCAATTACAATTGAAATACAAAAATCTACTATATCAATTAAATATCTTACCGGCAACTCAGAGGTCGATCGACTATATCGGGCTGATCTAGGATGCGTGTAGGTCGGCCGATATGAAGATGGTCCCAAGCCCAGATCTGTAAATTCATGCCAACAGGTTAATATAATAAAAAAAATATATATTATCAATATATAAAGATAATACTGAAATCAAGAAATCAGATTTTATACCTGCAATAGGGTACCAAAACAGCAGCATTCGGCCTTCCCGTTCACTGCGGCATCTGCTAGTGCCCGATATAGATATGCCAGAGTCGCAGCACCCCACGCATAAGCGCCGCAGATATCAAAGTCAGCTAAAAGTGGTAGCCACTTTAGATGAACTTTGTATCCGCTGGGGTTTGGAAACAGACTACCCCCGATCTGATATAGAATATAAGCACGGGCGGTAGCTGCGACTGTTCCGGCGGGGGCATCTAGAGGTATATCATGATAATTCTGATATAACCAATCTAGTGAAACCGTATACCTCTGGATGTTATCAGGTACCGCCCCCAATAACTCCATACACAGAGCAGGCCAATCGTGAAGGGTGGAACCAGAGACCGGCGCACCATGCACACGGAGACCCGAAATAACCGCCACATCCTGGAGTGTGACGGTCATCTCACCGTGGCGGAAGTGGAAGGTCTGGGTCTCCGGTCTCTACCTCTCGGCAAGAGCGCCCAATAGAGCCTGATCCAGCACCAATCGTCGCAGTCGGGATAACCCGTAGAATCCCGACTGGCGAAGTACATCGATTACCGCTGGATGATCAAGCTCCCACTGGTTCATCTTGCGGCCGTGCTCTGCGAACAGGACGGGACGATAACCCTGTGATGCAAAAAAAAAAAAGTTAGCTCTTACATGAATTCAGCTTATTTATAATATTTCAAAAAATAAAAATTTATAGCTCTTACCTCAGTCCTGATAAAGGCGGACCTATGGACCTGCTGGTCTACTAAGACAGACGCATCAGCTGGCCCCGCGTCCTCGTGATCTGCCATCTGCAATAAGCAATCTACATATTAGTAACATGATAGCTAAAAATAATTAAATATTAAGACAAGATAAATATAATTGTGTAAATCATCCGCCGGCGTCCTCGTTGCACTATTTCTGTATTTTGTGGACAGGTGCTCCTATAATGGCCTGCCTGCTTACAAATGGAGCATTTCCCTCGTCGGCCACCCTCCTCGTCCATTACATTACGAATACGTGTAGATCGTGGACGACCTTTCTTCCTTCGTAAAGGAGGCGGTACAATCGGGGGACCTTGGGGTCGTGGCCAGTGCCGTCTATCAGGAACAGGATGAAATTATGGTGCGTACGCCGCATGATAGCAGTCTGTACTATACCAGGGTGAAGTAAAATTCTGGTAGGCTAATCTCATATGTGATCTACTACAGACTGCTAAGACATGCGAGCAAGGTATTCCTGTTAGATATAATTCACAGCATGAACATTCGACATTTGTTCCATTGACGATCACTTTGTAGTCGAAATCTCCAGTTTGAACTTCAAATTCTGTGAGTCCAAATCTTACAACATTATGTGCCCGCGCCGTATCTAAATTTTCAGTAATCGTATTTTTTACTTTAGGGACAAAATCGTCCGTCCAATGTTCACCGGTCGCACGGCGCTCGTAGAAATACTTAGTAAGCTTATAAAAAGTAGCCGCAGCAAAAGCCGTGATAGGCAAACCACGAGTGTCCTTAAGAACCCCATTTAACGATTCAGAAAGATTCTCAGTCATCAATCCAAACCGGCGGCCTCCATCAAATGCTTTTGCCCAGTACTCTTTATATCTGTCAAGATTATGGACCCACTCCCAAGCATCGTGATCCAACACCTTTAATTCTTCCTTCAGCTGATTATATGCCGTCGGTGTTGCAGCTTTTCCGATATGCCAGAATTTATCTAACAATATGGCGGTCTTGAAGCGCTTTTTCATGTTTGCTTTCATATGTCGAAGACACCAACGATGCGAGTGACCCCGTGCTGGAGGATAGATATCAGCCACTATTTCTCTCAATCCAGAAAATCGATCAGATATAAAACAAATGGCTCTATCACGGGTAACATAGTGACGCGAGTTATGCAAAAACCATCGCCAACTCTCGGTATTCTCTCCCTCACAAATTGCAAATGCCAAAGGATATAATCCATCATTTGCATCTGCAGCCGTCGCTATCAAAGAATGACCTTCGTATTTGCCGTACAAATGTGTGGCATCAATACTCACCACTGGTTGACAATATGCGAATCCATGGATCGAAGGTCCAAATGACCAAAAAACACGACCAAAGGGAGCAATGCCATCACCGGGCCACCTATGTTCCAGACGCCATAAAGTACCATGATTAGAATTCTTTACCATAGAAAGGTAACGAGGCAAGTCAGTGTATGATTGCTCCCAGCTCCCGTAAATAATTTGTAATGCTTTACTCTTTGATTGCCAAGCCTTCCAATATGTTATGTCAGTATGGAACTCTGCTTGCACCATATCTCGAATTTCTTTTGGCGTCATATTAAGTCTACATTTTAATATCGAAAGAATAAATTGACATATAAGGGTCGAATTATAATTACGGTGCGCCGCATTCAGTATTGGAATAACACATGTGTGTGCACCAGCATATGTTTTTACCCTAAAATATGTCGTATTTTTGGATACTGAAGCATGTAATCTCCAAGAACATCCATCTACTAAGCATTTGACAGTGTAAGTCGTTCTTGTAGATTTCAATACTTTCATTTGTACATTATGCTCAATATGCCACCGGTCTAGAGCATCCAATAAAGTTGCCTTATCTTGAAAGACACGTCCAGTCCAACTCCCGTCGATGCTAGGGAGACCAGTATTGATTTGTCGAATATTAAGATCTGTATGATCTACAGCATACTGATTTATCCAATTAGTATCTGAAAGAAAACGTTCCGGATGATCAATAAATTCATTTTCCTCGTCAGGATTGTCTACGTAATCATTGCTGATTTGTGGGTTGTCCATTTGACTGTAAATTGTATTTGCAAGATCATTTAACCCTCCATCATGATTTTCATCTATATCTGGAAATGAAACATCCAGTTCGTCATCCTCACTACTATTCTGATCATCATTGATTGGTGAATCCTCATGATTAAGATCACTATCACCACCCCTGTCAACATTACAATCTCCTTCGTCGATATTATCACCTCCTTCCTCAACATTAGTATCAAATTCATTAATAGCAGTTGAATTCCAATGTTCATAGGAATTAGATAACCTGCAAATTTGGTAAACCTAAAATTCCAACATTGCCATTAATTTAAAACTTAACATTTAATTTACATTTGTACTTACCCCTAATCAGAAGGTTCTAGTTGTAAATGAGACATCCTTGGTTCTATACGGGAGGTCGTGCATTGTTCGCGTGATGTCGTGGCATGCGTGCGGTGTCCGCGCGAGGTCGTGGCTTGCGTGTGTCCGCGTGAGGTCGTGGCTTGCGTGTGTGTGGTCGTAGGTGGCACACATGTGGTCGTTGGTGGCACACTACTAAACGAGCAAGGTACAACACTCTCAATAGGGTCATACTCACTTTCTCTGCAATATATACAATGATTAAGTCCATTTAAAGAAGATTACAAATTCGTAAATTATTAGGTTATTTTTCTAACCTTGTCATTCTGACACCCCCCTTCGTGTGGAATATTTTGATCACTCATTACATTGGCGGAAGGACCCAAATCAATATAATTGTGGAGCATTCTCGTGTAATAACCTTGCGGTTCAAAATTATCCGACGGATGTAGCTCTTTCTCAATAAATACCGTCACAACACCATGATGTTCACATAATCCAATCATTCCCTCCAATGATTCATCATCTACTACTTCGTGAGCTAAATATCCACTACCGATCGTGGGGCAACTAATAGTAAATTTTAAACGAAATTGTTCTCTTGTACAATTTACTAAACGATACATTCTCGTCTCGAAACTAGTATATGTAGAATCAGAACGTATCACGATTAACTTTTTTTGACCGTCGATATATCGTGGACCATTCTCATCGATAACTAACTGTCCATCCCAATGAACACTTATGGGCATGCGACGATTAGCCATTTCAACTACAAAACAAAATTTAACCACTTCAAAATACTACTTTTAACTTTACAGTCGGAGACCAACAGTGAAACCTCTCACTTTGAGCGATCTCACAGTGAGGGGATCGCTCACTGTGACGGCGAAGCTCTCACTGTGAGGGGATCTCTCACAGTGAGCGATCTCACTGTGAGAGATCACTCTCTCACAGTGAAGCTCTCTCACTGTGCTTCTAGCAAATTACAGTATTGTTTAAATAGACTTTGTAGCAAAATTAGAAGTTCTGTTCTTATTGTTTAAAATCTTTTTTTTTTTGGGGGGGGGGGGGGGTTATTCACTATGAGAGCTTCACTGTGAGAGACTCTCACAGTGAAGCTCTCTCACAGTGAGAGATCAAGCTCTCTCACTGTGAGAGTGATCTCTCACAGTGAGAGACCTTCACTGTGAGAGAGTGAGGGATCACTCTCTCACAGTGAAGCGAGATCACTGTGAGAGAGTGATCTCTCACAGTGAGAGAGAGAAAGAGAGAGAGAGAGAAGAGAGAGGGAGCATGCTCACGGTGAGAGAGAGAGCGCGAGAGAGACGGCGACGGCGACGGCGACGGCGAGAGGAGATCGGCAATGCGACGGCGACGGCGAGAGGAGATCGGCAATGCGACGGCGATCTCACTGTGCTTGGCCCACTACGACGGCGATCGGAAGGTCTCGTGCGACGGCGACGAAGAAGGCGACGGCGATGAAGAGAAGGCGACGAAGAAGGCGACGGCGATGAAGAGATGAAGAGGAGATGAGGAAGAAGGTCTCGTGCGGGATTGAAGATGAAGGGTCTCTGCCCGCGCGGGTGGATATGTTGGTGAAGAAGGCGCTGATGCGGTCAGCGCCTTTAACATTAAGTTAAAGGCGCTGAGCAGCTCAGCGCCTTTAGTTTAAATCACTAAAGGCGCTGAGCTACTCAGCGCCTTTAGTGTTTTATACTAAAGGCGCTGAGCAAGTCAGCGCCTTTACAGAGAAGCCATTTTCGCTTACACTGAGGACTTAGCCATTTTTCGCAATGAAAAATGGCTAAGTCCTCAACGCCTTGTAGCGTATGCTGAAGGCGCTGAATGAAACAGCGCCTTCAGCGTATAGCATGAAGACGCTAATTCATTCAGTGCCTTCACAGGTTTTTTGTGAAGGCGCTGAACGTTTCAGCGCCCTCAACATGTACTATGAAGGCGCTGATTCACTCAGCGCCTTCACAGGTTTTTTGTGAAGGCGCTGAACGCTTCAGCGCCTTCAGTTCATCTGACATCCGTGGCGCTGAGGTGGCAAAAGGAGGGTTAGTTTTCAGCGCCTTCAGTTCATCTGACATTCGTGGCGCTGAGATGGCAAAAGGAGGATTAGTTTTACAAATTTTTTTTTTACAAAGTTATTTTGTAAATACCCAATTTTCATAGGGTCAGTTTTAAAAAATCCCCTCCAAAATATCCTCGCAACTATAACGGCTCTCCTACAAGAGTACGCTTCACACCACTTCACATCTCCCAAAAATGGCTCCGAGCCTCTCCCTCTCTCTCTCTTCTCTTCCTCCTCTTCCCCAGCTCAAATTCGCTCCGAAACTCCTACACCCACTCCCAATCCCTCCTCTCTCCAGAATCCTAAACTCTAACCCTAACCCTAATCGCCAGGGCCGATCGATCTCCACCGCCGCGTCCCCTGAAGGAATCGGAGCACTCGAGAAGGAACCGGTCCCGCCGACTCCTCCGTCTCCCCCCCCCAATGAATTGGTCGGTAGGGTTTGCGAAATCCCCCAAATTTTCTCGTGTGAATTCGTGCTCTTTATCCGGTTCTTCGCCGCAGGGCGTGGCGGAGAGCGTTGCGGTGCTAAAGGCGGCGGCGAAGAGTCGGCGGGTCCCCGCGGCGGACGTGCTCGCCGCGCTGGCTGAGATCAAGAAGGAGAAGGCAGACCCGTCGCGGTTCCTCGAAACCCTAGGCGGTGCGGAGTCGCCCGGGAGGACGTGGATGCTTATCTTCACGGCACAGGTGAAACGCTAACCCTCTGTAGAAAAAGCTCTCAATTTCGTGCTTTTGACTTCTTTGGTGCTTGGATTTTTTTTATTTATTAATTTTTATTTT
Organism: Tillandsia leiboldiana; assembly: GCA_029204045.2. NCBI lineage: Eukaryota > Viridiplantae > Streptophyta > Magnoliopsida > Poales > Bromeliaceae > Tillandsia > Tillandsia leiboldiana. Next base: position 32,503,111 of record CM055072.1, on the reverse strand, counting down.
ACCTGTTAGGGTCGATTGGAGGAGGGGAGGTATTTCCCAGTTACTGCTGTTCAGAGATTTGATGCTGCAGTGAGCTTCCTATTTTAAATTCCTGTTTCAATATATTGCTCCAATTCCATTACTGATTTTTTTTTTTTTTTTTTCCAAGAAAGTTTGGTCATTTATGTGTTATTGACTGTTAAAATAGGTGATGAGAATTATATGTCATTGATCTACAGTATTGAATTGGGATAACTTTGGTGCACCCATAAAAAAAAATAAAATGGCCTTTCAATTGAAATATTAGGACTTTGACTGTTCAAGGGGTATTTGATAATGAGGGTTTGTAAGGATGCGTTTGGTTCGAATGTAAGCGAGAATTGCTTATTCCAGGGATAGGTATAAGTTCAGGAACAAGCAGAAACTAATGTAATTTTGTGCTTGGATGAGTATAAGAGTTGTACTGGATATAAGAAAAATTATGTTTGGTTGATTAAACAGGAATAAGAAGAATAGAGGAGAATACATTTTTAGACTTGCTAATTTTGCCCTTCACCTTTTTAAAAAAATATAAGTAATTTATTTATAATTGTTATTAATAAAATATAGCTATTACATCATTAAAGATTTCTAAAATTTTAAAATTTGATGATTTGTATGAAGTATTTTATAAAATTATATCGAATTTTAAAATTTTATTAAAAATGAAACTAACTTTAGAAAGGAGTATTTTCAAAATATTTATAAATGCTTATAAATTATAGCATGTATTTTTAAAAATTTTACGTTTTCGAATTCATGATATTTTCCAAACCATTAGATATTCTGTTGTAAATTCTTTCTTTCTATATGTTGCCACTCCTTGAGACCGCCAATTTGGTCGGTTCGGGTATGCTAACAGACCCGCAAATCGGGCATGACCTCTCTATATCCGAAAGGAACGACAATCATCTCAAACAGCGAATGCGCAATGAGAATACATGAATATCAGAGTAAAACTACTACTAAACTAAATATTCAACTTAAACATGAAAATATAATAAGTTGAAGTTAAAAGATACATGAATGAACATCTTAATATAACTTTTAGTTACAATTTCATTTCATTTCTTTTCCTCACCAAGTAGAAATGTTCACTCATAACAAAAACCAAAATGGTGCTGTACCACTAGACCCTCTAGGTCCTCTACTCTGCCGGGCACTTGCCCTTGTCACGAGCCTCGCCGGTAATATCTGGATTTGCAAAAAGTGAAAATCACAGGGTGTGAGAACTACGAATAGTTCTCAGTGGGTTCATCCACCGAGAAACGTGCTCTACACCTTTTAACCCAATGGAAGCATTACTAGCAAGATAATAGGAAAGCTGTAAATACTATACTAGCACACTGATATGAAAATCACTACACAACTAGTTCATACTCAATGCCATAATGCTACTATGCCATGCCACACTAGGCCATTGTACAATAACTCAGCCATTATACCGCTATACAAGGGTTACATCTAACCCGACCGTATCCGGTCACTATAATCATATTATGATTTAGATTTCATAGTTGTGCTTCGTAGAGAGTCGTCTCATTCGTGCTCCCTCTCTACTCGGCGGTTGCTTGGGCTCCTTTAGAGCCATCTTTTCACGGAGAGCCGAGTCTTGCTCGCTTACTCTCCCACTTGCCTCGAATGAGTTTAAGGTATCTTGACACTCATTCACTCGGGAGGCCGAGTCTTGCTCGCTCACTTCCCCAGGAGTTGAAATATGCTTGCCCCTCCCGTTGGCACTTTTCTCTCGCTTCCGAAAATTTTAATCTCTTTACTTTTCTCTTTTACCCTAGGTTATTAACTCTAGAATAGCTAGGATGCCCCATGGACACCAATTTAAATTAGAGTTATCTTGTTTACTCAATTTGCACATTCACTATAAGTTCTTTACTCTAGGGTTACAAGATGTCCTAAGGACACCAATTCACTTATGCTTTACTCATCAACCCTATGTTTAAAACCCTAGGGTGCCACGATGTCCCAAGGACACCAACTTGCTCATTTCACACTTAAACTAGAGTTCATTGACTTTATGTTCTAACTTAGAGTTTATACTCTGTACACTTGCCTTAGGTTTTCCCTAAGTTCAATGCCACTCAATTTTTGACTTAGATTTTTCCTAAGTCCAATGCCACACAACTCAACCTAGGTTTTTCTCTTTAGTTCTATATCACACAAAGCTTGACCTAGGTTTCTCCTAAGTCCATTTCCATGCAAGAGTAATCTACATCTAGGTTTTCTTCTTCACATATATGCAAGGCTAAACCTTGAAAATTCACTTTTCACCACTGAGGACTAAAACCCTAATTCTTGCACATATACACATGCACTAAATGCATTTACTCTTACATTAATGCTTCTAAATCATAGAAAAGCAAAGGTAAAAGAGATGAGTTCACCCTTTTTGGTGAAATCCCCTACCTTTATGTTCCTATTGCAAGAATTTAGGCTTGATCCACTTTTTTTCCAAGAGAATCCCTAAAAACGGGATAAAAAACCCATAAGAGATTAATAAGTCTCTTTTAAAGCCCACAAAATTCGAAAATACTAAAATCCTAGAAGTTTATCTCTTGTTCTTGCCCCAAAAACGTAGAGAAGAAGCCTCATTCTACCTCCAAGAACTTCCTTTGGAAGCCTCCTTCAAGTCTCTTGCATCACAAGAGATCAATCTCTTCAATCCTCTAAGCTAGGGTTTTCTCTCCCAAGCTTCTAAAGAGAGAAAGAGATGAGAGAAATAAGATAGGATGGGACAATGGGATTTGTTGCGAGAGGGGGGTGAGGTTTAAGTTGGGTTAACCCCACTTAAACCTACCATTTAACTCTAGTTACCCAGCCCAACCCATGCTGTCAGGGGTTTGGAGTATCGGTACGCGGGCTCTGGTACCGGTACGCGGGGTCCCATACCGGTATGTCTCCTCTGGTTCCACAAAACCTGAGAGCATTTCTCTTAACCCTGTTTTACAAGGTTCCATACGTGACATAGGGTACCGGTACCCCATGGAACATCTATAATTTTTCGCAGATTTGGTCTTTCGAGCTCGTTTTCCAACTCAACTTTGGTCCAGATGCCCTTTGCTTCAAACCAAACTTGCTCTATCCTATTTTGATGATATTTTTAAACATGCCTAGGGTGACTTATCCGCATTTTGCTACTTTAGCAAAATCCAGGGCGCTATAATTTATTTATAATTGTTATTAATAAAATATAGCTATTACATCATTAAAGATTTCTAAAATTTTAAAATCTGATAATTTGTATGAAGTATTTCATAAAATTATATTGAATTTTAAAATTTTATTAAAAATGAAGCTAACTTTAGAAAGGAGTATTTTAAAACTATTTATAAATGCTTAACACATTATCAGTCACTTTAGCATAAATTATAAACATCCAAACCAACAAAATTGAATATATATAACATCCTAGTTATCTCATATGACATCCAAACCAACTTGCTGTCTAGAACTGTAGTAAGCTAAAGTCCGTTTGTAAAGTAATATACACAACATGCTAGTTATCTCATACAATTACAAATCATCATGCATGATGGGTTTGGTATACAATCACACATCACAACCTAATATAAGTCATACAATCCTATCTAATACACTTCATTACAACCAAATGTTTTTCATATTTAAATTCTACTATTTATAAATGCTTAACACATTATCAGTCACTTTAGCATAAATTATAAACATCCAAACCAACAAAATTGAATATATATAACATCCTAGTTATCTCATATGACATCCAAACCAACTTGCTGTCTAGAACTGTAGTAAGCTAAAGTCCGTTTGTAAAGTAATATACACAACATGCTAGTTATCTCATACAATTACAAATCATCATGCATGATGGGTTTGGTATACAATCACACATCACAACCTAATATAAGTCATACAATCCTATCTAATACACTTCATTACAACCAAATGTTTTTCATATTTAAATTCTACTATTTCACAACTGCTCAGTCATTTTTGTGCGGACCTCGTCGCCCCTATGTGACTCTGTTGTATCGCCAAAAATACTCGTGTCATCCTCTTCAACTTCTGTAGGCTATGGGTCTTAACTCTTCGTTAAAATATCGATCATTACCTTGGTGTTACTGAATAAAATAGTTTATCACGCAACACGGCATGGCAATAAGACATTGGACTTTATATGAAAATGGTGCTGCATGATTAAGAATCTTGAACTGCTTCTTCAATATACCAAATGTCTTCTCCACCACATTCCTTAATTGAGTATGTCGATGATTATACAGGTCGCGCGAACTTCGATAAATGCGACCACGTGTGTTACTATCAAATCAAAGAATAAAGTGTCGTGGCACGCGGGCATGCCGTTGTCCGCCTGGTACGGTACGGCGCGGGCACGCTTCCGTGCCGACATGTGGCACGCTCTGGCAGTAGCCTCCCAGTGCCGATGGATACACATGACCTCCCAGTGGCATGTTCTGGCACGTTTTTTTTTATAGTTTTTTTGTTCCCAATAAACTTTTATAATGTTATTTTGAAAGATTTAGTCAAATAATTATGAATATTGACTATATATAGCTTACTATACTAATCAATTAATATAGTGATAAGATTTTTTAAATGAACAAAAAATTATACCTTATAGATAATAGAAATTAAAATATAATAATAGAAATTCATTCAAGAAAGTTAGAAAAAGAACAACATGATAAAAAAGAACAACATGAGCAATAAATTATATGACAAATAAATTAAACAAATTTAAGTATCAATTGATTTAATTTAGTTTTTTATTTTATCTGTATTTTTAATTTTTTAAATTCAAAAATAAAATTTTTAAAGTAGAAATTATTTTTGTCGCAAATCTTATATAAAATACTAGATTTATCCAAAATAATTAAAAATTTAACTATATAATAATTAAATCAGGTATATCTATTTTCAACTTTTTATAAATTACAGATAAGAAATTATCTAATTATATATATATATTTTTAAAAAGCTTTACAAATTAAAAATATTCAAATAAAAAAAACCACGTGGAGGATACAAAGGCGAATCCCTCCCAAAAAAAAATTACAAAAAAAGAAAAAATCGAATGAAGGACATAAGGACCTATCAAAAAAAAAATCTACAAAAAAAAAAAAAACAGATGAGAGGCACAAAAGCCCACCAAAAAAAAAAAAAAACTTCAGAAGAAAAAAAAACTCACAAGAAAAAAAACAATCAAAACTACTTGAAGAAAGAGAGAGAGAGGGGGGGGAAGCCCGGGGGGGCACAAAAAAAAAACAAAAACAAAAAAAAGGAAAAAAAGAAGAAGAAGGGCACGATACCTCTGTGCCGCGCGATGCCCATGCGGGTATCGCGCTGTCTCGCGCGATACCCACGAGTGTATCACGGCACGAGGGGTGCTATCGCACCCCCCGGTACTGTGCCCCCATATTTGGGGGCACGTGCCGCCCCGTGCTGTACGGCACGGGGCGGTACTTCAAACCTTGCATCAAATTGACTAAAATGGTATCGCTCGTCTCGATATGGTGCAAAAAAATCTATGTGTATTTGTATACCCTGAATCTACCAAGTAATATTTGCTTGTGGATTTTACGATACATGTTCAATAATATCAATTCAGTCTTATCTTTCACAAATATATAAATATTATATGAAATATGAATATTCCGCATACCTTCAAGTACTGTGAAATCTCCACTTTCGCAAGCCCGTTTGAGTATTCGCATATCAGCTGCTGAACCTTTCTAACCTGTGCAGACAAATAGAAAGTGATGATCAAAGAATACGACAACCATCATATTTTGAGATGTAAATCCTCTGCGGCAGCGAAATCTCGTTGTTTGCTCTTGCTTACAGCCACGGGAATATGTTTTCGTCCAGTGCACCAATTGCATTCTACTAGTAAACATCAAATATATCAAAACAATTAATAGTAAAGCAAAGTGACACATAAGTACAACGACAAATGTATATGCTAGCAAACCTTGAAAGGATGAAAATTTGCATTATCCTTAATTCGGGGATGCACCGAAGTATTACTTGGCGAAAGCGTTAGGTATTCGTCTTTCATCATCACAATCTCTCGAGGCACATTGTTGAAATGTCGACTTATTGTTTCACCCGAATGTTGAAATGTTTCTGCGATTATTCTATTGGTCACACCATGACCTACGCAAAAAAAAAAAATGCTAATTGTTCATTAGCTGTCATATTTCTTGTGCTGTATACCAACCCCTTTCCTACCAGCTCATCGCGCAGAGCAATAAAAGTCGTGATCATCAGTCGAAAATGATTGTACCCACGGTCAGGATGGCCATTCAAGATATTACAAATTAGCTGATGCTCTGTAAAAGACCGAGTACGATACTGTTGCTTGTTATAGTGTTACTATATGTCAAGTATTTTTGGTTCATTAGCATCACAAATACGTCATCCCAATAGTCGTCGTCCTCATCTAAAATTGCCATTAGATTGGATATGATTGTTGATGAAAACACAGTACGATATAATGACTCACCCATCACTGCCGCAAGCAATTCATAGTTATGACTATCATAATTACATCACATGAAGTTGAAATACATCATTACATAGGCTTAACATGAACACGTTATATGAATTAGAGTCAATAAACATAAACTGTTAAAAGTAGATAGAGTTCTCGACAAGACATATTCCATGATATTTTTAGCAGATATGCATAGACATAGGACCGTACTGCGACATAACATACATACGTGATGAGAAGACAGAGTAAAAGCTACAAATAATGATCGAGATGCCGACAGTGTCCTATAGGCCTGGAAAGTATTGCTTATACATAATATTTTGCATTGCAACCTGTCGATCAACCCACATAAATGCTAGCTCGTCTGTCATTGTCCTGAAATGTTGACGATTTTTATCGTCTCTCAACGCATCACCAGCAGCCAGCAGCACTCTTTCAGGAGTGATCCCAGGCAGAGCATACACGCGGCTCACGCATGCCTCGATGGTTGGAATATTTGCTCGATTGGTCACCTCACTCTGATACATTTGCATTACAAGCTCTAGTTTTTGTTTTCCTATTTCAACTATCTCTGCAATGGCATCACTCTCGACTTCACTTTTTCGCCTCCGTCCCCCAGATGATGAGGTATTTTTGTGTTGAGGATTTGTGGGTTGTGGGGAACGTGGTCTTTTCCCCGCAGAGCTATGGCCGGAACCACTGGCACTTGCGCCGACAGTTGTGTTTCCAGGAGGAGGGTTGGGCGATCGTGAGGTTTGCGTAGGTCTGATATTTGCATTGATAGGTAACCCAAATGACCCTGCTTCAAACGGACTGGGTAAGAGATTGAATGCAGACATTCTAACTCCAAGTACGGTATCATCCTCACCAGGGAAAGATGAGGATGAACTATCAATAGTTGGAGCTGCATGCATTTTGGAAGAAAAGCTATATCATTCGGTGGCTGTGGTCTTTTCAGTCAAGAACTCTAGGTCCTTATATGCCGGAAAGGGTTTATCCCGACATTTTTCATAAGCCGGATTCTCCTGGACAAAGATGATTTCCAGCATTAAACTAAAATATGAATATATTGTAATTACAAGTTGAAAGTTTAATAGTTTTAATTTATCGCTAGTACTGCATCTTAGTCACTTGGGTCACCTGCTGTCGGGATATTATGAACATAATCCCATCCCCAGCCGCTCTTGTTTGCTAAGCAGTTGTAAAGCATGAAACTTCTCTGTAAAACTTTCAGCCGATTCTTTATTTGAATTGAATTCGAAAACTATCCTAAACCAGGCTAGGTTAGTGAATGACCCGTTAACATTGTTTCCTAAGGTATGCTCCTCGGTGAGCAAACACAACAAACTTGCGTCCAAATTGTCAGTCCAATTTTGTGTTCGCGTCCACGTTTGGGGACGCATTTAGCTACTACCATTTAGATTACCAATCTCATTTGGACAGGCCTCGAAGACCACACCTTTCTTCTGGACGATTTTTGAATGTTTCTTGAATGGATGCATATGTGTTAAGACGGTCTATACTTCACACAAGTTTTCTTGCTAATCGACAGTAGTAATTATGCATGACTTACAATAATAAAGCTACAAATCTATCTCCACAAAATTACAGAGTTATATGAATATGTAAACATCGAAAACTTGGCATGGAAACAGTATCTGATGTATAAGAAGGCAAAGACACAAATATAAGTAACGTACAAATTAAACTGCATTATAACTACTAATGACAAACAACATAATTGCCTAAGTACAACAAGCATACAAGATGAATCTTAGCATTATGAATAAACGATCCTCTATAATAGAATGATTAAGTTTCCAACAAATGCATAACATTCTCGTAAAATTCATATTATGGCAAATGTCGCATCCACAAAAGTGGCATACGAAGGATGAACTTCCTAAAAATTTACTTATTTGTTGTGGACAGTTTGAATTGAGGCTTATATTGTTTAATTGGCTCAAGTGGTTGCTAAGTAGCATGGAGGTGCAGTGGATTGTAAATCCATGCCATCCATCAGATACTTATGGCAATCGTCATCATCACCGAAATTTTTAGGAATCATCCTTCAATGCCATTTTGGCACTAGTAAATTGCATATACATACAATCTGGACTACAAGTATCTGTCATTCAAATTGACATGCAAATAATCGGATGCAAATCATCATGTAACGTAACAAGTAACGTAACAACAAGGGCATAGCATCGGAAGACATCATGAGCACGCAGGAAACCATAGCTAGGCTAAATTGTGTCATCGTAAGTACATGTATAATATTGTGTCATCGGAAATACGTGTAAGCCTAAACCAAATTTTAAGCAACCGCTACCGTTACAGCTAGGGCATAGCATAGGAAGGCATCATGAGCAGCACGCAAGAAACCATAGCACATCAAAATTGTGTCATCGAAAGTTGTTACGATATATTTAGTATTATCTTTATTGTTTCTATACTATATATTACTTACCATCTATAGTGTAGGATTATATAGCATGTAATCCTAGTTATATTATTACTATGGTTGTCATAGTATTACTTACCATCTATAGCGTAGGATTATATAGCATGTAATCCTAGTTATATTATTACTATGGTTGTCATTGTTACCATAGAAATACCTTCTCATGTACTATATAATTGATGTTAATACAAACCATAGGATAGGCACTTTTGCCCATCTATCATGGTATCAGAGCGGGAACCCTAATATTGGGAATATCGATCCTTAGGCACCATCTACCACGAGTCTCACCTTCTTCCATAGTTTTTTTTTCTTTGGATTTCTCTCTCCGTCTCCGTCACAACTGCTGCTACAGTGCCGCTGCTACAGTACCGCTGCTACAGTACCGGCGCTACAGTACCAGCGCTACAGTAATTTCGGCCTCTCTTTATTATTCTGGTGTCGTTCAGATGCGTACTTGCTCCCTGGTGTAGTTTGGTTCTTCTCGGGTGCAATCAAGGTCAACTTTGATTCATTCAGCTTTTCCCATCGGGTTCTAATCTGACTTACTTGTCTTTATTCTGGATTTGTGACTACTTGGTATTATTTTCTACTCGTCGGATTTGCCTCGGTTACTCTCTCGTGGTGATATTTTCTTTTTGTGGTAACATGTCTTCTTTCTCAAATTTACCAGTGGTTAATATCAAAACTCTCATACCACTTGAACTAACAGATTCCACATATTTTGTGTGGAAACAAATATTTCTTAATGTTTTGGAGAGTTTTGGTGTTACTCCACATGTGGACGGAACTGGTATTATACCGCCTCAGACTATTGACACTTCTGAAAAGAAAACAATTATGAACCCGGAATATCTAAATTGGAAAAAAGAAGACACTACTATACTCTCGTGGATTAATGCCACCCTTTCGCTTAGCATATTAAAGATGGTTGTTTCTAGCTCTCCTAAAATTGCGTATGATGCTTGGAAAATTATCGAAACATATTTTCTTGATAAAACTGCTTCCACCGCTTTCTCTCTAAAGTCTGAATTACGAAGCATCAAGAAAGGTTCAATGAATATGACCGATTATATGCAAAAGATTAAATCTATTGGCGATGCCCTGCAATCGATTGGTGAAACTGAGTCAGACCATAACTTGGTCATGACTGTTCTTCTCGGGTTACCAGAAGAATATAGAGGTTTCGTCAGTGCCCTTAATACACACCGAAACAAGCCCACTTTTGATCAACTTCGTCTACTTCTGATGCAAGAAGAAACAGAAGTACAACGTCGTACTAGTTCAACAACATCACCTGCCATTCCCACTATCGACAGCGAAGCTCTCTATGCAAATCGTGGACGCGGAAATCGTGGAGGTCGTGGAGGCAGATATCGCGGTGGTCGAGGACATCGCGGTAGACACAACTCATATCATGGTCGTGGATCTCCTGGAATCTATCCACATTCTTCACCCAATAATCTTCCTCAACCTTATACTCCAAATCAACAATCTTATTTTTCGAAGTCTGGCACACAATGTCAGATCTGTGGAAAGTACAACCATTCTGCTCTTCAATGCAGACAACGCTTCAATCACTCATTCGTGGCCGATGATGTCCCTCAAACTTTTGCTGCTATGAATCTCTATGAACCTGCTGAGGAAGTATGGTATCCAGACACTGGAGCTTCCAATCACATGACCGCGAATTCTGGTATTCTTTCCTCTTCCAAACCTTATACTGGGCATGAAAAAATTCTAGTTGGTAATGAAAATTTACTTGATATTACTCAGACAGGTGAAACTCAATTGAATACATCTTCTAAATCCTTTGCTCTTAAAAATGTTCTTGTTGTTCCTTCCATCAAGAGAAATTTACTTTCGGTGCGTCAATTCTGTCGTGACAATAATTCCGTTTTTGAATTTGACTCTTCTGGTTTTTCTGTGAAGGACAAGGTAACAAGGACGGAGCTTCTGCATTGCCCTAGCTCGGGAACATCACTCAATCCAATTCCTTCTAAAGTTGCAAGTGTAGGGAATAAGCAACAGATTGGTCTTGTTGCATCTAGATTTAGTAGCGATGTTTGGCATAGACGATTAGGTCATTCCAGTCTTCCCGTTCTTTCGGCATTTATTAAAAATAATAACATTGTTTCTGATGGTAATTCTGCTTTGACATTATCTGTTTGCAATGCTTGTAACATGGGAAAACATGTTAAACTCTCATTTTCTGATTCGGAATCTAAATTTGCTTTTCCCTTTCATATTGTGCATTCTGATGTGTGGCAATCACCTGTTCCATCTGTTTCTGGTTATAAATATTATGTTATATTTATTGATGATTATTCTCGGTTTTCTTGGCTTTACCTTTTGAAATTTAAACACGAAGTTTTTGACAAATTTCTCGAATTTAAAGCAATGGTGGAAAACACATTTCATAGCTCAATCAAGATTTTCCAATCTGACAATGGTACAGAGTTTGTAAATGATAAGTTTTCCAGCCTTTGTTCACAAAATGGAATTTTTCACCGTTTTTCTTGTCCTTATACTCAACAAAACGGCCTCGCCGAAAGGAAGCATAGACATTTAACTAACGTTGTTAGAAGTTTACTATTTCAAGCTTGTATGCCTCCTCGTTTTTGGGCTGATGCCATTCAAACTGCTGTATTTCTTGTGAATCGAATTCCCTCTCTTACTGTTTTAAAAGGACAATCGCTATATGAAATTCTGCATGGTTGCTCTTCCCCTGACTTGCAACTTGTCAAAGTTTTTGGATGTTTGTGTTACCCTGATGTGCAGGATATTGCAGCTCACAAGCTCTCTCCTCGGTCACTTCCTTGCGTCTTCTTAGGACTCTGATAAACATAAAGGTTTTCGATGTCTCCATCCCAGCACTGGCAAGGTTTTTATTTCTCGACATGTTACCTTTGTGGAAACTGTTTTTTCGTTTTCTTGTCTTTCTAAATTCTCTTCTTCTCCTTCCTCTACTTTTTCCAACCTTGATATGTTTCAAAAATTTGTTTCAAATCCTCTGCTGGGTGGGAATCCTTCTACCATTGATGCAATCTCTGGTTTCTCCTTCACACGCCCCTCTGCTGAGAGTAGTTCCGGTACACGTCCACCTGTTTCACCGTTTGAGAATTTATCAACGTTTCCTTCTACCTTGAATTCTGATGACTCACATGTTAGGAATGGGAACGATGCCACTGCCGTTGGTCCATCAGAACTTCGTGTCTATACCAGACGACACATTACACGATCTGCTGCTACTACACCTACTATTGTTGAACCACCACCGTCCACCTCTGATCGTCCGCCCTCCCCTCAGCCTACTATAGTGCCGTCTGAGCCTTCTTCACCTCCCCGCATACATCCTATGCGTACTCGATCTATGACTAAGGGTTTAACTGAGTCTACCTCCTTACTGGCCTCTACGGGTTCTGCTCTACCTACTGAGCCTAACTCATTTCATGAGGCCTTTCAGGATGCAGGTTGGCGCGCTGCCATGGCTGAGGAGTTTGATGCCCTTCTGACAAATGCTACTTGGGATCTTGTACCTCATTCGCCTGTTAATCTTATTGGTTGTAAATGGGTATACAAAGTAAAGCAGAAGGCGGATGGGTCTCTTGAGCGTCTCAAAGCTCGGCTTGTGGCTCAAGGTTATAAACAGCAACAAGGCATTGATTTTGATGAGACCTTTTCTCCCGTTGTCAAGTCGACCACTATTCGCACTGTTCTTTCGGTGGCCCTCTCCTCAGGGTGGTCTCTTAGACAACTTGATGTGAAGAATGCTTTTCTTCATGGCACACTCTCTGAAGAAGTTTATATGAGACAACCGCCTGGTTTTGTGCATCCCTCTTTTCCGCATCATATTTGTCGTCTACGCAAAGCCATCTATGGTCTTAAGCAAGCACCTCGGGCTTGGTTTCAACGGTTTACGTCCTTTCTATCTGAAATTGGTTTTGTTGGGAGCACTGCTGATCCTTCAATGTTCATTTGTCACTCATCTTCTGGCACTCTTATTCTTCTATTATATGTTGATGATATTATTGTCACTGGCAGTTCCTCCTCTCTTCTAAGGGCTCTTATTACCACCTTACAGTAGGAATTTGCAATGAAGGATCTCGGGCCGCTACATTATTTCTTGGGCATTGAGGTAAATAGGTCATCTTCTGGTTTTCATCTGATTCAGCACAAATATGCGCATCAGCTGCTTCAGCGCCATGGTTTTCTTGATAGTAAGCCCATCTCTAGTTCTCTCTCTCCAACCTCTCGTCTATCTTCTCATGAAGGGCAACTTCTTGAGGATCCCTATAGCTATCGTCAGCTTGTTGGTGCTCTCCAGTATCTTACTTTCACCCGACCGGATATATCATATGCTGTCAACTCTGTTGCCCAGTATCTACATGCTCCTCGTGAACCACACATGCAAGCGGTTAAGCGCATTCTACGATATATTCGGGGCACGCTGACTTATGGACTGCCTATATCTCGCTGTGTCAATCCCTCTCTTGTCGCATTTGCAGATGCTGATTGGGCCGGTTGTCCAGATACACGCCGGTCTACTTCTGGATATTGTATATTTTTAGGGCCCAATCTTATCTCTTGGTCCGCCAAAAAGCAGCCCACCATTTCTCGCTCTAGTTCTGAAGCAGAATACCGTGCTGTCGCCTACGCGCTTGCGGAGGCGATATGGATCCGTCGTCTACTTCGTGATCTTCGTGTTTTCCTCTGGCGACCTATTAGCATCTACTGTGATAATCTAAGCACTACTTATCTAGCGGTAAATCCTGTTCTTCATGCTCGCACAAAGCATATTGAACTTGATCATCAATTCTTGCGCGAAAAAGTTCAGACTGGTGATTTAGAGTTGGTTCATATCTCTTCTGATAAACAACTTGCTGATATTTTCACCAAGCCCTTGTCACCCTCTCGGTTTTCGATATTACGGCTCAATCTTCGCATCCGTCCACCCGATGCTTAGCTTGCGGGGGAATGTTACGATATATTTAGTATTATCTTTATTGTTTCTATACTATATATTACTTACCATCTATAGTGTAGGATTATATAGCATGTAATCCTAGTTATATTATTATTATGGTTGTCATAGTATTACTTACCATCTATAACGTAGGATTATATAGCATGTAATTCTAGTTATATTATTACTATGGTTGTCATTGTTACCATAGAAATACATTCTCATGTACTATATAATTGATGTTAATACAAACCATAGGATAGGCACTTTTGCCCATCTATCAGAAGTACATGTGTAATATTGTACATGGCAATAGAAACATGGATAGCACAAGTAAATGTGAGAGGATCCATACCTTATAAAATATAAATATTACGTAATAGGAAAAACCAAATGTGATTCGGACTTTACTATTTGAGCAGAGAGATGCAAAGGAAAAAGCTCTACGGGGATCGGCGGCATACACCTAAACAAGGCAGACAGGCTGTAGCTACAAACAAAACACAAAAAAGCAACACACAATGCACATCTACACGGTCCGCACACAATAGATCGACCGGACGGATTTTACCTGTACGATTCATTCCGAAGGTGGCAACCCGCGGAGGTTGGCAATTGTGTGGAGAGATGTGTCAGGAGAAGATGATGGTTTTGCAACTACGGAAAGGCACACAGGGGATCGGGAGCGAGGAAAATGCCGCAGAGAGAGCCGAGCGGAGAAGATGTTGGATTCCCACGCATCACAGGGGATCGAGAGCTAGGAAAAGGGCGCACAGAGATCCGAGCAGAGAAGATGATGGATTCCCACGTACGAAACGACACACAAGGGCTCGGGAGAGAGAAAATGGGTTTAGGGCAAGGATTTAAGTATCCATCGGTACGGGCCGTATCCACTGTGCCGTATCGTGCCAACAATATACTAACATGATACAGTCTTTGTGCCGATGGCACAGCTCAAAACCTTTTTCTTTTTAAATTACTAAGTAATTTTCTCAATAAAGTTCAAAATATTTGATAAAAATACATAATATGCAATTAGAAAATTTTGTTGCTAAAAAAAATAAATATTTCATGCCATTATGTGTCGACACACATGTATTTTTTGTGATTGGCACTCATCGGCACGGCCTGGCACGCACCGTGTCGGTAAGTTTTCGGCACGACCTTGTGCCATGACACTTAAATCCTTGGTTTAGGGTATGCGAGATCTACCAAATCTACGAGATCCGCAGGGGGATGATGACGAACACTGCTTCGGAAGGAGGGAGGGAAGCAAGCAGTTTGGCTAGATCTGAGGCACCGTTGGTTGGGGCAAAGGAACATAACTTAAGTGTTTAGGGTATACGAGATCTACCAGATCCGAGGCACTTAAATCCTTGGTTTAGGGTATACGAGATCTACCAGATCTACGAGATCCGCAGGGGGAGGACGACGAACACGGCTTCGGAACGAGGGAGGGAAGCAAGCAGTTCGACTAGATTTGATGCTCCGTTGGTTGGGGCAAAGGAACAAGATTTAAGTGCCGTGGCACGGGGTTGTGCCGAAAACTTGCTGGCACGGTACGACACGGTGCGTGTCGGGCTGTACCGATGAGTGCCGGTCACAAAAAATACATGTGTGCCGACACATAATGGCATGAAATATTTATTTTCTTTAGCAACAAAATTTTCTAATTGCATATTATGTATTTTTATCAAATATTTTGAACTTTATTGAGAGAATTACTTAGTGATTTTTTTTAAAAAAAGGTTTTGAGCTGTGCCATCGACACAGGGACTGTATCGTGCCGGTATCTTGTTGGCACGATACGGCATGGTGGATACGGCCCGTGCTGATATATACTTAAATCCTTGCCCTAAACCTATTTTCTCTCTCCCGAGCCCCTGTGTGTCGTTCCGTGTGTGGGAATCCATCATCTTCTCTGCTCGGATCTCTGTGCTCTCTTTTCCTCGCTCTCGATCCCCTGTGTGGCATTCCGTGCGTGGGAATCCATCATATTCTCTGCTCGGCTCTCTCTGCGGCCTTTTCCTCGCTCCCGATCCCGTGTGCCTTTCCGTGGCTGCGAAACCATCATCTTCTCCTCACACTTCTCTCCGCGCCATTGCCGACATCCGCGGGTTGCCACTTTTGGAACGAATCGTACCGGTAAAATCCGTCCGGTCGATCTGTTGTGTGCGGACTGCGTAGATGTGCATTGTGTGTTGCTTTTTTGTGTTTTGTTTGTAGCTACAACCTGTTTGCCTTGTTTGGGTGTACGCCGCCAATCCCGGCAGAGCTTTTTCCTTTGCATCCCTTTGCTCGAACAGTAAAGTCCGGATCACATTTGGTTTTTCCTATTGCATAATATTTATATTTCGTAAGGTATGGGTCCTCTCACATTTGCTTGCGTTATCCATGTTTCTATTGCCATGTACAATATTATACATGTACTTCCGATGACACAATTTTGATGTGCTATGGTTTCTTGCGTGCTACTCATGATGCCTTCCTATGCTATGCCTTTCTAAAGTTAGTTTCATTTTTAATAAAATTTTAAAATTTGATATAATTTTATGAAATACTTTATACAAATTATCAGATTTTAAAATTTTAGAAATCTTTAATGATGTAATAGGTATATTTTATTAATAATAAATTGCTTATATTTTTTTACAAGGCGAAGGAAAAAATTGGCAAGTATAAAAGTTTATTCCCCTCTATTCTTCTTGTTCCTGCTTAATCAACCAAACATAATTTTTCTTATACCCGGTACAACTCTTATACTCATCCAAACACAAAATTATATTAGTTCCTGTTTGTTTCTAAACTTATACCTATCTCTGGAATAAGCAGTTCTTGTTTATACCCGAACCAAACGCAACTTTTGGGTATAAAGGGAGGGATTATCCCCCCTTTTATACCCCATCCAAACGGTGCCTAAGGATATATGAGGGTTTTTTAAATTTGTTGTGCTATATCAGATATTTGAATGTTTTGTTGCAATTGATTAGTGATTAACCCAATTTGATTTGATAATCTTGGATAAATGAACAAAAAAAAATAGATACAAAATTCTTTGGCTAAAATACAGGTTAGGTTACCCCCAGAATGGACCGCATTTTGCACATAACCCGTAGAATGAAATAAAAAGCATATTATTCTTCTAAATGATTTAGTAATTGTATCGAGCGGGCCGATACTAACAGACTTTTGCTATATGACTGATATGGTTCATAACGCCAGTTTTATCAGCGTCGACCTTCTTGGATGCAATTATTGTATCATCTAGGGGATAAAATGCATATTTTTTGTTCCTATTTACGTGTTTATGTGTAAAACTCGAAGTATCCAAGGGGTAAACTGCATTTTCGAATAGTCTTATCATAGCTTCACCAGAAAAAATTAGTTATATAATATATTGGATCACATTGTTTTGGTGCAAATGTACTATTCAAAGAAGGCTACCTTTCCATGTTTTAAAAGCCAAGCTAGATATCAAATTGAAAAGTATTCACCTTGGTTTTTTTCTTTTGGGGTTTGAAAGACATTTGTCAGTTGAACTAGCTTTTTGGAATTCTTTTTTTATTATTTATGTAATATAAGTATTGGTTCAGCTAGACTACTTTTAGAAGTGCCTTCGTACGTCCACTTTATTTTTTGATTATGAGGGGCATTAAATGAACAATTGGCACTGAGTTGTTGAATTTTCTAGTAACTAAGTTTCATGATTCAAGTGGACACAAAATAAATGGTATGAAACAAACAATCGTATTAAAAATAGATGCTATAACTCAATCCAAAGTAGGGTTGTCAGTCACTCAATCTTAATCTTGAACTAGATACAATTCCAATCGAACGCAACTGGATCTAGTATATTATCAAAAGAATTTCCTATCAATCTGGCGCGGCAAAAGCGCCGAACAACACGAAAGTCGAAAAGTGGCCAAATTAGGGAAATGGGTATTTTTTGAAAAGATGCGATATTTTATGCACCGTTTCGGGTGAAATTTTATAGAGAGGTGCTTCTGCGCATATTGCGCGTGCTGTGAAGGACTGGGTTGAAAATATGGAGTTTTGAGGGACTAAATTGTAAATTTTACAAATGTGTATATATGGTGTATTAGGGTTCCTTAACCCTAATCGACCTTCCCTCTCCTCCCCTTACTATCCAAGCAGCAAACTTACCCTCCCGTACCCCGTCGGTGTCACCCACGGCCTTCGGCGATCCTCCTCTGGCCGTCGGAGTCCGGCTCAAACCCGGATGATCTCTCTCCCCCCCCCCTTCTCTCTCTCCCACTATGGCAAGGTGACCCGATCTCCTTCTCTGGTGGCCGCGCCGCCCCTAGATCATCACCGCCGCCTCCTGGGACTCTTGCGATGCCATCCCGGCCAACCTCGGCGTTGCCTGAATGCCCCGTGCCCGGCGGAGCCCCTTTGAACCTAATCTGGTTGGGTTGGGCCGCAGCATCTGAGCGGCCGCCACCGCCGCTCCTTGCCGCTGCCGCTGGTCTCCTCGACCTTGCAGGAGAGGGATGACTTCTTGCTGCTCTAGAGCTGCTCTGGTTGGGTTTTCCTTGGGCCGATCTTCCTGTTCCGGCTAACTCTGGCGTCGGTGACCTCCCTGGAAGTGAACACGACCCTCCTGAGGGCTTGGGCATTGTCGTGTTCACCTTTCCTGTCATCTATTTGGTCTCCTCGACTGTTGTTTTCACTATGTCGCTCCTGGGGACCTTGGAACTTGAAGAAAAGGTTGCTCTGACGTGCTCCTCGGTGCTCGGTTACGCTATGGACAGTGAGCACGGTGTTTAGGACATCGAGACCTTTTAGTTTGTGTTGCTAGTCGGATTACGAAATGTGGAATCGGCGGTAATGTGCTAAAACTCTTGTTCTTTTTATAATTTGTGCAATTAATTGGGACTTTTGGGCTTTTTATGCAATTGTGAGTCGTGGGCTGCGTTGGGTAGCGTGTGGTAGGCGTGTTTGACCTCTGGACTGATTGTCTTGGGTTCGCATGTCGTTTGGTGCTTAAATGAGCCTCCATTGCTTGAATGAGCTTCCAGTGCTATTATCGGCGAATTTGGCCAATTGATAGCAGTTCAGTTTTGGATTTGCGGTAACCAATGTGAATGCCTTGTTTTTGTCTTGGAGCCTTCTTGGCTGGTTGATCCTCGCAGTTTGGCGTGTCCGGTGGCTACGTGAGGGTCGTGGTAGGTTCCAATGCCAAAAATGACATTTTCGGACTCTTAGTTGGCGTGGTTTCAGTGTTTGGGTTGCACTTCGTGTGCGGCTGCCCCAACACCTAAATTGGTGTGTTTTGGGGCGGCAGGTAGTTCACGGTAATGGTTGGAACCTTTCGGGACACTTTGTGGGTTTTTAAAGTATTTCCAGTGAGTTTTTGAAAATTTCGGTGGGTTTTGGGAATCGGTAAACGGAACTGATTGCCCGATGATATTGGTTAGTGAGTGAAGTGACTTTGGGTCACTTCGGTGTTGTTGATGTGGCTATGGAACCATTATTGGGCTGACTACAGGTTGTGTGTTGTCCCGTTGTCGAAATCGTCAACTTTTGGGACTTGTCGGGCGGGAACTCCGTATTTTCAGCGCATATCTTTGCGGTTGTCCTAACCAAGGATTTAAGTGTCGTGGCACGGGGTTGTGCCGAAAACTTGCCGGCACGGTACGGCACGGTGCATGCCGAGCCGTGCCGATGAGTGCCGGTCACAAAAATACATGCGTGCCGACACATAATGACATGAAATATTTATTTTCTTTAGCAACAAAATTTTTTAATTGCTTATTATGTATTTTTATCAAATATTTTGAACTTTATTGAGAAAATTACTTAGTAAATTTAAGAAAAAAGAATTTTGAACTGTGTCATCGGCACGGGGGCTGTATCGTGCCGGTATCTTATTGGCACGGTACGACACGGTGGATACGGCTCGTGCCGATGGATACTTAAATCCTTGGTCCTAACACCCTTAAATTAGTGTGTTTAGGGACAGCGGGTAATTTAATGAGAACTATGGTATGTCTTGAGACGTTCCAAGGAGATTAGTTGGAGGTCTCGGTAGGTTTTGCGAGGTTTGGTCGCATCGATTCATATTATTGGCGATTTAGTGTCGTGGGTGGATGTCGGTTTAGTGTTGGGTGCCGGTTAAACTTTTATAGAGTTGGCTCAGGGATTGGTCTAGTTTTGGAAGTCGGTTTGCGAAACTGATGTTCCGAGAATATTGTGGTGCACTTTGATGCAGTGTAGTCGTATCGATCGGGTTAGTGGACTCGTAGGAGTTTTCACTAACACTCGGTGTTCATGTCTTGGTTCTTTTGGCGCCTAGAGGCATTGGTAGAGTCGCGGACTCAGATAGTCAGTACAGGTGGGTGCTTCGATCCGAAGTCGGTGAAGTGGTGCTTGCTCGATGACTTCTTTCCTTTTTCTCCTTCTACTTGATTACATATTACATGTCGAGCTTCGTTCATCACTTGACTTTGTAGCTAGTTGCTCTACTCTTGTTTTTATCTCATATTATCATGATCTAGCTGTAGAGCGGTGTGCCGTTGTGATCGAGTTATCTATTGCAAGATTATAGTAGATAACCTCGAGATATAGTTGACCTTGTTGGTCGGTGACACTATGACATTAGTTGACTTTATAGTCGGTGATACTCTATATTATTTATTGCATGACTTGACATCAGTTGACCTTGCAATCGGTGACACTCTGAGTTACTATTCCATGACTTGATATTAGCTGACCTTGTGGTCAGTGACACTTGATTATACACTGGATGACCTTAGTAGTCGATGACATGTGACGTATTCTTGATCTCTCTCCATACCATGTCATGATTGGATTATATGACACGAGTATATGACATAGTTGACCTCGTTGGTTGGCGACACTGTATCATATCCTTGAGATGTGGTTTGACTTTGTTGGTCGGTTGATTTGATTGGTTGGTGACTTTTTATGGATTTTACCTCGACTATCTGCGGATGGTTGGCTATTGAGTATATTGCATCGATCACCACAGCTCATGCGCATTTCACATATACCAGCGGTCTGATCCACCGTAAAAGGGTGTTCTTTTCCAGAAAAGTGGTCGTATTTCCCACCGTGAGCCCGATTCGGTTATTTTGCTAGGGTTATATGCTAGGTGGTTGAGCACGATGTGGCATTACTTGAGATCTTTAGACCAACATGGCAGGTTTGATTTGGTTTACTTGCTCTTTGCCCTGTTGATGCATACCAGCATTCTGTTTTCATTAAAGTAGCGATTAGTTGTATATCTGTTGGTTATTTCATTCCATCTCATTATTGGTATTGTACTTGATATATCATTTCATTTCAGTTGACGATTATATCTTTCATTTGCCGGTGAGCACAACTTGTCTTCGTCGGCTTGCGGTATCTACTAGGAGATCCTTTGTTTGTTTCTCACCTCTCCCCAGTTTTAGTTACCGTGGGAGGTGATGGTCAAGACGATGTGTGAGGGCTCCACTGTTTGAAAAGGCATGCTCTTGGCGCACGCCTCGACGCCTCAGCGATAGCGAGGCGCAGTGCTATTGCTGAGGCGCGAGGCGCGTGCCTCAAGCGCGCCTCACAATATTTTAGAATAAATGGGTTTTGGGTTCAAGATATCGGGTTGGGTTTTGAAATTAATTTTTATACTTTAACCCGTTAAGATAAATTAAAGAAATCTGAAAGAAACCCAAAAAGCCCTAAAATACCCTTTCCGCTCGCCCCCTCCCCTTTCCTCTCGTGTTCTCCCTATAGCAGCAGCAGCAGCAGCGGCAAGAAGCGGCAAGCAGTGGCACTGCGGCAGCATGCAAAGGAGGGTAGTAGCAGCGGTAGCAAGCAGGCAGCAAGAAAACAAGCAGCAGCGGCGGCAACAAGAACAAGCAGCAGCGGCTACAAGAGGTAAATACTGCCACTATACTCTAGTTCTTCTCTTTTGAACCTTTTTTTAGTTATTTTTTCATGGGATTTGATGTATTTGTGAGGTTTTTTATTTTTTTTATTTTTTTATTTTATTTTATTTTTATTTTCCATGCTTTTACTTTTTTTGTTTCAATTGTATATTTGTTGATTCCTTTTTTTCATTCTTTATCTAATTCTTCTCTTAGATTCTCTTTTCAGACATTTACTTTTTCTATCTAAACTTAAAATTTTATTCGTAATTTGTTGTTCTTTAATTTCTGTTGACTTCTTTCTATCTATTTCATTGTTGATTTGTTGTAGCTTGATTGAATGGATCATGAAGAATACAAAAAAGATTCTGCATGGAAATATGCATGTTTAAAGGATCTGAACAATAAAAATGATGTGATATGTAATTTTTGTGTAAAAATAACAAATAGAGGCATTTATAAAGCCAAACAACATATTATTGGCGGCTTTCGAAATGCAAAAGGATGCCCAAGATGTCTAGCTCATGTCTGCCAGGAAATTAAAGAGTTTATGGATAAGAAAATAGCAGCAAACAAGAGAAATCCTTTGATGCTTGAGTTTTGATGAAGTAGAGGGCTTTGGTGATGATGACGATGAAGATAATATCGGAGAATATAATCTTCTGGAAAAAGATGTCGAAGTAGTGGGAGTGTTGGAAGTAGCCAGTCAATATCAGAAAAACGCAGTCAAAAGGGTCCTATAGATGTGTATTTTGCTCGTGATGCGGAGAAGGTGGTTCAAGAAAGGAAGGAAGGAAAGATGAAGCAACCCACAATAAATAATGCATATAAAAAGGAGTTGAGAAAGAAAGCTTGTAGAGACTTTGCCCGATGGATGTACGATGCTGGGATATCTTTTAATGCCGTGAATTATGATAGTTTTCAAGTAGCAATTGAGTCCATTGGGCAATATGGTTATGGCAAGAAACCATCGTCCGCTTATGAGTTACGAGTTCCTTTTTTGAAGAAGGAGGTTGAGAGGGCAAGAAATGTTTTGAAGTCTCATGAAGAGGAATGGGCGAGGACTGGTTGCTCTTTGATGTCAGATGCATGGAAGGATAGGAGAGAAAAACCCTGAATAAATTTTTTTGTGAACTCTACAATGGATACGATATTTCTTGGATCTTTTGATGCTTCTAATTATGTTAAAAATAGGAAAAGAATGTTTGAATTATTGGATAATATGATAGAGGCTATTGGGGAAGTAAATATTGTGCAAGTTGTTGCTGATAATGAATCGGCTAACGTAGTAGTCGGTAAGTTTTCTCCCGCTTAAATTCTTAGTGTTTTTAACTTCTAATTTGTTTTATACTTTGTGTGTAATTGTAATATTTATATAACTAATAGTCTAATAGCTAGTCTTTCTTTTATTCAATTTTTTCTTACGGAGATTGTTAGAAG
This sequence comes from Tillandsia leiboldiana, assembly GCA_029204045.2. Lineage (NCBI taxonomy): Eukaryota > Viridiplantae > Streptophyta > Magnoliopsida > Poales > Bromeliaceae > Tillandsia > Tillandsia leiboldiana. Next base: position 32,479,826 of record CM055072.1, on the reverse strand, counting down.
CCAAGAGATCAAATTTGTTTTGGACTCAATGTGTTGCCCATTGCATTGATTTGATGCTCGAGGATATCGGAAAGATGTTGGTAGTACATAGAACCATAGAGAGAGCCGTGACTTTGAATGGCTATATTTATATTAGCACAGGTGTGGTGAATATGATGAGACGTTTCACGGGTTAAAAGGAGTTGCTTAGGCCTGGCATAACAAGGTTTGCCACTGCTTTTCTCACCCTTCAACGCTTACACCGTCAGGAAAATAACTTGAGGAAGATGTTTACATCTAAAGATTGGAAGCAAGTAGGCAAAACAACAACCGGGCAAAAGAATTACTAGCATAGTAATGATGCCCACGTTTTGGACCAACATTATATATACTCTTAAAGTTTTTGGTCCATTTGTTCATGTTCTAAGATTAGTTGATGGTGAGAAGTGACCTTCAATGGGGTACATCTATGAGGCCATGGATAGAGTAAAGGAGCCATTGCAAAATCATTCAATGAGAAGGAGGAAAAGTATAATGAAGTTTTCAAATTAATTGATAAAAGGTGGGAATGTCAACTCCATCGCCCATTGCATGCTGCTGGTTTTTATTTGAATCCCATGTACTTTTACTCAAATCCAAATATTGAGCAAGATGAAGAGGTTATGTCGGGGCTATACAAGACTTTGCAACGATTGGTTCCAAGTATTGAGGAACAACATAAAATAAGTGACCAATTAAGCATATATCGTAGAGCATCCGGCCTCTTTGGACATGACTTAGCAATCCAGCATAAAAATACAAAGTCACCAGGTATACTATTACTTGCATATTATAAGTTTCCTTAATTCTTAATTTCTAAATTCTAATAGAATTATAGAAAACAAAATTTATTTATTGGCTTATTTTTCTATTCTATATCACAACTGAGTGGTGGAGATCGTATGCATCTTCTACACCGAACTTGCAAAAATTTGTTGTTCGAATTCTTAGTCTCACTTGTAGTGCATCAGGGTGCGAGCGAAATTGGAGTGTGTTTGAACATGTAAGTTGTAAAATGAATGCATAAGACACTAAACTTGAACTATGATTTATTTTTATGCTGCAAATCTACAATATAAATTTAATAATTAATATGCTTATTCGTTGATTTCATTTTTTTTGCAGTTTCATAGCAAAAAAAGAAATAGGCTTGCACAACAACGCTTGAATGATTTGGTATATTTTAAGTATAATAGAGCACTAATGCGTCGGTTCAATTTGTGTGATACTATTGATCTTATCGCCCTAAATGATGTTGATGATAGCAATGAATGGTTGATTGGAGCGATGTACAGTGATGGAGAGAGGGTGATAATGAGAAAGGACTTGTTTGGGAAGATGATACTTTTACATGGGTCGATGTGGCTAGAGTTGCTGGGGTTAATAAGCCTAGCCATCATACACGGTTACAAAATCAGTAAAAGGAAAAGGAATTGAAAAGGGAAAGAAAATAGAAAAGGGAAAGAGAATTAGAAAAGGAAAGGATAAGTTGTCTTCATATCGACCGTTTTTATCTATTGATGAAAAGCTAGATTGGGTTAATTTTGAGGATACAGAAGAAGAAGAACATATTGGGGATGAAAAATCTGAAGAAGGAGAAGATTATGGCGATGCAAGCGATGAGAATGAGGATGAGGATGATGCTTGAAGAACGGCCAAATGAGAGCATTGGCACCACAATCACTTTTAAGTTTTAAGTTGAAAGTTGAAAACTTGAAATATATATATTTTAAATTTGAGAACCTATATACATTTGTTTTCTTTACTTTTTGATGGTTATTTTGTTTTTGCATGGTTCTTTTGGTTTGTTTGTTTGTTTGTTTTTTTTTTTTTTTTTTTTTTTTTTTTTTTTTTTTTATATATATAGAACATTAAATTAAACTAGATTTATTAAATGTGCGCCTCGTCTTCTTGAGGCGTGCGCCTCGTGGTATGCCTCGCTTAGGCTCTAGAGGAGCCTTGCGTCTTTTTGCGCCTCGCACCTTTTCAAACACTGGAGGGCGCTAGGCGATAGGCATGTGCCCGTGGCTGTAGCTTTGTATTCCAGCTGTACTCTTTGATTTAGATGCTCTTTTATTCAGTTTTGTCTATAATTGTAGTAGTGATTGTGTACTCTTTAGTGGTTCCTTATAGATCAGTTGTTGTATAGTTGTGGTTGTATTTGATCTAGTTGTATTTTTTTTTCGTAATTGTTGTTGTGGTTGTTTGTCTGATTAATGTTGTATTTTTTGTGCTACGCCGTACATGTACAGGGGAGACTATCCGTTTGTACAGGAAAATCTCTACCAATGTGGCGGGTCTGTGCATGTTTCTGGGTATCTTGTAAGGTGTTTTAAAAAAATATTTATATGTTTTCCGCTTGCTTTTCTAAAAAGAATTTTACAAAAAGAACCCCGGGACGTGACATTTATTTAGCTATTTATTTATTTATTTATTTATTATTGGTAATTAGTGGGTGATTCTATCTCTTACCAACTGTTGTAGTTGGAACTGCAGCCAATTTGGATGTAATTCCAACTGCAGCATTTGGGCCTTTTGTGTAGTTACAACTGCAGTAGTTGGACTCAACTACAGTAAACTAAACACAGGAATTGAGGTTGCATGCATTTGCAACTACAGTGTAGTTGCAAAAGCGTGCAATCAAACACCTCTAAAAGCACCAAGACCTTGGTGCTTTTAATTTTGTAGTCCTTAGATCTACCTCTTTTGCCATTGGATCAAAAGTCAACAGTCGTGGTTGTGGTGCCCACCATTGTGCATGATCCAAGGGCCACTAGGGTTGATGCAATGGTCAAAAAGTCTACAACACCAACACCTTGGTGCTTCTAAAAACTCTCTCTCTCTCTCTCTCTCTTTATATATATATATATATATATATATATATATATATATATATATATATATATATATATATATATATATATATATACACACACACACTATTGTGAGTAGTCTTTGTACTCATTAGTCATTTTCGATGATAAAGCTTTCGAATCGACGATTCATACTATTAAAATTGATCTAGAGTATTTGAAGTATCTTGAAACCGAATTTCGTAATTTCTCAAATTTATAATAAAGTCCATCAAGTAGGTAAAATTGAACGACCTTTTAAAAATAGATGATCGGATTGTTCAATTTAAAATCGGAGTTATTAATCTTGATCTAAATAGAATTTTCTATTAAAAATTCAACTAATTCTGAATTTTCTACACCGTTAAATTAGGAAACGCCCTTGTATCGGCCGTTAAAATTGTCAATTTTGAGGCCTTTTGATCATAAGGTATATGCTGTCAAAAAATTATGAAATTCAATTTCTATAATGTTTAAATACTCTATATCATGTTTAATGGCATGGATCATTGAATTGGAAGCTCTATCATTGAAAATAACTTATAAGTATGAAGGCGATCGTATTCATAATAGTATGTGACACCCCAATAATCCCACATCGGATGTGAATGAGTTTGTGATTGGGTATATAAGAGACATGGGCACTAGTAATAATAACTGGGCTTAAGCATTTTGAGTTGTGGTTTGGGTCCAACGAGTTATTATTGCTAATGGGCCGGGTCGTTACATTTGGTATCGGAGCCAATAACCAGCCGGAAGTGTGTGACGAGTCTCGACTGAGCCTGGGTCTAGATGATAGGGCTAGGGAGACAAGTCTCACATCGCCCGGTGATCTTAGGCTGTGTGTGTGTTTGGGCTGACGAGGACATCAGGCCTAAACGGGGACACCCCAATAATCCCACATCGGATGTGAATAGGATTGTGATTGGGTATATAAGAGACATGGACACTAGTAATAATAACTGGGTTTAAGTATTTTGGGTTGTGGTTTGGGCCCAACGAGTTACTATTGCTAGTAGGCCGGGTCGTTACATAGTATAGTAGCATAACTATATCTATATTATATATAAAAGCACGTATTTTAATTTTTGGTCTGTTGACTGCCCTATTTTTTGGCAACAAATTAAAAAATAAGAATAAGAATAGGATCGTGGTGCATGGCTGTTACGCACCAGGGTTCTTTTGTAAAATTCTTTTTATGAAAACCATCAGAAAATGTGCGTATTTATTTATTTTTTTGACAGCCATCAAAGAACACCCCGAGACGTGCACAGATCCGCGACGTGGACAGAGACACCTCTATACAAACGGACAGAGTCTACTCTGTAAATGCACGGTGTAGCACCTGGAATACAACATCAACAACAACAACAACAACCACACATACAATCATAACAACATCACAACTACAACTAACAGGTAGATATAGGAAGGCACAACTAAAAGTCTAACAACATATAGATAATCAATGAATACTTAGAATTCACATTTATGTCATCATTAATAAATAGCAGGTAATGAACTAAACCAAATGGATCTGAAACAAGAACTAATCCAATTGAACTGAAAATAATTTGAATGAAATTCGAGAACATAAGGAATTATCCATAACAACCGCTCGGGACACATCTATCTATGTCATCCTCACGCACTGTTCCGACTCACCTCCTGTGTCACCTGTAAACTCATAGCAATAAGAAAAAAGTGTAGTAAACTGTACTTAGGAGATGCAAACCATGTAGCAACAGTAGCAAAATCATGAGTAACAAAACCAAATAATATTATCCTTTTGCAACCGAGAGTTGCAGTAAAAGAAATAGAAACAATTGCAGAAGATCATTAGCTGTAGTAAAAAAGAAAACTGATCTAAAAATAGCCTGTCCTATCATTTTTTTTTTAAAAAAAAAAAGACGGTTAGAGCACCTACGAAGAAGAAGATTCCATATCGTTCATATCAAAAGAAGAATAACAGGGGAAAATAAAAGGAACAAATGTTACAGTAGAAAACAACATCAGTAACAGCAAATCAAATAAAGTAGCAGCAGCAAAGCCGAGAGTTTTTTACAAAAATTAAGACTAGCAAAGTTGATTGTGCACCATAAAAATGAATAGCAGTAATAACAGATAGAATACTTTTTTAAAACAAAAAAGAAAGTAGTTGAAAATGCATGAGCAGCAGTAGTAACAGATATTGAACCTATGCGTTTTTAAAAAAAATTATAATTTTTCATAGTTAAATTTAAAAATATACATACTACAACTGAGTACTGTTAAAAGATAAATTTTACATTTCTGCTATTGTGATGCCGCTTAACCAAGTTGGTTAAATTAGAGTTCATAAAAAGTGGCATCCCTTCTTCTAGGCCCTTCCTTTTAATTCCATCCAACCTATGTAAGCATACAAAACTTCACAGAATGCTCAGTTCATACTAACATATCGCTAATATTTCAAAATCAGTAAAGCATGAACTCCATTAGTCAATTATAGATTAAAAAATATATAACATTACAGAAGACTCACTTTGCTTGATTCTTTTGTTGAATTTTGCATCCTTTTGGTCTTTATTCTTCTTTAGGATTTGCGAGAAATCAAATTCACATAAGCACAAACATAATCACATCACTAATTAGTTTTACTCACCCGACGTTGACGGCGAGGGCGAGGGCGAGGGTGAGGGTGGCGCGGATGTGGTGCTTGAGGTTGGAGCGGACGTAGTAGGTGAGGCCATTGTCGAGGATGTCGTACGCGGTGCCCACGGGCTCCTCCAGCAATGCCTCATAGAGAGTAGAAATTAATGAGACAGAGAGTAGAGAGTAGAAATAAATGAGGCGTGAAATCGAAGAGGCAATGTTGTTATGAAAAAAGCGAGCGGACGCATTGTGGAGGAGCGAACAAAGAGCGAAGTGATTGGAGCAAAGTGAAGCGATTGGAGAGGAAGATGGAGAGGGAGAGAAACTGGCAAAATATACCAAAATCGAAAACCCTAGATCACATATGTGAAGCAGGAAACAGACCCTGTTGTGCAACAGAATGACGCATTTGGGCTCAAGCTGGTCCTTGTCGATGAAGGAGAGGATGCTAACGTAGCACTCGGGCCTGACGGAGAAGGAGACGATGGCATGGTTCTCGCCAATGAGCTCCTCGAGGTTCCTTGCGCTCATGGGCGATTTACGGAGAGCGTCGACCTTGGATTGATCTTCCTCACTTTTGTCCACGTGGGGGCGGAGGCGCTCTTGATTGGCGACGAACTCCTCTATGAGGAGGTAGTCCTTGATGCGTTTGAGCTTGAGGAGGCGGAGGCGACACTTCGAGAGCGGAGTCACGGCAGGGAGGCGCGCCGTGGCCTCGGGGCCCTTTTGCTTTCGCCCGACGGGCGACGGGGGCGCCGCGGGCTCGAACTTCTTCTCCTTGTCTCCACCGTCATGCTTGCTATCGCCGGGAGAACCTGCTTCCCCATGCTGCCGGGGGTTCCTAGAGAGTAGAAATTAATAAAACGTAGAGAGTAAAAATTAATAAGGTGGGAAATCGAAGAGACAGCTTGCGATTGCGGAGGATGCCCTGTTTCCCCTGTCGTCGGGGTTCCCAGAGAGTAGAAATTAATGAGGTGGAAAATCGAAGAGGCAGTGACGTTACGGGAAAGGCGAGCGGATGCAAAGGGAACAAAGAGCGAAGCGATTGGAGAGGGAGAGGAAGAGAATCTGACAGGTGGGTCCCACAGGCAAACTCAAGGAGAACATGCCACGTGGAATTAGATTATGGAGATTAATAGTATTTTATAGATATAATTAATAATATAAACAAAATAAAATGGTTTTAAATAATTTATTAGAATATTTTTTGTGCTCGTCTTCTCCCATGATAATCTTTTTCTCATTTTATACCCACACTACACCACTCTCTTGAGTTGTTTGATTTGTGTCCCCTTAGCTATGTATTGTTCTCAAATGATTTTTACCATTGCTTTTAGTTAACTTTGTAGGTTACGTATCCTTAGGATCTAAATAGGTGAAACTATACCTAGAGGAGGGGGGAGAGGGGGGGGGGGGGGGGAATAAGTATAAACGATAAAACAACCAATCTTAGCGAAAATAAAATAAATACGGGGAGGGGGGGGGAGGGGGGGAATAGGTATAAACGATAAAACAACCAATCTTAGCGAAAATAAAATAAATACGGAAAATTAAAATCAACACGCCAAGATTTTTACGTGGGAGAACTCCTCTCGGAGTAAAAAACCTACGGACCGATCAAACGAAAAAATTCACTAAGAAAGAATTCACGTACAAGGTGATTACATAACCAAAACGACTCGATCTTTATCGTACGCTCGAAGTAGATCTCCTTCGTAGGTTCTCAGCGCGTCACGAATCCACGTTCAACGCCCAACTTCGAATCCACGAAGTCTCCACCGACTCCTCGGTATTCACACGAATCCACGTGCGGTCGTTCTACCCGGAACTTGAAGAGAACTTGTTGGTGGTGATTTAAATGCTTAGAGAATCATATATTCTGGAGCAACACTTTCTAAGCATTCATCAATTTAATTCTTAAAGGAAAAATTGAGTTAAAATCTCATGAATCAAATTGACGAAGAAAACTTGATCGAAGAAGACGATCAAGAGATTAAAAGAAAAATTTAAGGATTAGAAAGTGTTTCTCTTCTTTCATACATTCATAACCACCCCTGGTGTTTATTTATAGAGTTAGAAGCAATTAGAATCAAAATAGGAATAAAAAACTGCATAAAAGGAAAGTCATCTCGAGATCAAGGTTCGAACCTACTTTCCAGGGTATTGACTTTGAAGTCACACACTAACTTCAAGGTCCGGACTCTTCCTTCAGAGTCTGGACCTTCCCTGCGTAAACGCTGGGAAGCTGTTCGGGCTCCGGACCTCTCCTCAAGGGTCCGGACTTTCTCTGTGCAAAAAGAATTTTAACGTTTGGGGTCGGACTTTTCTTCGAAGGTCTGGACCTTCATCATCAGAGAAGTCAGACAACCTTCGTGGTCCGGACTTTTCTTCTTCAAGAGTTCGTACCTTGAACATATGAAGTGTGCAGTTTTGATTTTTATTCAATCACAACCTATTCTAATAGTTTCTAATCAATTTAATTGCGAATAAACCACCAGTAACATTTATCAATCATACCTGGGTGTCATGAATTTCATTGTTGTATCGTCGAATCTTCCAATCTTCAGTCTTTTTCTCTTTTTCTTCCAATCTTCAACTTCAATCTTCAATCTTCAAGACTCCAAAGACGTCACGAAATCCGCCAATATATGTCGTAACAAACCTTACCGAATTGTTCGTACCGCTATCGCTGCTTTGAGAGCCTAGGGCTTGAGGGAATTGTCAATCAAAACCCTTATCTAGAGCTGTCGACGAGCCGAATGTGAGCAAGTTGGGGATAGCTCGAGATTTGCTCGAAATTTTTGGAGGCCAGCTTGTGTTTGGCTCGAGCTAGAGAAGATGGAAAGCCTTTGCTCGTGATTGGTTCACAATTTAATGACCTAGCTCGTGTTCGGCTCGTTAGCTTGATTAGGTTAGCGAGCTGAGCTATACAACGAGCTAGCTCGTGTTTTTCTCTTAAGCTTGATTAGTTTACCAGGCTGAGCTAGCTCATATATAACTCGAATTGTTTACATCTCGAATTAATTAATTTAGATAACTATCTGTTTTTTTTGCATGAAAAATTTAGTGTAACATTATATTATAGCTTGCAGATATTAATGAAAAAAAAAAAATCCAACCTACTGACAAATCAACTTGTAAACAAATTAATTCATAGAAATCAAAATGCATTTTGAAATTAAACACATATTAACAAAAAAAATAGACTGAAAAAAATTAATCTGCAGAAAAATCATAACACAACAATTCAAAATCCATCACAATCTAAATATAATACATACAAAATATGTAAGTATATGTATTTGAGCTACATTGAGCCGAACACGAGCAAGCTGACCTCAGCTCGTGTTTGGCTTGTTAAGATATCGAGCTGAACAGTCTAGCTCGTGTTCGGCTCATTTATTAAATGAACGATTTGATCGCGGGTGTATGTCAAGCTGAACACGAGCTGGCTTGCGAATGGCGAGCTGGATTGCCAGCCTTACCCTTATCTGACTTGCTCAGCCATAAATTGAATGAGAACTTATTAGAGGGTTCCATTGGAAACTGGGAACTTTTTTTGAGCAATAATTACTGTGTGTTTCAGTATTTTCTATCCTACATAACTGATTATAAGTTAATGAATTATAAACAACGGTCAATTCTTTTGATAACCCTTCCTATGAATTATATATTGGTGCGTATTATATATTGATGCTGACGTAATCATTTTGATATGAATAAAGGATTTCTTGCAATTCACAATTGTCTGCGATTCATTCATTATTAACGAGAGTTGCCTAAGCTGCTGCATAATAGTTGTTGCTGTTGCTTTATCATTTGCATTGTATTTTTTATATTATCATTTGCATTGTGTTCTTAATTTCTCGAGGCCTGCTTGCTTGCTTAGCTGTCTATGTATTTGCTTTAAGTAGTAATTTAATTGGTTATGGCTTGTTAAGCTATGTTTTGGGGCCTGTTTTGATCGTCCCTTTCTAGTCGTAAATCTGACTTTGTTTTGATATTTTTTTTTTCTTTTATGTTGAACATTCCATCGACTCGTCGGATGCCATGAAGTTTCTTGCATCTTTTCTCTCCTTTTTTCCTCACATTATACTTGACTGAGAAGGTTAACACTCCTTGACAAAGCTTCTTTGTTATATCCATTTTAACTCATGGTATGCAGCATGCACGGTTTAAATTATGGACAGTTAGAAGCTTTATTGTTCATCAATCAATCATGAACGATATGATAAAGGGCTTGATGGTTGGTACCCGAGTTCTCAAGTTCGAAGCCTAGTTGTTTTACATTTCCATAGCATGCCACCATTCTCTCTCAAAAAAAAAACGTGATCTAAGTGGGTTGAAATGTGTTGCTGAAACTTCCTCTCGGAAAAACAAAAGTAGTTTTCACTATTAATTTTGCTTAACGTGTGCTTCCACATGCGTATGATTTCTGTCTGTTCCTTTTTTCTCATAATTATGAACGGATTCAATTAAAGAAGTTTCAATACTATTTACTTGGATTACAGGCAAAGCGTATCGAGAACGGTATCTACCTAGGCCCAATTGGATACTTAACCTTTGAGGGGAAACTTTCTTGGAAGAACAGAATACTTGCATTCATTTTCGAGTACATTAACGTTAAGATTGGCCCGTTTGGTCCCATCCAAATCAGACTGAATAAAGAGGAGAGAGAACCGACCACCAAAGATCCCTTCTTTATTTGGTTTTATGTAGATGAGTTGATTGCTGTCGCTCAAGGCCGGGGTGGGGGCATTGCGTTCAGGTGCAGATGCCGTCGTGTTACTTAATTCGCCATTATTAAAAAAATTCAATTAAGATTAGTATGGGATAATTCAATTTTTGTTGCCTTCTTATGAAAAAGAAAGGTGGACCAGGGGTTGTTCTTTGCCGATGTATATTACAATGTATATGCTCTGCTTGAATTAGTAAAGGTAAAATTTCATAAGGTGTATTATTCCACCATTCTTATGGTGTATAACAAAATAAATTCTGTTGTTTTTTGTAATGTTTTCACTTTTGTAGGATTTCCAATTTTTCATGTATGTCTGCTGTATGATTTTGTTAGTTGCAGGATCTTGTTGGAGGCAATGCATTTAGGCTTTTTTTTTTTGTAGCAATTTTATTTAACTCCCTGTGTATTAAGCACTAAAAAGAAAATTTAGCATGGTTTTATTCTAATTTCCATTGACTTATTCAAGAAGAAACAACTCATTGGGGTTGTCCTTAATTGATTTTATATTGCAATGTATATATGATGATCGAGCTAGTTAATGTATAATTTGACAATTTATTTTTCCACTTTTCTCATTGTACGAAGAATCTGTTTATTGTAAATTTATCAATTTTATTGTTGGTTCTTAAATTTCGAGCAGATTATTGCTATATTTATGTGGAAGTGTGCTATTTTAGTGGCTACGTATGAAGATTCCAAACAGCTGGGGTTATAATTTTCTGATATATATAGATGCTGAAATGATGATTAATATATTAAATGGACAATTTGTCTACTGAATCGTTCCAAATTTTTTAGTTCTTTTAGTAGAAAGAAACTTCTTAGTGTGCATGTATGATTTCACTGTAGGTATCTATTCTTCATTTTATTCTACATTTAGCATCTCCAGGATTCTTACATGTTTGTGATGCTTTTCGTGATATCCATGAATAAATTTACCATCCACGTGTCCTTTCATGGTACATAAAGTAGGTAAGGAGAGACAGCTATTCGATATAATTTTTTTGCCATTGCATTGTATAATTAAGGACGAACAGAGACTATCAGATTGGCTGTGTAGTAAATTTCCTTCTTGTGTAATGTGGAAAAAGTTGTTATACTTAAGTTTGGATAAATTACACAAAAAAATTCTTTTACTTTTTTATTAAGTTTTACTTTAGTCCATATATTCTTCTAAAGTGGACAGATGATATTGCAAAATTTGGTTACTGATCCAAGGAATGCTCTAGTTGTCATCTTTTGTTGAGTGATGGCTCTACGTGGATGCCATGTAAGCATCACATATAGTCAAACTTAAGCTAGCGTGGCGTCAACATCAGCTTCATCTACGTTCAACTTAAGATAAGATGGTGTCATGTCTGCTTCATCATCACTTTTCTAAACAGATGTGAGCTTACATTGATGATCCTCTTCAAATTCTAGTGTTGGATGATCGGTGTCAGCGGCAGTTTCCCTGTTGGGTGGTGAATAACCAGGTCAGAAATCTTTCCTAGTGCTATTTGTCCTTTTTTTTTGTTAATATTCTTATCAATGTTTAATGCTGTGCCTGTTAGTTCCCCTCATCCTGTTTGCTATATCCTTTGGTGATGATTGTGTAATGCACCGTTACATCTTAATGAAAATGCCTACAGTTTTCTTCCTTCCAAACAACAACAACAACAAAAAAAGAAAAGAAAAAAGAAAACACAATACCTGGTGTGATGAAGCTTTTGGGTTACAGTGTATGTAAGTTTTTTATTAGCTAGAGTTGGTTACCTAACTCCTGCAGAGACCTTCCACATGGCACTGACAAAGACAATTAATTAAAACTAGCTGATCAGGGTTCTGTATATCAGATATTTCATGCAAATATTGTTAATAGTTAGAGTGCTATATTAAAGGGTATTAGATCTCAGAATAATTCCTAAGATTGTCTTCAATCATCCATTTTACTTGAATACAGATAATTACAGTTTCCGTCGTGTAAATTGTTGAATAAATGCTGGAACAGAATGCAACAAATCGACCAACTTTTGAAGATTTACTGCTAGACTTGAATTTTGTCACTCAGGTGCCAAGTTGAATTTTGAACTACTTTGGGATACTCTTCAAGATGGGTTAAACAGATTCAAATTTAATAGTAACTCCAAAATTTTAGTCAAGCAATCATATATATGCAGGTGTTCAACCATATGGAGAAAACTAGGTTTCAAGCCATAGGATTTTGGTAATTGGGGTCACATCGGAATTGCACATATGCCCCTACAAAAGTATGATATTATATGTTTCTGAACTTAATGTTATGTATATACTGCTTGATCAGAATGCTAGATTCTGAGATTTATGCCTTCCTCCAAAGTTATACATGAAAAGTCTGAAAAATCTAGACTGTTACATGTATGAAGAAAGTGCATATATTTTAGAAGAAAATTTATGTATTTGCCATTTTTGAATGCTGCACACTAATGTATGATAAATCTTTACAAATAAGTAACTGTTTAAATCCATTGTTCCACCATCCGACTTAAAGATCTGCTCGTTGCTTTGTAATAAACATTTTCATATTTAGTGTCTTTTAATCATGTATCATGGTAACACAAACATATGACATCTACGGTGCAAGCACTTTGAAGTTATGATAAGGTTTCCAATTTGGAAAACTGCATATATCATCATGATCTACACCTTTTGGAACCCTCACAAAAATTTTATATTTTGGAATTAAATGTAAGAGAAGTCTTGAATTGGACTACTTCAACCGTATATACATTTTTTGATACAGTTGATGCATAGACTGTAAACCTCCAAATCAAATGACTTTCTCATTAATAAGTTAATTAAATTGCTTGTGATCATAATGTATGTCATTAATCCTTATATTTTTGTGTAGCAACCCCTATTTGTAGGCCAGGGGTTGGACCTAACTGAGTATTCTATCAATCAATATACCTAACATGTGTGTGATAGTTGTGCCAAAATTGTTTAGAACCTTTTTAAACTTTTTGCTTGTGCAATGCTCCCTATTGTCTGTGTGGTACTCTTAGCACTAAATGCTCCCTATTTCCATTTTGTTGTTATTAATTTCTTAGTGATGTCTGCACTACTAAAATCAGTTGAAACTAAGGCTTCAAAATTATTTAACGTTGCTTCCTTAACTTTTTAACATCGCTGTTGCCCATCTCTGCATCTAATCTATCTTCATACGACACCTTATACTGGCAGTTGCTGTCAATTTTTCTTTTGACTCCAAGAAAACTCTGGACCAAATGCTCTTAATTTAGTATAAACACTTGGACTTTTGGTGCATAACTTGAACAAAGAACAAATACATGAAAACAAAGAAGAAGATTCTCTTGGTCACCCCAATGATAGAAATCACTATAAATATAAAGGCCAAAACTAGTAACAAAACTGCTTCTTGATGTCTTCTATGAGCATTACAACAAAAGCCTAGAAACATCCAGTTTGTCAAGCCTTGTCATAATTTCAGTGGCTCTTTATATGAAGCTTGAAGGTTTGAGGCTAGTTTTATGAACATGGGGTATGAGAGAAAGAAAATGAGGGGCTTTTTAAGAAAGGAGCCTTCGAAGCTTGGATTTCTTTTGCTATTGGGCTGCTTTGTAATCTCGATGGTCCTTATCGGAATGTCGAGACATTATGTTGTTCCTTTTCCGAAATGTAAGCTTTTCGAGTAATTAATGAATTTATGTCCAATGGCTCAGCCTCAGCATAAGCTTTAGATATAATCATTTCTAGAGGTTGTAAATTTGGTCGCTTTGAGATTGATTTACTTAATATCCATCCAAACTGGGTTTCTTACAGTGAATTTCTTGGCGTCGATTCAAGCAACCTCTTCAGGTTTGCTGGCGGGAGATAAGATCATTTCTCATCACGGAGGTAAGCATAATATTGTATTATTCTAAGAAAGTACAGTGGTTAATTATATTGTAATAATATCTTCTGAATCAGTGACTTATTTTGATCTTTGTTCATTGAATGACAAAATTCAGGGTTTGAAGGATAATTGTTTAAATATCATACTTTTAGTTTCTCTTCTTCAGGTGGACTACCAATCCTTAACAAATAATGTGAACTGTAATATAGAAAAAAAAATCAATAGAGACAAATAATATAATGAATCCTATATTGTGGTAATTTTAATATTTTCTTTATAGCATTCGGTTTTTATTCTAAGGGGAGAATATATTTCTGTAATATTCTCATTACTTTCGGCATTTTTACCCGTGCACACAGGAAACTCTCATGTAAAATTGATATTGTAATAAACTCAGGTATTTTTTTTATGTCATTATAGATGGTTAGTGCTTTTATCAACTTCTGTAAGCTAACTATCTGGAAGTTAAATATTGGTATTGACTTGCTAAACAGTTAGGTCATACTTTTGTTCATCGAGTGAGACAAGGTGATCATGCACCTTTTGCTGAGCGAAGTTTCAAAAGTTGGTGAGCCAACCACTATATTATTAAATTTTCCACACATGTATGCATGTTATGCATGTATTATGTATGTTATGTATCAACTAATTTAATTAACTAATGTGATTGTTTACAGTGGATGCACTAGATACGCGATGACATTGACCATTCTCCACTGGAATATTTTAGATGCAAATTAAGTTTACACATGAATTTGAATTTAAGCAAGAAAATTTTCATAACAAGGACTAGAAACAACTTAAGGAGTTACATGACATTTCATGAATGTGCTCTTCAAATTTTAATTTTAATTAGCGTGACTAGTTTGATTCAGAGTCCTTTTATTCACATGCAGGAAATCGACTAACAGAGCCTACAGGTGAGCCTCTATGTGACTTTTCAGGCATAAGATCAAATATCTGTGAAATGAAAGGCGACATCAAAATCCATGGCAACTCATCATCAATCATCTTCATCACTTCTTCGAAAATCTACGAATCCTATCACATAAAACCCCATGCTCGAAAGCAAGACAAGTATGCCTTATCTCATGTGAAGGAATTGTCTGTAAAATCCGTGTCCACAAATGATGACACACCCAAATGCACAACGAAACACAATTTCTCTGCGATCGTCTTCTCAACTGGAGGATACATGGGGAATATGTTCCACGACTTCACCGATGTTTTGATCCCGTTATTCATAACTTCGCGCCGGTTTAATGGAGAAGTGCAATTCCTCGTTAGTGACTATCATCCATGGTGGATTCGCAAGTACCAACCTTTGTTGAAGCAACTCTCGAGGTATGAAACTATAGACTTTAACAAGGAGAATATAGTTCATTGCTTTAATGAAGTGTTCGTGGGTCTGAAGTTTCACAAAGAGATGAGTATTAACCCCTCCAGAACTCCAAATGGCTACTCCATGGTCGATTTCGCTAAGCTTATAAGGCAGTCCTTCGCGCTACAAAGAGAAAGCGCAATCAATCTCCACGAAAATCATGACCAGAAACCTCGACTTCTGATAATATCAAGAAGGCGGACGAGGTCATTCATGAATATAGATGAAGTAGCCCAAATGGCTTCAGAATTAAACTATGAAGTGCTTGTGGTGGAAGCCGGATTGAATTCGAACTTGGGGAACTTCTCACAAGTCGTGAACTCATGTGACGTGCTTATGGGAGTGCACGGTGCGGGTCTAACAAATCTCGTGTTTCTTCCGACCAATGCAGTTGTTATACAAGTAGTCCCTTTAGGTGGATTGGAAAGTATAGCATATGAGGATTTTGGAGTGCCTTCTATAGACATGAAGTTGAGATATTTGCAATATAGTATAAGTGAAGCAGAGAGTAGTCTGATAGAACAATATCCAAGAGATCACCCAGTGTTCAAGGATCCAGCCATTATTAAGAGACAAGGGTGGCTTGCTTTGAGATCTACATACTTGATCAACCAAAATGTGAAGCTTGCTGCTGGGAGGTTTAGGGGTGTTTTATTAGAAGCCCTTGATCTTCTCCATCAGCAAGTAGAATAGATTTAATTTAATATTTTTGAGTTTTTGTTGCATTTTATCATCCTTTCTCTAGTAAATTTATATGAAGATTAATTTGCTGTATACTCTAGTTAATATGTCATTTGCAGTCATCTTGAAAGATTAATGTATTTCCAAATTATAAGGTAGTGTTTTTTTTTTTTTTTTTTTTTTTGGTGATGTCATTTAGGTTTTACAACCATATGTTCACTGGAAATTAGATATTACAGGGAAAAAGCAGAGGGACCAAAACAAAAAACAAACTCCAATTAATCTTAAACCTAACTGATCCTGATTCAATTACAACTCAACTCAAACCCCAAAACACATAGGAGAATGAGCTACCCCATTGACTTAATTTAGTTCACTCAATAATTAGAATCTAAATCAAATCAATATGTTAATTCCCTAATCTTTGGAATCCATCGTTAGGATAACTATGATGTTAAAAGAAAATTCTGGAGATAAATAATGTGTTGATTGAGCCACGTTAGAGAGATTCCAACTTATTGAATTGTAAAAGGATAAATATATAGCGTACCCCCCTTGTTTGGTGTTGTTTTTTGGTTTCTGTCAAATACAATGTACCATTAGATGACAGATTGCTTGCAATTTTGACATCTACAGATTTGTTTGGCAACCAGAAAAGAGCTTTTTTCAAAAACCCTTTTTTTGAATCAAAGTGCACCCTTTTTTTTAATTTTTTTTTTAACCTCTTGGATTCGAAGTGAATTTTCAAAAATCTGAACCCCACTACAAACCTAAAACCTGAATTCGATGGATTTTAAAAATCCATATCCAAATTAGAATCCGGCCCAAGATCGAAAATCCGAAACCCAACCCGAAAATTCGAACCTAAAACAATTATTTTTTTTTACCATATTTCAAAATATACTACAATAAATCTAAAATTTTAAAATACAAAATTCAAATATAGCATCAAATATATATCTCTATAGAGTACGTTTCTTATGCTTTTAAAAATATTGAGGCCTCCGTACTTATAAGTTATTTTCGATGATGGACATCCGATTCAACGATCGGCTTCGTTAGGTATAATGTATGCTATTAAAATTATTTAGAAATTAAATTTTATAATTTTTCATCATCATTTACCAACTGATAAAAAAATCTCAAAAATTACTATTTCAACCGCTGATGTGGTACGTTTATAAATTTAACGATATAGAACAATTCAAATTAAATAAAACTTTAATAAAATTTTTTACTTAAAATCAAGAGAAAGATCAATACTTTCGATTTGGAATTTGAGTTTTTTATCACTATTTTTTATAAGATTTTTATTTTAGATCATTCATTTTGGCACTACTCGTTCACTACACAAATAAAGTTAAAAAATTATAAAATTTGGTTTCTAGATAGTTTCAATATTGTAGATTAAGTATAATGGAACCAATCACTAAATCGGATATCCCATCATTAAAAACAAGGGGCAATTTCCTACATACCCCTAAAAATTTTCCTGTTTTCAGATTTATTCCTCTTAGAAGGCTAATATTAAAACTACCCTTCTTACGTTCCAACTTCTTTCCAAAATACCCCTGAAGTTAAACTCTGTTAGTGTACCGTTTGGAACTGCCATTATCTGTGTGTAATTACTATTTTGACCTTTCAAATATCTAAACCCTAAAACCCTAAACCCCTAAACCCCTAAACCCTAAAACCCTAAACCCTAAACCCTAAACCCTAAAACCCTAAACCCTAAACCCTAAAACCCTAAAAAATCCTAAACCCTAAACCCTAAAACCCTAAACCCTAAACCCTAGAACCCTAAAAAACCCTAAACCCTAAACCCTAAAACCCTAAACCCTAAAACCCTAAAAAATCCTAAACCCTAAACCCTAAACTCTAAACCCGGGCAAAATAGGTATATCTGATAGTTTTCAACTCCGATTATTATTTAACTCTAGTTTAACCCTAGTTAACTTAACAAAGGGAAATGGTAGGGGTATTTTTAATAACGGTGGAACGTATGAAGGGTATATTGGAAAGAAAAAAATAAGAGGGGTAAATCAGATATTTCTTCATATTTCAGGGGTACACAGGCAATTATCCCTAAAAACAACTTAGGCCTCTGTACTTTCGAAAGCATAGGAGTCTAGCGCGTGCGCTCTCTCTCTCTCTATGTATATATATATATATATATATATATATATATATATATATATATATATATATATATATATATATATATATATATATATATATATATATATATATATATATATATATATATATATATATATATATATATATAATTGAGCTCTTATGCTTTTAAAAGTACCAAGTTGTTAATACCAGAATTTTCGCCCACTTGAGGAAGTGACACGTGGCATCTACCATCGGCTAAAGATATCAGCCGACAGAAAGATGAGCCGACAAAGAGGGACCTGTGTCTTGGCTAAGGGCGACCTCAGTCACGTGGGAGCGTGGCACACGACATGTGCTATCGGTTGAAGGCATCAGCCGATAGAAACAACAGCCGAAATAAGAAAATCATCGCCTTATCTAGGGCCGATCTCGGTCGAATGCAAATAACAAATCGCTTCAGTCAAGCGATGGGATAAGTGAACCCTCGGCTGCTCGAGCCGAAGATGGAAAGACTCTGAAAGGAAGGAGTGCGAGATTTGCGAATCTCGTAACAGCTTCCAGAACGGCAAGCGATGCCCATCATTAGAAAGCGCCGAGAATCACGCTTCGGCGCGACGATTAGGGGATGAACATGGATAGAAAAATGACTACTATCCTTCTATGGAAAATCGACTTAAAAGGAAGTAGTAGAGGAATTTACGATGATTCCCCTCAGATTACGCTGATTTCTAAAATCGGCGGTTATACACATGGGTTCGTAAATGTATAAATAAGCGAACCAACGAAGGAAACGAGATCCTGCAACCTCGTAAGCCAGGACCACCCCCTTGCTATTTCATATCTTTCAATATCTGTATTTATTGCATTTCCTAGGAGTAGGCTTACTTATAATTGTTTCCCTTTTTCTATTATAACCCCTTTCCAATCAATACAAATTTCTAATCGACTCCTTAGTCGTGTCAAATCATTGTCTCTACTTTCTGGTTCGGCTACTCTAGGCCGAACTCAGCCCCTCTTTATCTCCATATCCCGATTCGACTAATCTAAGTCAGACGGCCTGAGAGTTTAAGTGAGAAGAACTCGGCCGAGCAGATCCCTCCTCGGCTAGATCAAGAGGCTCGATCACTTGATCTATTGGCATGCGGCGCATCACATCCAGATGGTCAATCGAACCATGGTGCCGATCGACGATCGACATTTTCGACCCCAACAATCTTTTGGCACGCCCGGTGGGACATTCAGGTAACTCTTACCTTTTCCTACCGTAAATATGTCAGAGACTCCCGAAACTAGTGGGAGGTCGGCACTACCGGAGCCGACCCTGTCGCAACTATTCGGACAAATGGCCCGAATGATGTGATCTCTCGAGAGAACACAGTTGTCTCTTGAAAAGAGCGCCCAAGCCTTGGACGCGACGACCGACATCACGGCCTCATATGAGAGCATTTCTCGGCTCGGGCAGTTTTTAGCCCGAAATGGACCATGCCATAGAGGCCTACCGGGACCTCCATCCACCCTGCCACCACCTGTAGTAGCCCTGATCCCCGTGTTTCTTCTCCCATGACCCACGATGTTGAACACCTATTATTGGTGCGTCGGACCCGCAACGCGTCGAATAGACTCGTTGGACGGACTCTGTGAGGCCTCTGGATTGAGCCTGCCCTTCGGCTGTTTTTGTCGGAATTTAGAAAGGGCTTTAGGCTAATCTGAGGTCATATTTAGATTCAGCGCGGAAAAACGTCGAAAATCGACTATTTACTTGCCTTTTCGGAGTCCGGATGCCCAAAAAGGATCCCCGGAAGTTTTCTGCGCATTTTGGTGCATGGGGGAAGCCGTGGACCGGCCTTGTGCCACGTGGCGGCCTCGGATTGGCCGGCTCACGTGCGCGTGGTCCACGCACCAGGGGGAGCAGGTGGGGCAGGTGGGGCAGGTGACCGACTCGACGTGGGGGCGCCACGTGGCACCCTGTGATTGGCGGGCGCCACCGCCCCACGTTCGGCGGGCGCCACCGCCCCACGTTCGGCGGTCGGGCCACGTGGCGCATGCCTGCTGGCTCCGCACGTGCTGTCCGCTGTTCGGGACACGTGTCGGAGCCAGGAGGTTTCGGGTGCTGACTGTGGGCCGGGCCGAGCGCACTGTGGGCGCCCGAAAGTTTCGGGCGCCCGGAAAGTTAGCCCAAAAGCCCAATAGTGTGGGTTTTTGTGGGCTGTTGGGTGAGGCCTATAAATAGGCCATGTTCTTTGGCCTTGTACCCCTTTTTCCCGAGCTCCTCTGCCTCTGAGCCTTATACTGACTTTGATCTTCATCTTGTTTTACATCTTGCGAAGGAGTTTCGGATTTTTTGGAGGCCGCGGCATCGACGTTTTCAGCGAGTTAGCGTAGTGCGACGTTTTTTCGTTGGTGGCCCATTTCCATCGCGTTTCGGTCCACGAGGTCCACAGAGCTACCCCAATGGAATTTTTGGACGATTTTTGTGGTGTCAGATTCATGAGAGGTAAACCTACGATTTTTGTATATTTTACTCCTCCCAGATTTGAGCTTTTCTTGGGGTTTCGGGTACATTTTTGAGCCTTTTTTGGCTGGTGGTTGTTCCTGGACAGCAGCACCTTGTTGGATTTTTATCTCTGCACTCGGGTATCGGAATTCGACGTTTAAGGACTCAATTGACATCTAGGCATCGCGAGGATCGCTGTCGTATTTTTATTGGAATTTTTGGAGTTTTTCTCGCAGGTGATAATCAAGCTTTTCTGGGACTGAAATTTCAGCAAACTGTACATTTGGAAATTCTGGGTTGTTTGTAACTTTGGACTATATCTTTGTACCCAGGAGGAGTTTTTGAGTGTTTCTGGACCCGTTGGAATTGTGGGAATTGGAGGATTATTCCTGTCTAGTTTCAGCTTCTTGGACTTTGGACAGCTTTGCATTTTCAGGTAGGTTGCTTCGTTTTCAAAACTGGTGGACTGATCAGTAATTCTGTATTGTAGGAATCATGCATGATTGTGAGTGTATTAGGAAGCATGCTAGAAAAAGAGAATTGATGTTACGTTTGTTGCTCTGATGATTATATTGACTTATTGCTTCCTAAATCTGTAATTAAATGCTATCTTTGGGAACTTGACCTAGCACCCCGTCATATGCTACATATTTAACCAGACTAGTAGAAAACTCCAACTTGGGCTAGGTTATTTATGCTTTAGACATTCCCACACTGTTATCTATTATTTTACCTGGACTTAGAGCTTCCTCGCCCGGATAGTGGGCTGAGTGGTCGGGTTGTTGTGGGATGCATGTTACACTCGCGCCTGGTAGTCGAGTGGAGTCTGGTAGCAGGGTTAGATCAGTGTTTTATTTTTGGGAGTCGTCTGGGTCGACGGTGGGTCCCGGCTGTGTGGTTTTCCAGCCAGTGAGTGAGAGTTGGTGTTGTTGATTACTGTCGATCTTGTTGATCGTGGATTTGGACTATAGCCTGCATGAGCCACATTTGAGCTCGACAGAGATGCGCGGATACTTTCCTCGGTGGGGTCGCGCCCCTCGAGTGCCACTCCGGAGCTGGGCTTGTTACTTGCTATCGTGACTTGTCGATGCAGTCCCTCTGGCTGGGCCAGTTTTGGCAGTCATGGACACTCTACGTAAGTCCGGTCCTCCGTGGATGTAACGGTAGTAGGTAGGCGCAGGTTTGACTTGACCCTATGTGGCAGTCAGTGTAGATTGGGTGATTATGTTTGAGAGATAGTAGATGCATCATGTTTCCATCTGTTGCACTTCTTGAGCATGTAGATAGAGGCATAGTAGCTGTAAAGTTATTTTTCAGCCTTTACTTTCAGTACTGCATTTGTTACTTTATGCCTCTAGTAGACTTAGTGGGCAGACCGTCGGGCTTGTTGGCGGTACCCACTGAGAACTACTGTGGGATGTAGTTCTCACACCCACCGTGGTGTTTTTCCCTAGGGACCTCTACTCCAGTTCCTGCTGCTCCAGTTGCGGATTCTGCTGATTGAGGTAAGGGAGTCACGAGCTAGATCCCTACCAGTCTTCTTCCTGTGACAGTAGATGTACCCCTCTTTTGATGAAGTACTAGTACTGTCAGTGATTTTGGGATGTATCATGTATATTTTACTTTTGAGAGTTTTAGTTTTGGAGTGACTTATGTATTGTGAGGACCTGGCATGTACTATTTGGGGATTTGTATTTTTTTTTATTTCAGCTATGATATCTGTATAGTGTAGTTGATCTTTTGCAGGTTAGTCGCTTCGTCTATACGGGGCTTCCCATATGGGCGGCGGATCTGTTGGCGAGCCCAAGTCACAGTTTTGACGCCGGGGCGTGACAGATTAGAGTGGTATCAGAGCCTAGGATGTAGGTCATTGTGGACTTAGAAACCCTAGGCATGTGGTTGGACCCTAGGATGACTCACGTGAGAGCCGTGACTTTTAGCGAGAGTCCTGATTGAGTTCTTAACTCGCCCAAGGGATGGGATGAGTGATTGACATGTCTTCTTTCGGTGGCGACTATGTTGGCTGCAGACAACATAGTGCTACAGGAAGGGGGACATGCCTCTGACTTTTGCTAGATTGGGTCGAGTGTTGTTTTGGTTCTGACCGGTTTTTGTTTGTCTCAGGTGTGAGCGATGCCTCCGCGGCGCAGGATGCTGACGCGTTCGCAGCCTTCTTCCTATGAGCCTGAGCAGCAGGAGTCGGGCCAGGGCCAGCAGAGTGAGGTACTGGAGCTTCGTGCCCAGATGGCCCTGATGTCGGAGGCCATTCGACGTTAGGAGGAGGCTTCCCAACGCCAGGAGGAGGCTTTCCAGCGCCAGGAGGAGGCTTCCCGGCGCCAGGAGGAGGCCATGGATCGGATGATGCATATGTTCGAGCAGAGGGCGCAACCTGTTGTAGCACCCCCAGAGAGTTCCCCCGTACCTTCTTCGCCTGTTGTGGCACCCCTTATTGTACCGACGGCATCGGCAGTCCCTATTGCGCCGGTTACTAGCAGACCGCCGTCTGGGTCGGTGGGACAGTTGACCCCTGCTGAGTAGCGAGAGGTGGTAGATTTATTGATGAGGTTTCGTCAGTTTGACCCGCCTCATTTCTCGGGGCAGAGTTCGGAGCCGTGGGAGGCGGAGTCGTGGATCACGGCGATGGAGCGACATTTCGAGAGTTTGTTTATCGAGGAGCGGTTTCAGGTTCTTCTGGCGACGAACTTCTTGGAGCGCAACGCCGAGGCCTGGTGGCAGCGTGTTCGACCTGTTGGTCCACCTGGGACTCAGCTTCTTGCCTGGGCGGAGTTCCGCAGTCTACTTCTTGGAGCCTTTTTCCCGGAGAGTGTTAGACAAAGGTTGGAGGAGCAGTTGAAGAATCTTCGACAGGGAGATCGTCCCGTGCACGCGTACATCGCAGACTTCAACCAGTTGTTGGCCAGTGTACCGCACGCGGCTAGGGACGAGGTGCATCGGATCTACATGTTCGAGCGAGGGTTGCGCCGTGATATTTATCAGTTCGTCCGTTCGCGCAGATTGCAGACCTTGGATGCCTCTATAGAGCAGGCACTCTATGTAGAGCGCGGGGAGGCAGTGATGGACGAGGTGGCTCCAGCTCCCGCAGTGATTCCGGGGGCGAAGCGCCCAGCACTGGTTGACGAGGGTTAGTCGAGTCGTCAGGGACCCCCGAGACCTCCACGATTCCATCCTCAGGGTCGTGGGTTTCAGGGGCGCCAGAGGTCAGGTGCACCCCGTCAGTCTCAGCAGCAGCAGTGTCGACCGCCTCGGCAGCAACAGCCACAGCAGCAGCAGCAGTCCCAGCGGCAGCCGCGCCAGGACAGATGTGTTATCTGTGGAGGACCGCACCCCCCAAGTCTGTGTACACAGAGGCAGGGCCGTTGTTTCTGTTGTGGGCAGACTGGCCACTTCCAGGCGTCGTGCCCCAGAGCAGGTTTCCCAGCACCTTCGACGGCCTCAGCACCCTCTATTCCTCTTCAGACGGCTGGACCTTCTGCGGCCTATGGTAGGCCGAATCATGCTTCTTCCTCACGACAGCCGGAGTGATGACCACCAGCACCGAGCGGGCGAGTTTATGCCGCACAGGTTGAGGATGCTTCAGCGGCCGACCATGTCGTCGCAGGTATTATTTTGATTTCTGCAGTTCGTGCTCAAGCTCTTTTTGATACCGGTGCTTCACACTCATTCATCAGTAGAGCATTTGCATCCCTACATGGTATAGAGATAGTTTCATTATCGCATGCATTAGAGGTTCAGATTCCAGATCATGTTTTGCATGTCGAAAAGTGTTGTAGGGCTTGCCCCGTACAGTTGGGATCTTGGATCTTGCCGGCAGACTTGCTTGTCTTGCGGCAGCTCCAAGATTTTGATGTTGTACTTGGCATGGATTGGTTGTCGCGGTATTTTGCCACCATCGATTGCAGAGAGAGGACTGTGACCCTCCGCGAGCCTGGACAGGAGGAGTTCGTCTACAGAGGCTGCCAGAGCACACTGTTCGCAGTGACTGTTTCTTCGGCGAGGGCTAGGCGGATGATGAGCAGAGGTTGTATCTCTTTCTTGGCGACTATTGTCGAGGTGCCTACGGCGGCACTGGGACTCGAGGATATCCCTATTGTCCGCAAGTTTCCAAACATGTTTCCCCCTGAGTTGACGACTATGCCACCGGAGAGGGAGATAGAGTTTGTGACTGACGTGGTTTCGGGAACCGCACCAATCTCGAAGCCACCTTACAGGATGGCACCTGCTGAGTTGAGGGAGCTGAAGGCCCAGTTATAGGACTTGATGGATAGGGGTTTTATTAGACCAAGTGTATCTCCGTGGGGAGCGCCGGTGTTGTTTGTGAAGAAGAAGGATGGGTCGCTTAGATTATGTGTGGATTATAGAGAGCTGAACAAAGTGACCATCCGGAACAAGTATCCTTTACCACGGATTGATGATTTGTTTGATCAGCTGCAGGGAGCGTCGGTGTTCTCGAAGATTGATCTCCAGTCTGGTTACCACCAGTTGAGGGTGAGGGCCGAGGACATCCCCAAGACGGCTTTTAGATCCCGGTATGGGCATTATGAGTTCACAGTGATGCCATTTGGTTTGACTAATGCCCCTGCTGCATTTATGGATTTGATGAACCGGGTATTTCAGCCGTACTTGGACCAGTTTGTTGTGGTATTCATCGATGACATCCTGATTTACTCCCGGAGTGATATGGAGCATGAAGAGCACTTGAGGATAGTGCTGCAGCTTCTGCGAGAGAAGAAGCTATATGCCAAGTTTAAAAAGTGCGAGTTCTGGCTTCGGGAGGTTGCATTTTTAGGCCATATTGTTTCAGCCGCAGGAGTGGCAGTGGACCAGACGAAGATTGATGCTGTTCGGGATTGGCCTAGACCGACGACGGTTACTGAGATCCGGAGCTTCTTGGGCTTAGTAGGTTATTACCATCGATTTGTGGAGGGCTTTGCGAAGCTCTCTACCTCTCTGACCGGTTTGACTAGGAAGGGGACAAAGTTCATTTGGACCGAGCAGTGCCAGCAGAGCTTCGAGGAGCTGAAGAGGAGACTGATTTCAGCACCGATTCTAGCATTGCCAGTGAAGGGTGATGGATTTGTGATCTACAACGACGCCTCACACAGCGGATTGGGTTGCGTATTGATGCAGCATGGTAGGGTAATTGCTTATGCCTCGCGACAGTTAAAGGATTATGAGAAGACTTACCCTACGCATGATTTGGAGCTTACATCCGTTGTGTTTGCTTTGAAGTTGTGGCGGCATTACCTCTATGGAGAGCACTGCGAGATTTACACTGATCACAAGAGCTTGAAGTACTTGTTTACTCAGAAGGAACTGAACTTGAGGCAACGCCGGTGGCTAGAGCTGCTGAAGGATTATGATGTGAGCATTTTGTATCATCCTGGCAAGGCCAATGAAGTGGCAGATGCTTTGAGCAGGAGGACAGTGCAGAGCTTGAGTATGATGATTACATAGCGGGCACCGCTAGTCGAGCAGATGAGGCGCTTACAGATCGAGGTTGTATCCCCTGGGGTCTCTGCTAGACTTATGTCTATGGTCGTGCAGCCCACTCTGTTGGACAGGATTAGAGAGGCACAGAGTGAGGACCCCCACTTGACGAGGATCAGAGGGCAGATTCAGACAGAGCAGATAGGGGATTTTTCTGTGGATACCTCGGGAGTACTTCGGTACAAGGACCGAGTGTGTGTGCCTATGGATCCTGAGATCAGAGACGAGATTTTGAGAGAGGCCCATTATACACCTAATACCATTCATCCTGGTGGTACTAAGATGTATAAGGACATCAAGGCACATTTTTGGTGGTCTGGAATGAAGCGGGATATTGGGAGATTCGTGGCTCACTGTTTAAGTTGTCAGCAAGTGAAGGCTGAGCACCGAGTTCCTGCTGGCAAGTTACAGAGTCTTCCAATCCCCGAGTGGAAGTGGGATCACATCACCATGGATTTCGTCACGGGACTGCCGAGAGCGCAGAGTGGAGCCGACGCGATTTGGGTTATCGTGGACAAACTCACCAAGTCTGCTCACTTTCTACCTGTACAGGTGACTTGGCCATTGGAGCGATTTGCGCAGTTGTACTTGGATGAGGTGGTGAGGCTTCATGGTGTACCCGCCTCGAATGTATCTGATAGGGACCCGAGGTTTGTATCCTATTTTTGGGAGAGTCTACAGACAACCTTGGGGACACAGCTCCGGTTTAGCACAGCATTCCACCCACAGACCGATGGACAGTCTGAGCGCACCATACAGACCCTTGAGGACATATTGAGAGCGTGCGTCCTTGATTTTGGAGGAGGGTGGTACCGGCACTTAGCATTGGTTGAGTTTGCGTACAACAACAGCTATCAAGCGAGTATTCAGATGGCTCCGTTTGAAGCGTTGTATGGACGCAAGTGTCGGTCGCCCTTATATTGGAGTGATGTGGGTGAGAGGAGAACTTTGGGACCTGATTTACTGCCGGAGGCTGAAGAAAAGGTCAGATTAGTTCGCCGACATCTTGAGACAGCCCAGAGTCGACAGAGGAGCTACGCTGATACTCGGCGGCGAGACCTAGAGTTTCAGGTTGGTGATCATGTCTTTTTGAAGGTCTCGCCTTCGAAAGGGGTCCAGAGATTTGGAGTTCGTGGGAAGCTCAATCCCCGTTTTATTGGACCCTTTGAGGTACTTGAGAGAGTAGGCCCTGTTGCATACCGTGTTGCTCTTCCTCCACGCATGGCCGGAGTTCATGATGTTTTCCACGTCTCAGTTCTGAGGAGATATGTTTTCGACCCTTCGCACGTGATTGACTTCACTTCCTTGGAGATTGGCGAGGACCTTGGATATGAGGAGCGCCCGTTGCAGATTCTAGCTCGTGAGGTGAGGGAATTGCGCAACCGGGCTATTCCATATGTGAAGATTCTGTGGAGCAATCACGAGGAGCGTGAGGCCACTTGGGAGCTAGAGACGGTGATGAGAGATACCTATCCTTTCCTGTTCGAGGCTTCCGGCTGAGGTACGTCAGTTTGTTTTCTTAGTTTCTGGGACGAAACTTTCTTTTAGTGGGGGAGGATGTAGTAGCCCTGATCCCCGTGTTGCTTCTCCCATAACCCACGATGTGGAACACCTATTATTGGTGTGTCGGACCCATAACGCATCAAATGGACTCGCTGGACAGACTCTGTGAGGCCTCTGGATTGAGCCTGCCCTTCGACTATTTTTGTCGGAATTTAGAAAGGGCTTTAGGCTAATCTGAGGTCATATTTAGATTTAGCGCAGAAAAACGTCGAAAATCGGCTATTTACTTGCATTTTTCGGAGTCCGGATGCCCAAGAAGGGACCCCCCGGAAGTTTTCTGCGCATTTTGGTGCATGGGGGAAGCCGTGGACCGGCCTTGTCACGCCCCGGGTGTAAACCAGAACCCGGGCCCGTCCACAGATCCGCCGTGCACACAGAATTTCCTGTGTACACGAAGCGCTGGTAACCTGCTCAGATAAAAAAAGATATATATAATGGAGCAATAAACAGAGCTAAAATAAGTCTACTACATCTCAGACTACAACTGAAAAGTAAAAGCATAATAAAAACTCTCAAAATACAAGTGTTTCTCCCAGCTCACCAAATAAGGTACAAACAGCTGGCAAGAGCCAGACCCAAAATAACTACAACTGTCTGAGAAAAGAAAGGGGTACAACTGATACACGACTAAACTCGAAGTCGGGGGTAGATGAACTACCTAATCCGCTATCTGCTTGCCTCGCTCTGCCCGAGACGGCCCTGAAACTCCCGCAGATGACTCTGCAAAACAAAGGGAGAAAAAGAAAAGAGAAACAATGGGGGTGAGAACTACTATATAAAACAGTAGCCTCCCCTAGTGGGAAAACCTCGAACTCTGACGTGCCCACTAGGACTACTAGAGGCAAAAAGGGAAAGAATAGTAATAAGCTATAAAGGCTACTGATAAGGAAAGCTATCACTACTATGCCTCTAAATGCAGTATCAAAAGAGATGACTGTATGAATGCATCAGGAAATAGTATCTATCGAAGTAACCCAATCTAGTACCACCAGTAAAACTGGTATTATCTGCTCAGCGGAATCTGCACACATGGCTCGAAACTGCGGGATCGGCCCGCACGGCTCGCATCCCAAAATAAGTATCAGACCGGCACACAAGGCTGGGTCCGAAAAAGCCTACCTCCAGAGTGGCACTCGAGGGGAGCGACCCACACGAGTAAAGTATCTCTGTCATCAGTATCACAATATAGCAGGACTGGATCATGACTATGATCAAAGTGGGAAAATCCATCCACTAACGAGACCCCGATCCCCAATCTGGTATAGTAAAACTCAATAAGTGGGAAACTCCATCCACTAGAGAGATCTGATACCCAATCTGATGCATAAGTAAAACATCCGGTCAACCGCCCAATGTCCGCGGTCGCCGCAACACCCCACAAGTCCAAAACTGATAAAGTAATCAACATCTGGCTAACCGCCTACTGTTCGCGGTTACCACAATGCCCCACGATCCATAATCGAGTCTAATCTGACCCTGACTTGATGCCCTCGACTACACTATCCCATACCCCTGCTCTAACTCGAGCAACATGCAACTGAATAGAAAGGAGAACAGCTAAACATGGTCTCTCCTAAGTCATTTCCCAATACGATAGTGCAGCAGTAAATAGTGGCCTAACTAGATGTCCAATCAAACATGCAATTGTCCTGTACTTAGTGAAATAAATGCAATTGTCCACGAAGTAAAACATGCTGGCAACACATCATCACATTGGCCCAAGTACCCTATGTATTAGTAAATCATGCATACTGTCCATAAAGTTACTAATAGAGCCTTCTATCTCTCAAGTGATATTACCACTCTAATTCACTAATGTCATTAGTAAGCAAGTACTAACAAATATCCCAACTATCTCACATAAGCATGCAAATATTGTTCAAGGGGTGTAATTAGCTTCCTAACATGGAAAACACTCCAATAAGCCTAGTGGGTAGTCAAAAGTAAGAGATTCGCAACAACACCCACCTCGAGCGCTAAATCCTGGTCCCAGAAGTGATGTCCACGCTCGATCCAAACAACCTCCACAAAACTGTACAACATTCCCCATAAGAACAAACAACATTTAATAACACAATACATCACAAAATCTGTCCCAAATTACAGCAGTCCACTATTTGCCTATTTTCACCTGTGAAAAATGCCCGGAAAAATCCAAGATAAATACTGTCGCGATCCTCGCGACGAACCCGTCGAAACGAGTACCTGCACGCCCAAATCCGAGTTTCCTACGCTGAGATACAAATTCGGCAAGGGGAACACCACAACAAACACTGTACAGAAATTCTGTAACAAAGAACTACAGTAAAAGGAGATTTTCACCTTCGGAAAATATTCCAAAAATTTAGGGAAAAATCCAAGAGATTCCTTGCGAAGTGAAGATGAAAAATTCCTCCTGAATCGCCTCGATCCGACGTCTGTGCGAAAAGATACAGCTAAAACACCGCAGTGCTGTTCAAAAATCCGTGAAGACAAATGGGTCAAATGGAAGCTCGGGAAACTCCAAGGTCAGCACAGAAAACGAGGAAACTTAAAACACTGAAGTTGGAGTCCTACCTATCGTGAGTCCAACGGCGCGAGAATCGCCTAAATCGGAGGTCGGGGTGAGTCGGGGGAGTCCGCACACTGAAAAGGGACGAAGCGGGTCGCCGGTGAACAAGCGTCGCGCCGCGCCGTGAAATCGCGAACTTCGGGATGCGTGCCTCCGAAAATTTCCAGCGATCCACCAAAGTGAAGAGTACTATGAGGGGAAAAACTCTCTTGAAGAGTCCACAGTGAAAAGGTGTCCAAAAGCCCGAAAAAGAAACCCAAGAAGTCTATTTATAGGCTCAGCCCAAGCAGCTAGTGGGCCGGATTCGGGCGCGCATTTCGGGCGCCCGAATCCGAAAAGCCGGTCGGATGAATCCAGTCCGACGCGCCCGGATTGCCCTGGTGCTGCCACGTGTACACAAAACACGGGACAGCAAAGCAAGTGGCCCCACCGCGCGCCACGCGTCCCCCCGCGGTCAGCGGGGGTAGGTACGGCCCGCCAACGGCGTGCCGACGCGTGGCTGTGCTCGAGTGCACCGACAGCGCGCCTGGCGCCTCTGCGCGCGCGCCGTCCCGAGGCACCCCTCCGCGCACACCGTGGACCGAGCCTTCGTGAGCCAGCCAATGCCAGGCCGCCATGTGTCCATGCACCCGGTCCACAGAATCCGCACAAACCCACTGGTCCGCGCCGCGTGCGCCGGCCATTCCGGGCACGCCACGCGTCCCACGCCCGCGGTCCATGCACCGCCGCGCCACCCCGTGGACCGAGCTGCGTGAGCCGGCCAATGATAGGCCGCCACGTGGCTCAGGACGGTCCACGGTCCTTCCCCATGCACCGAAAGTCCCCGCAAACTTCCGAAAGCCCGTTTTTAGTCATCCGGACTCCGAATCAAACAAGCAAATAGCCGTTTTCAAGCGTTTTTCCATGCTGAATCCAATTCCAACCTCTGTTTGGCCTAAATCCTTTTCAAAATTCCGGCAAATGCAGCCGAAAGCCAATACAGCAATAGATATCTCACAGGGTCCATCTGTGCATCCCTTTGATGCACTATGGGCCAGACACACCAACAATAGGTGTTCTTAACAGTGGATTCATCAGAAAAGGTGCATGGAATTCTGGACCACTACAGGCCTTGTGCCACGTGGTGGCCTCGGATTGGCCAGCGTACGCGGCGTGGTCCACAGAGTGTTGGCGCTGGTGCATGGACCGGGCGCGGGGGACACGTGGCATCCTACGATTGGCGGGCTCTCGCGACGCGGTCCATGGAAACGCACCGGCTGGTGCATGGACCAGGCCGGGCCACGTGGCGGCCTCGGAGTGGCCGGCTCACGCGCATGGGGTCCACGTGCTAGGGGGAGCAGGTGGGGCAGGTTGGGCAGGTGACCGACCCGACGTGGGGGCGCCATGTGGCGCTCTGCGATTGGCGGGCACCACTGCCCCATGTTCGGCGGTCGGCCCACCTGGCGCATGCCTGCTGGCTCCGCACGCGCTGTCCGCTGTTCGGGACACGTGTCGGAGCCAGGAGGTTTCGGGCATTGACTGTGGGCCGGGCGCACTGTATGGCGCACTGTGGGCGCCCGAAAGTTTCGGGCGCCCGGAAAGTTAGCCCAAAAGCCCAATAGTGTGGGTTTTTGTGGGCTGTTGGGTGAGGCCTATAAATAGACCATGTTCTTTGGCCTTGTACCACTTTTTCCCGAGCTCCTCTGTCTCTGAGCCTTTTACTGACTTTGATTTTCATCCTGTTTTACATCTTGCGAATGAGTTTCGGATTTTTTGGAGGCCGCGACATCGACGTCTTCAGCGAGTTAGCGCAGTGCGATGTTCTTTAGTTGGTTGCCCATTTGCGTCGCGTTTTGGTCCACGAGGTCCACAGAGCTATCCCGAAAGAATTTTTGGACGATTTTTGCGGCGTCGGATTCATGAGAGGTAAACCTACGATTTTCATATTTTTCACTCCTCCCAGATTTGAGCTTTTCTTGGGGTTTCGGGTACATTTTTGAGCCTTTTTTTGCTGGTGCTTGTTCCTGGACAGCAGCACCTTGTTGGATTTTTATCTCTGCACTCGGTTATCGGAATTCAACGTTTAAGGACTCGATTGACATCTAAGCATCGCGAGGATCGCTGTTGTATTTTTATTGGAATTTTTGGAGTTTTTCTCGCAGGTTATAATCAAGCTTTTCTGGGACTGAAATTTCAGCAAACTGTACATTTGGAAATTCTGGGTTGTTTGTAACTTTGGACTATATCTTTGTACCCAGGAGGAGTTTTTGAGTGTTTCTAGACCCGTTGGAATTGTGGGAATTGGAGGATTATTCCTGTCTAGTTTCAGCTTCTTGGACTTTGGACAGCTTTGCATTTTCAGGTGGGTTGCTTCGTCTTCAAAACTGGCGGACTGATTAGTAATTCTGTATTGTAGGAATCATGCATGATTGTGAGTGTATTAGGAAGTATGCTAGAAAAAGAGAATTGATGTTATGTTTGTTGCTATGATGATTATATTGACTTATTGCTTCCTAAATCTGTAATTAAATGCTATCTTTGGGAACTTGACCTAGCACCCCGTCATATGCTACATGTTTAACCAGACTAGTAGAAACTCCAACTTGGGCTAGGTTATTTATGCTTTAGATATTCCCACACTGTTATCTATTATTTTACCTGGACTTAGAGCTTCCTCGCCCGGATAGTGGGCCGAGTGGTCGGGTTGTTGTGGGATGCATGTTACACTCGCGCCTGGTGGCCGAGTGGAGTCTGGTAGCAGGGTTAGATCAGTGTTTTATTTTTGGGAGCCGTCTGGGTCGACGGTGGGTCCCGGCTGTGTGGTTTTCCAGCCAGTGAGTGAGAGTTGGTGTTGTTGGTTACTGTCGATCTTGTTGATCGTGGATTTGGACTATAGCATGCATGAGCCACATTTGAGCTCGACAGAGATGCGCAGATACTTTCCTCGGTGGGGGTCGCGCCCCTCGAGCGCCACTCCGGAGCTGGGCTTGTTACTTGCTATCGCGACTTGTCGACGCAGTCCCTCTGGCTGGGCCAGTTTTGGCAGTCATGGACACCCTACGTAAGTCCGGTCCTCCTTGGATGTAACGGCAGTAGGTAGGCACAGGTTTGACTTGACCCTATGTGGCAGTCAGTAGAGATTGGGTGATTAGGTTTGAGAGATAGTAGATGCATCATGTTTCCATCTGTTGCAGTTCTTGAGCATGTAGATAGAGGCATAGTAGCTGTAGAGTTATTTTCCAGCCTTTACTTTCAGTACTGCATTTGTTACTTTATGCCTCTAGTAGACTTAGTGGGCAGACCGTCGGGCTTGTTGGCGGTACCCACTGAGAACTACTGTGGGATGTAGTTCTCACACCCGCCGTGGTGTTTTTCCCCAGGGACCTCTACTCCAGTTTCCTGCTGCTCCAGTTACGGATCCTGCTGATCGAGGTAAGTGAGTCGCGAGCTAGATCCCTACCAGTCTTCTTCCTGTGAGAGTAGATGTACCCCCCTTTTGTTGATGTACTACTGGTACTGTCAGTGATTTTGGGATGTATCATGTATATTTTACTTTTGAGAGTTTTAGTTTTGGAGTGACTTATGTATTGTGAGGACCTGGCATGTACTATTTAGGGATTTGTATTTTTTTTTTTATTTCAGCTCTGATATCTGTATAGTGTAGTTGATATATTCCAGGTTAGTCGCTTCGTCTATACGGGGCTTCCCGTATGGGCGGCGGATCTGTTGGCGAGCCCGGGTCGCAGTTTCGACGCCGGGGCGTGACACCACCGGTACCGACACAAGAAGTCTTGACGACGCGGGCAATGATGGAAGCGCCACAGGTTGCGCCTCTCCCGACGGCACCACCGCTGGGGGCAGTACAACCATAAACGGCTCCTTTCCTAGCGGGAGATAGGCCGATGAGTTCGAGCATCAGCCACCAGTGGAAAACCGACCAGGGTTTACTTACGTCACTCCTTCCGTTGGTTCATCAACCCCATGCTGGGGGCAGGAAGGCTAGGGGACAGGCCCCGAATTCGGGACCTATCCAAAAGCAGGAGGGTCAAGACATACCGCCGCCTGTTAGCACAAGTAAGGTACAGCCGTCGACACTGTTTCTCCTGGCAGGAAGCACGGAGCTATATGCTCAGAAAAAACAAATAAAGTATACGTTCGACATAAAGGCCAGGCCGAATATACGGCCAGTCCTCGAGTCCCCATATCCCACAAAAGCGGATTTGGTGCACCCGTACTCGGCCAATTGGAAAACGCCGATGTTTGAGAAATTTTCGGGGGAAGTGACCGAAGATACGGTCGGGCATTTGACTGAGGATAGTTCGGTCATCAGCGTTGAAGGTATAAGTTCGACCGATACTAAGACGACTGAAGGAGTTGGCTCGCAAAGCCACGATCGAAATAGAAGGAGACCGGCTAAAAAGGGCCGGCTTGGAAAAATCTTCTCGGCTACCACAGTCAAGGCTAAAAATAGATGAAGGCCACGATCGACCAGAAAGGCCGAAAGTAGGCGGGTTGGCCGAAGTAGTTCGACCAGAAAGGTTCGGCGAAAGGGCTTTGTATTAACGACTGAGGAATCAAAGCCGATTGTCATTCAAATTAAAGCAAAGACATGATGTAATTCTGTCAAGCCCCGGGATCGAACTGCGACCCGGGCTCGCCAACAGATCCGCCACCCATACGGGAAATCCCCCATAGGCATAGCGTCTAACCTGCAAAACATAGTACTATAGCTATGCAAATATCAGAGCGGAAATAAAGTGTTGTAATAATGAAATCCAATCACTATACATCCAGAAATAAAGTACAATATCCATCTCCCAAATATAAATAATCATCATACAATATCCTCAATACAGCATCTCTGGACCCAAAAAGGAAAATAAACTAAAACTATAGTACATCAGTCTCTCAAAGTACATCAGATCTCTCCTAAAGTAAACCGTAATAATCCAGCTGACAGTACTAGAAATCTCCAACCAGGGGATACAGCTACACTCCTCGGGCGGGTAAGGATCTAGCTCATGACTCCCTCGCCTCGAACAACGACCGAAAGAACAACAACTCCCGCAGAAGACTCTGCAAAATAAAGGGCGGAAAAGAGGAAAAACAACAATAGGGGTGAGAACCACTAGTAAACCAGTAGCCTCCCCCTGTGGGTAAAGCCTCAAACTCCGACATACCCACTAAGTCTACCAGAGGCGAAAGGGAAAGAAAAGTGGTAAGCTATAATAACTGCTGATAAAAGGAAACTACCACTAGTATGCATCTAAATGCAGTACCGACTAAAATGACTGTATGCATGCATCAGTAAACAGTATCTGTCCAAATAAACCCAATCTAGCCACCAGTAAAAACCGGTACTGCCTGCTCTGCTGTCTCAAGTATCTGCTAACAGATCGGCACTTACTGACCGGAACTCGGGGTCCGGTACTCACTGGCCGCTGTGTCAATCGCTAACTGTCACGCCCCCGGGGGTTTTTGAGTCTATCAAAGCAGAAATTCGTGTGTATCTTTTTTTTTCTCTGAACATGGTACATTAAACCTCATCCCCGGTGCGTGCCAGACCGCCACATACACAAAATTCTCCCTGTCCGCGGACAGAGTCTCCTTTGTATATGCACGACGTCTCATTTACAACAACATACAACAATCATCAACCATCAACCATACAATAGACATTCTACATCAAGCGGAATATTAAAGCGGCATCAATGTTTAGAAAGGATAAAGCCAGCATTTGCAAAACCCGTGCCCACACGGCACTTCGTTTTGAGAAAACCCTTTTCGAAATCATTTGGTTTATCATGAAAACATGCCGCATAAGAAACATCATCAGAAGAACCAAACTATAAAAGCACAACTCATCCACAGTGCCAAGTAATACATGTCCACGAATATTTCTACTCACAAGCAAATTAACTAACATGCGTAAAAGAGATGAGATAATGATAATAACCAAGCGTTCTGACTACGGTCCTCGCGACGCAGTCTCAACAATCTCCCGGGTAACGCCCCTCGTAGCGCCTGTCACGGAGTGGGTAAAGTCAGTGACAAACAAAGTAGATGTCTAACAACAATAAGGAATAAGGAGCAAACCGGAAACACCGTAACCGTTTCGCTAAAAACCCTACACATATTAAGCTGGGCCCCGACCCCAGATTTATCAATTTAATTGGGCACCAACCCCAGAATGTTTATCGGAGAGACCAAAGTCTCCCCTCGTGCGCAAGCACTCCTTTGATGCATTTAACCCCTTCCACGGTGCTGGTGTGCTATTCCCAGCGGGCGCGAAGGGGTCCTCACGGCTCCCACCCCTTTGTGAGGAACACGGGTCATACAAGACCACTCTTCCGGAAAAGTACACCCATGCGGAGGCCAATCCGCCTGTGTACGTGCAGCATCCCAAAACGGTTTTTGCCGAGATCGGCGTGTCATGAACATTGCGACCGCAGCCGCTTCAATTGTTAGATAATAACACAATTATGCGAAAGGTTAAACTGTCCATCTACTTTGTTAGATAAATTGAGAGCACTTTAATGACGATAGATGCACTTACTGCACTGGTTGTATTTACAGCAACCGTACCCACCTATTTGGAGAGAGATCGGAACACTCGAATCTTTTGCGCACCCACGCTGCGCGTCTGGACCTAAAGAAAGTCCGCAAGGATAACTATAGTTAAAAGCGTGTACTTACATCCGAAACATAAGACCCATTTTACTCCTTTGTTTTTGACGGAAACGTCCAACATTGTCCGGTTGACGAAACGGAATTCCCGAGCCGCCGTCGCCGTCTGCCGGTGCCCCGCGCGGTTCAGAACCGCGCGGCGTATCTCCGCGGACGATGCCCTCGCGGCGCGGTGCCCCGCGCAGGTTGCCCGTGCGACGGCCGCACGGTGCCCGCGCGGGTGCGGCCCGGCACGGCGCCCGCGCGGTTGCGGGTCCGTGCGGGTGCCGCCCGCGCGGCAGCCGCGCGGCGCCCGCGCGGGTGCCTCCCGCGCGGCAGCCGTGCGGCGCCCGCGCGGTGCCCGCATGGATGCGGGCCCGCGCGGGGGCCGCCCGTGCGGCAGCCGCGCGGCGCCAGCGCGGTGCCCGCACGGGTGCGGGCCCGCGCGGGGCCGCCCGTGCGGCAGCCGCGCGGCGCCCGCGCGGTGCCCGCACGGGTGCGGGCCCGCGCGGGGGCCGCCCGCGCGGCAGCCGCGCGGCGCCCGCGCGGGTGCGGGCCCGCGCGGGTGCCTCCCGCGCGGCGGCCGCGCGGCGCCCGCGCCGTGCCCACATGGATGCGGGCCCGCGCGGGGGCCGCCCGCGCGGCAGCCGTGCGGCGCCCGCGCGGTGCCCGCATGGATGCGGGCCCGCGCGGGGGCCGCCCGCGCGACAGCCGCACGGCGCCCGCGCGGTGCCCGCAAGATTGCGAGCCCGCGCGGGTGCCTCCCGTGCGGCAGCCGCGCGGTACCCGCACGGTTGCGGGTCCGCGCGGTGGCCGCGCGGCGCCCGTGCGGTGCCGTCCGTGACCCTCCTCCGCGCGATGCCCTAGCGGCATCGCGCGCCTCCGCCGTCCGTTCCGCGCCTTCTCTAGGAGACAACGTCGGCGACGGTGACGGACACGACGGAGAAAGCAAGAAACCAAGAACTCAACGAAAAAGACAACGAACAAAATCCCAAATAATTTAAATAGATTATTTTACTAACCGAAGATCGACGGAAAGGTTGTCCGGTCGTGTTCTTGTCTTCGGTTCGGCGTCCGGGAAGATCGGGCTCCTTCTCTTTCTCCTTTCCCTTTCTTCTGGCTAGGGTTTCGTCTTTTCCTTTTTTTTTCCTTCTCTCCGATTAGGGTTTTTATTTTCTTTTCTTTTCCTTTCCGATATTCGGGATCCCTTATATAGTCGTACTTTACCTTTAATTAATTCCTCTTTAATTCGTACGTAAGAGAATTAATTAATTTTCCGTCTGGGATAATTAATTAACTAATTAATTATCCCCCACGAGATAAACCACCTTATCTCTAACGGGTGCAAGATATTTAGTACGGATTCCGATGCACGACTAATTACCGTATCACTTTGAATCCCGTTCAGGGGGTTCCCGATATCGGATTTCAGATCCGATCGCGCCGTCGGCTTTCTTTTTCCGCGCACAATCGCGGAAAAATACTAGCGTCCCACAATGGCCAACTTCAAGAATTGAATAACTCTATTTCACTTAAAGGCCTAAATGACTACACGTAAGTCAAAAGTACCCCGAAAGACCGGATCACTACACCACTCACACTTTATAAAAAGTTTCGTCCCGAAACTTAAATACAAACCCCATTAATTAATTCGGGAAAACATTTCCTCATCTTCGATTCCAGTTCCCACGTCGCCTCGCGCTCTTCGTGGTTGCTCCACTGGACCTTCACATAGGGGATAGTTCGATTGCGCAACTTCTTGTCCTCTCTTGCCAAAATCCGCACCGGCGTCTCCTCCACGCTTAAATCCTCTCGCAACTCGATGGTGGAGGCATCCAAGGCATGAGAGGGGTCAGCTAAGTATTTCCGGAGCATTGAGACATGGAATACGTTATGGACTCGTTCGAGATTCGGCGGCAGGGCTAATCGGTACGCCGCCGGTCCTACGCGTTCTAGGATCTCGAACGGTCCTACGTACCTCGGGCTTAACTTTCCCTTTATGCCGAAGCGTCGGTTCCCTTTGGAGGGCGAAACTCGGAGTAACGCGTGCTCACCCACCATGAACTCTAAGTCCCGACGTCTGTTGTCCGCGTAGCTTTTCTGTCTGCTCTGGGCGGTTAGTAGCCTCTGTCTAATCAATCGCACTTTTGCTTCGGTCTCCTCCACCAAATCTGGGCCCAGAAACTTACGCTCACCCAGGTCGTCCCAGCATATTGGAGACCGACAGCGGCGCCCGTACAGGGCCTCGTATGGTGCCATCTGAATGCTGGCCTGGTAGCTATTATTGTTGGCAAATTCCACTAGGGGCAAGCACCGTGCCCATCCTTCGCCCAGGTCTAAAACGCATGCTCGAAGCATGTCCTCCACAATTTGTATCACCCGCTCTGATTGTCCATCGGTCTGCGGGTGAAAAGCCGTACTGAAGTGCAACTTGGTTCCCATTGCTCGCTGCAGGCTCTGCCAAAAGTTTGACACAAATCGCGTGTCCCTGTCCGACGTGATGGACGTCGGCACCCCATGCAGCCTTACTATCTCGTTGATGTAGGTTTGCGCCAGTCGTTCCCGCGCCCACGTCGTGTGTATGGGCAGGAAGTGGGCCGATTTCGTCAGACGGTCCACGATTACCCATATTGCATCGTGTCCCTGTGACGATCTCGGGAACCCGGTCACAAAATCCATGGTAATCATGTCCCACTTCCACACGGGCACCGGTAAGGGTTGCAATTTTCCTGCTGGACGCTGGTGCTCGGCCTTCACTCGTTGGCACACCAGGCAGTGTGCCACAAATCGAGTCACGTCTCCCTTCATTTTGGGCCACCAGAAGGTCTGTTTGACGTCCTTGTACATCTTCGTTCCCCCGGGATGCGCTGTATATGGGGCTGTATGCGCCTCCCGCAGGATTTCCTCTTTGAGTTCCGGTAGATCCGGTATGCAGATTCGTCCCCGAAATCGTACCATGCCGTCGGAGTTTACTGTGAAATCACTTCCTGGGTCGGCAGTTACTCTACCTCGCACCAGCTGGAGTTGGTCATCAGTCGACTGCCCCTCGAGAATTCTGTCAAGCAGGGTAGGTCTGACCACCAGTGTCAGAAGTCGTTCGACTGTACCCGCTGGTACTACTTCTAGTCTTAATCGCGAAAATTCCGCAATCAGACTATCTTGCTGGGTGATGGCACTTACCCCTGCCTCCTCGGCCTGACCCTTACGGGTCAGGGCGTCGGCCACCACGTTTGCCTTTCCCGGGTGGTAGTGGATCGTTAAATCGTAATCCTTCAATAGCTCGAGCCACCGTCTTTGTCGCAAATTTAACTCCTTTTGGGTGAAAAGGTACTTAAGACTTTTATGATCTGAGTACACATTGCAGTGTGCCCCATACAGGTAGTGTCTCCAAAGCTTGAGGACGAACACAACCGCTGCGAGTTCCAAATCGTGCACGGGGTAGTTTCGCTCGTATTCTTTGAGCTGCCTTGATGCATAGGCTATAACCTTCCCCCGTTGCATGAGCACTCCACCCAGTCCGTTTCGCGACGCATCGCAATACACTTCATAATCCTCCCCTGGTTCCGGCAGGGCGAGAATCGGAGCTCGCGTCAATCTATCCTTGAGCTCCTCGAAGCTCCTCTGACATTTGTCCGTCCAGATGAACTTTTCCCCCTTTTTAGTCAAGTGGTTTAAGGGGGTGGCTATCTTGGAGAAACCCTCCACGAAGCGCCGGTAGTACCCGGCTAATCCTAGAAAGCTTCGAACCTCCGTCACCGTCGTCGGTTGGGACCAGTCCGTCACCGAATCTATCTTCTTCGGATCGACTGCGACCCCAGCCGCCGAGATTACGTGCCCCAAGAAGCCAACCTCTCGGAGCCAGAACTCACACTTTTTGAGTTTGGCGTAGAGTTTCTGTTCCCGTAGGGTCTGGAGGACTATGCGCAGATGTTCTTCATGTTCCTCATCTGTACGGGAATAGATGAGGATATCGTCGATGAAGACCACCACGAATAAATCCAGGAAGGGTTTGAATACCCTGTTCATCATGTCCATGAACACTGCCGGGGCATTCGTGAGCCCGAACGGCATTACAGTAGATTCGTAATGACCGTAGCGGGTCCGAAAAGCCATTTTGGGGATGTCCTCCCCCTTGACCTGGACCTGATGATAGCCCGACTGCAGGTCAATCTTTGAGACACCGTCGCCCCCTGTAGTTGGTCGAAGAGGTCGTCGATCCTTGGCAGGGGGTACTTGTTCTTAACGGTGACCTTATTTATCTCCCGGTAGTCGATGCACAACCGGAGACTTCCGTCCTTCTTTCTCATAAACAGGACGGGCGCGCCCCAGGGTAACGCGCTAGGTCTGATGAAGCCTTTATCCAAAAGGTCCTCCAACTGTGCCTTGAGTTCCTTCAACTCTGCGAAGGCCATCCTGTACGGTGCCTTGGTGATGGGTTTGGTGCCGGGAAGTAGTTCAATGGGAAAGTCGACTTCTCGTTCCGGCGGCGCTCCGGGGAGCTCTGCCGGAAATACGTCCGGAAATTC
The DNA here is from genome assembly GCA_029204045.2 of Tillandsia leiboldiana. Lineage (NCBI taxonomy): Eukaryota > Viridiplantae > Streptophyta > Magnoliopsida > Poales > Bromeliaceae > Tillandsia > Tillandsia leiboldiana. The sequence continues at coordinate 32,438,243 of CM055072.1, read as the reverse complement.
CCTTACCACGGGACCGCTGATCCTTATCTGGGGAGCGGCCCTGAACTACCTATCGACCCATTGGGTCCTCGGCTGCAAGGCATAGGGTGGAGCCTATTTGTTCCTTGCATGGCCCTTAACGGGCCCCGAGTACACAAGGTTCTCCTATGCTTCGAAGCTCGCCCACGCACATCGGCCGGGGGAGGCTTCGCCTAAAACTTAAGGATTCTAGAGAGAGGGAGCGAGAGAGAGAGAGAGAGCGTCTAATAGGGGTAGCAGGCTAAGGTGTGACCGGTGCTCCTAATCTAAGAGGGAAAAGTGAAACCAAAATTTTACCTGCCGTTACTAGGTCTGGGACGTCGCGTCCTCCACTGCAGTATCCTGGGGAGCCCGTCCACAACGAGACGGGCCTTGTGGGGTTCATCTCGTATAACAAACGGGACGCAGTTAACCAATCTTACAAACTCCCTTTGATATTCCATGACCGAGCGGTTCCCTTGTCTAATGTTCTTCAGGTCGTCTTCCAATTGCCGCTTGACGCTATCGGAGAAGAAAGCGTCAAAAAGTTCCTCTCTAAAGGCCGTCCATGTCGGTAGCGGGTCGTTTGTAGTTGGATCCGGGCGTACCGTCCTCCACCAGATGCGTGCATTCCCTTCGAGGAAGTGGACGGCTAGTGGAACCCGCTCGTGTTCCTCCATCAGTAGGTCCTCGAAGAGTTTTTCCATGGTATCCACCCATTTCTCGACGACCCATGGGTCGGTCGTCTCTCCCTCAAAAGTGGGAGGGTCATGCTTCTTGAACCTAGCCAAATTCGTCCTGACCCTTTCTCGCGTCGTTCGTTGCTCCGTGATCCCTCCTACAGCGGCGGACCCCCCGAGAGTAGGGGTCGTTCCTGCCTCCCCTGTTGTCGCTTCCATCTCGGGCCCCGTGGTCGTCGGAGTAGGTACGTCCCTTGGGGATGGGGGCTGTTCCGTCGTCGTACCACCCGTCCCTTGCGGTCCCGTAGTGGGTGCGGTGGTTTCGGGCGGAGGGGTCGGATCGCGTTTGGCTGGCGCGGTTGCCTGTCGCTGCGTCAGGTGACGAACCTGCTCCGTCAGCGTCGCTAATTGCCCGGCCATTTCCCGCAGTTGTTGTCGGAGGAGCTGGTTCTCTGCGGTGGTCGTGGTCACTCTGTCCGCGTCCACATTCTCGGTGGACGATCTAGTCCGGGCCATCGTCCGCTATTTACAAAGAAGCCACGTTAACCCTAAGGTTATAACCCTAATACCCTGTCTTACGATTACACCTACATTACGTTCCCCTTTTTCCCCGTACTCTCACGTACTACGCACTTATACCTTGGTTATCTCATGTCTAATTTGCTTGTGGTACCCTACACTGTGGATGTGGATCTCGTCTACTATGGTTATGGTTGTTTTTCTCTGATACCATTTAATCTGTCACGCCCTCGGGGGTTTTTGAGTCTATCAAAGCGGAAATTCGTGTGTATCTTTTTTTTTCTCTGAACATGGTACATTAAACCTCATCCCCGGTGCGTGCCAGACCGCCACATACACAAAATTCTCCCTGTCCGCGGACAGAGTCTCCTTTGTATATGCACGGCGTCTCATTTACAACAACATACAACAATCATCAACCATCAACCATACAATAAACATTCTACATCAAGCGGAATATTAAAGCGGCATCAATGTTTAGAAAGGATAAAGCCAGCATTTGCAAAACCCGTGCCCACACGGCACTTCGTTTTGAGAAAACCCTTTTCGAAATCATTTGGTTTATCATGAAAACATGCCGCATAAGAAACATCATCAGAAGAACCAAACTATAAAAGCACAACTCATCCACAGTGCCAAGTAATACATGTCCACGAATATTTCTACTCACAAGCAAATTAACTAACATGCGTAAAAGAGATGAGATAATGATAATAACCAAGCGTTCTGACTACGGTCCTCGCGACGCAGTCTCAACAATCTCCCGGGTAACGCCCCTCGTAGCGCCTGTCACGGAGTGGGTAAAGTCAGTGACAAACAAAGTAGATGTCTAACAACAATAAGGAATAAGGAGCAAACCAGAAACACCGTAACCATTTCGCTAAAAACCCTGCACATATTAAGCTGGGCCCCGACCCCAGATTTATCAATTTAATTGGGCACCAACCCCAGAATGTTTATCGGAGAGACCAAAGTCTCCCCTCGTGCGCAAGCACTCCTTTGATGCATTTAACCCCTTCCACGGTGCTGGTGTGCTATTCCCAGCGGGCGCGAAGGGGTCCTCACGGCTCCCACCCCTTTGTGAGGAACACGGGTCATACAAGACCACTCTTCCGGAAAAGTACACCCATGCGGAGGCCAATCCGCCTGTGTACGTGCAGCATCCCAAAACGGTTTTTGCCGAGATCGGCGTGTCATGAACATTGCGACCGCAGCCGCTTCAATTGTTAGATAATAACACAATTATGCGAAAGGTTAAACTGTCCATCTACTTTGTTAGATAAATTGAGAGCACTTTAATGACGATAGATCCACTTACTACACTGGTTGTATTTACAGCAACCATACCCACCTATTTGGAGAGAGATCGGAACACTCGAATCTTTCGCGCACCCCCGCTGCGCGTCTGGACCTAAAGAAAGTCCGCAAGGATAACTATAGTTAAAAGCGTGTACTTACATCCGAAACATAAGACCCAATTTACTCCTTTGTTTTTGACGGAAACGTCCAACATTGTCCGGTTGACGAAACGGAATTCCCGAGCCGCCGTCGCCGTCTGCCGGTGCCCCGCGCGGTTCAGAACCGCGCGGCGTATCTCCGCGGACGATGCCCTCGCGGCGCGGTGCCCCGCGCAGGTTGCCCGTGCGACGGCCGCACGGTGCCCGCGCGGGTGCGGCCCGGCACGGCGCCCGCGCGGTTGCGGGTCCGTGCGGGTGCCGCCCGCGCGGCAGCCGCGCGGCGCCCGCGCGGGTGCCTCCCGCGCGGCAGCCGTGCGGCGCCCTCGCGGTGCCCGCATGGATGCGGGCCCGCGCGGGGGCCGCCCGCGCGGCAGCCGCGCGGCGCCCGCGCGGTGCCCGCATGGATGCGGGCCCGCGCAGGGCCGCCCGCGTGGCAGCCGCGCGGCGCCCGCGCGGTGCCCGCACGGGTGCGGGCCCGCGCGGGTGCCTCCCGCGCGGCGGCCGCGCGGCGGCCGCGCGGTGCCCGCATGGATGCGGGCCCGCGCGGGGGCCGCCCGCGCGGCAGCCGTGCGGCGCCCGCGCGGTGCCCGCATGGATGCGGGCCCGCGCGGGGGCCACCCGCGCGGCAGCCGCACGGCGCCCGCGCGGTGCCCGCAAGATTGCGGGCCCGCGCGGGTGCCTCCCGTGCGGCAGCTGCGCGGCGTCCGCGCGGTACCCGCACGGTTGTGGGTCCGCGCGGTGGCTGCGCGGCGCCCGTGCGGTGCCGTCCGTGACCCTCCTCCGCGCGATGCCCTAGCGGCATCGCACGCCTCCGCCGTCCGTTCCGCGCCTTCTCAAGGAGACGACGTCGGCGACGGTGACGGACACGACGGAGAAAGCAAGAAACCAAGAACTCAACGAAAAAGACAACGAACAAAATCCCAAATAATTTAAATAGATTATTTTACTAACCGAAGATCGACGGAAAGGTTGTCCGGTCGTGTTCTTGTCTTCGGTTCGGCGTCCGGGAAGATCGGGCTCCTTCTCTTTCTCCTTTCCCTTTCTTCCGGCTAGGGTTTCGTCTTTTCCTTTTTTTTTTCCTTCTCTCCGATTAGGGTTTTTATTTTCTTTTCTTTTCCTTTCCGATATTCGGGATCCCTTATATAGTCGTACTTTACCTTTAATTAATTCCTCTTTAATTCGTACGTAAGAGAATTAATTAATTTTCCGTCTGGGATAATTAATTAACTAATTAATTATCCCCCACGAGATAAACCACCTTATCTCTAACGGGTGCAAGATATTTAGCACGGATTCCGATGCACGACTAATTACCGTATCACTTTGAATCCCGTTCAGGGGGTTCCCGATATCGGATTTCAGATCCGATCGCGCCGTCGGCTTTCTTTTTCCGCGCACAATCGCGGAAAAATACTAGCGTCCCACAATGGCCAACTTCAAGAATTGAATAACTCTATTTCACTTAAAGGCCTAAATGACTACACGTAAGTCAAAAGTACCCCGAAAGACCGGATCACTACACTAACAGATCGGCACTCACTGACCGGAACTCGGGGTCTGGAACTCACTGGCCGCTGTATCAATCGCCTACTCCGGAGTGGCACTCGAGGGGAGCGACCCACACGAGTAAATTAACCATGTCACACGTATATCAATATAGCAGGACTGGATCACGACTATGATCAAAGTGGGAAAATCCATCCACTAAAGAAACCCCGATCCCTCAATCTGATGCAAAAGTAAACACTCGGTCGACCGCCCAATGTCCGCGGTCGCCGCAACACTCTACAAGCCCACAATCTGGTACAACAACCGACATCCGGTCAACCGCCTAATATCCGCGGTTGCCGCGACACCCCGCAAGTCCACAATCAAGTATAACCTGTCCCCGACTCAAAGGTCCCGACTTCACTATCCCAAACCCCTGCTCGAACCCAAGCAACTTGTATCAAATGTCTAGAAAAGGAGAAAAGAGCAACATGGTTTCTCCTAAGTCAAGTCCCAATATGATAGTGTAGCAATAAATAGTGGCCTATCTAGATGTCCATACAAGAATGCAAATGTCCTCATGAAAAATAAAAGAGTGTATCAAATAGTGGTTCCACATGTGTATCAAATAGTAGCTCCACATAGGTATAACCAACATGACACAATCACTAACCAACTACACATGTCTATAATCCATGATCCATAATAATTCATCAAAGTGGTACCCGCACATAGATATGCCATCTTGTCCCAACAAAATAATCTATTTTCATAAAAGTCTATGTGCTAACATGGCATGTTAATTTATCACCACTATAATATCCCCACAATCATATTTTCACAATAGTATTTTTCCAATAATATTCCCACATCAATAGGCCAAGAATTAATTAGTTATTTTAATCATGCATGATGTCAAATAGGGTAGCGAACTGTCAATCCAAAAATCAGGGGGGGGGGGGGGGGGGGGGGGGGGGGGGGGGTTTCTCTAATAGCCCTAGTGAGTAAATCGTAGAGTGAGGTAAGCAACAACCACCCACCTAGAATGTGCAAATCCAAACTCTCAAAAACTCCTCTCGGTCCAACCTTCCTTTTCCCCGTAAAGCACCCAAAACCGCGAATCACTACACAAGAGTCACACTCGGCATAAAAGCAAATCCCCCAAAAACAGCCTTTGCCATTTTGCAAAACAGCACAGAAAAATAGGAAATTTTACCTCTGTACAGTCCTTCAAAAAATCCAAAAAAATTACGGTTGAGATCCCCGCGACGATTAGATGAAAATCGAGTATTTATACGTCCCGTTCCGACAACCGTAGGCTAAGATATAAAATAAACAATCCAGCGCTATCCAGAAAGTCACCACAGAAAATAGGGTCAAATGATGCCTCGGGAACCATGCCAAAAACCCAAAACAGAGTGAAGTGATCAACACAAAAATCGAAGGCCTACCTCTTAGGAACACGTTGCCATAAAAATCATCCAAAAATTCCTCCTGGTTGGCGCAGGGGACTTCTCCGACTAAACTACGATGAAAATGGGCCGCGAAAGGGAAACGTCGAAGTGCGCCGCGTCATAGAGATCTCGATGCCGAAAACTCCTAAAATCGTGGAACTTCCTGGAGAGATGGAGGACAGAGAGGGGAACAAGTTTTCTTCAGGCCACAAGCTCCCTTTCTCTCTCTAAAACTCTGAAAAACCAAAAGAAGTGAGGGGTTGTGGGCTATTTATAGCCCACCAAGATTCGGGCGCAAGGCCCACATTTGGGCGCTCGAAAGCCCAAAATGCCCGCCTCCCGTTAGCGCCCGAATCGTCCTGGGTGCGATGCGTGTCCCGAACACGGGACAGCGTCGCCCAGCCGCTCGGGCGCTGCCGTGTGTCCCGCGCAGGACGGCGGGTCCGCGGCGCCCGCCAATGGCGGGGCTCCACGTGGCGCACGCGGGCGGCGCCCCATCCACCATGCCAGCCGGCGCCCGCCAGTCGCCGCCCGACACGCCTGCGCCCCCCCCCCCCCACGTGTGCGTACGGCCGCAGCGCCACGCCCTCGCGTGCGCCGCGCATGCGTGAGCCGGCGAATCCGGGGCCGCCACGTGGTGCGCCCCGGTCCAAGCACCAGGCCGCTCGACCCCATGGACCGCGCCGCATGAGCCCGCCAATAGGGAGCTGTCATGTCTCACCCGCCCGGTCCACTCCGCCATCGCCAAAATCCCGTGGACCGCGCAACGTGCGCCGGCCAATGACAGGCCGCCACGTGTCCCCCCGCCGGTTCACTGCACCAGCGCCAAGCTTCCATGGACCGTGAAGCGTGAGCCGGCCAATCACAGGCCGCCACGTGTCACCTCCGCCGGTCCACGGCTCCCCCGTGCACCAAAATACACTGAAAACTCTCGGGTGTTTGATTTTGGGCGTCCAGACTCTGAAAAATACAAGTAAATAGCCGTTTTCAAGCGTTTTTCCGCACTGAATCCAAATACGACCTCCGTTTTACCAAAATCCAATTCTATAAATTCGGCGAAAGCATCCGAAGGTAAACTTGATTCATTTTTCGCGCGGGGTCCATTCCTTGAGTCCGATTCACGCACAAACACATCCAACGCACAGAATAGTCCTCTAGAAGTCGCTGGTCATGCCGTAACCCTCCAACGAAGATCTGGGTCATCACAAATTCAGTCCAACGAATTAATAATATTAAAATCATAATCAAATGTTTTAATACAAAAGTGGGCGGAGAAAGGAAAGGCTGAGTGATCAAAGTCTCAGGCTGTAGAGCTATTTCCATTCGGCATTAAGCAGCTCCTGCGTGCGTTGGACCGTTTTCCTCTGTCGCTTCATCTCTAGATGTTTGCTTAGAAGGTCATTGAGCTTGCGACGAAAAGAGACGCTGAGATCTGCCTCCGACCGCAATCGAGATTCAACCGCGTTAATTGCAGCTTGATCTGCAGCCAGATCTTGTCTCAGGCTGGCAAGACGGCGCTCAGTTTCGACAATCTCCTTCTCAATCTCGACTGAATGTTGGTGGATTTGAGATAACTGCACCTCATATTCGCCTATTGGAGTCTCTTGAGATAGGTGGATGCTCGGTAGCTCTCTACCGTTCGGAAGTGGACTCCCGGCCTCAAGCTCCTTGAGGTTGTCTGATTGGAGAAAGAGAATAGAGAGCAGCCGAGAGGACAAGGAAAATATGAGGCGTTGTTCCCGTAGAGGGAGAATGGAACAGTAAGAAGAAGACTTGAGAAAAACAAGAATTCTCTCGAGTCGTTGAAGCTTCTCAAGAGCGTGGAGAAGCGCTTGCGGGCCCTCAGAACAGAGACTAAGGATCTCTTCGATGGGTTGAAGGAGGTCCTTGGCTCTAGGTGTTGTCACCCCAGTACCGTTATCTGAAGAAGGACTAAGGGCTTGAAGCTTTGATAAAGGGGTGACAGGTCCTCTCTATCCTGAAGAGCCGAACTCGAAGGCAGAACTGAGGTGGTCGGCAAGTCGGCTCCGAAGCCAGCTGCCAAGATTTTGACGGCAATATTAGACGCTGAAGTATGAGCGGCAACCCCCTATTCTTCTTCTTCTTTGGGGTCGTATCCTCCTCCCCCTGCTTCTCCATGTTCTTCTTCTTCGATTTCTTCTTCCCCCCCCCCCGGTTTTCGGTTCCTCTTCGGCCTCCCCGGGCTCTGCATCATCGGCTTCTTGAGTCGCTTTGACAGAGGGGAGCGGGGGAACATTCGGTTGAGAATCGGGCCCTGCCGCCAGAAGTGATATGTCGGGTGCATTTTGTTGAGAGGCAACAGGAGATCGTGATCGAGGGTAAGCCTCGGCCGATGCGGGCTCAGGAAGACCTCCATGACCGAGTTTTGTTGGCCGCAGTGTAGTAATTAATGGTCGGTTCGGCTGGCCGCTTAGCCGAACGATGGCGCAACTGTGAAAAGAAGAGAAAGCATGCCGATAGAACGGCTAGAAAATGGAAAAATAAACGAAATACCTAAAGAGGTTCCTCAAGAGGGGAAGCCTCGTCCTCAGGAACGACAGACGATTGAGTTGCCATCGGCTTTGGGATAGCCAATTTTTTTTGTGTGTCCGTCGACTCCCCAACAGTCGACGTCCTTCGACCAGAGCTCCCAGTGATCGGTTCGTCTCCAGCCGAATGCGAAACAGCAGGAGCATGCCTGATAGAGCGTCTAATTGGAGGAGAGCCACGAACTTGTCTCCTGGCCGGGCGAGATGGCTGAGAACCATGAATGGTTAGGTGAGCCTAAGGCCATATAAACCCACAACAAGGGAAAGGAACGTATCGAAGGGGCTTGAAGAGGAGTTGTACTCTCTGCAGGCACAGATGCGGAAGCCGAAGTGGAGGGTCCGGCTAAAGAGAATGAAAATTTCAGTGAGAAAGTATCAATTTTTTTTTAAAAGAAAGAGAAATAGTGGTCATACCTTCGGACTTGGACAGAGGATCGACGTCAAAATCGAACCGACCGACCATTTCGTCAAAAGCGAGGCCAAACAACGCATCGCAGGTATCCCTCCATGATTGCCATAAGATGCCGTTAGAAAGGCCCCCAGAAACCATTTCAAACGACACAGGGATGAAGTGTCGTTTTAGGCAGTTCCCGACAGCGGTAATTCGATCAGCCTCGACTACCCTTTGTTAGAGGACGACCGCGATAGGAGTTATCGGTGAAGTAAGAGGCCAGGGCCGGAAGTGCTTAGATCAGCTCGAACTGGTGGGCGGCAAACTGAGGTGAGTAGACCTCGGCTCTTGGTATCAATTTGGATCGGCTTTTAAGGCCGATGTGCAGGTCTCGGGGAGTAAGGAAAGAGTACCACACAGCGGTATGCTCGGCGAGTTCTGCCGATTCCGCCCGATTACGTATTCAAACCTTTTCTGGAACTAGAAAGGACTGTTGCTTCGGGTGGCGAAAGGCGCTCAACGGCCCGTCGGCCGTTCTTCCTCGGTATAGAACACCCGGAAGTAGTACGGAAAGTCGAGGGAATTACCCGAGGAAAAGCGTGCAGGACAGCCGAAAGATCGGTCGAAAAAATAGAGATCTGGGGAGAGACTGGAGGAAACTCGGCGCGGCTGTCACGCCCCGGGGTCGAAACTGCGACCCGGGCTCGCAAACAGATCCGCCGTCCCGTATCACAGATCCGCCGCCCATACGGGAAGCCCCGCATAAATGAAGCGTCTAACCTGCAAAAGATAGTACTACAGCTATACAGACATCAGAACAAAAAATAAGCTGCTGTAAATATAAAATCCAACTACTGTACAACTGGGATAAAATACAAGATCCTTCTCCCAAATACAAATGATACAAAATTTGATCCACAGGAATAGTACAATAAAAGATCCTCCTATACAATATCTATGAATCCAAAAAGGGAGATAACTGAAACAATAAATACAACAGTGTACAGTAAAATCCCACAATCCGGATGGTACATCTACCTCACCAAAATGAACTACACTGCTAGGTATCTATCTCGTGACTCCCTGTCTTCGGTCTGTCAAGCCAGCTAGAGCAGGAACGGAAGGGTAAACCTCTGCAAAACTGTCACCGACAGAGGGTGTGAGAACTACATCCTATAGTAGTTCTCAGTGGGTACTGTCTCTAAGACCAACGATCTGCCCACTAAGTCTACTAAAGGCATAAGATAACAGAATACTGAATAAAGAAGGGATAAGCAGGAAAGAAATCTACAACTATCATGCCTCTATCTACCATGCTCAATGGGGGAAATCAGATGATGATATTCAACCACTCGAACATGAGGTGCTCAATCGACCCAATCGTAATCACTGCCAAAAAGGGTCCAGTCAAACCTGCGCCCCCTACTACCACACATCCACCCTGGGACGGGATTTACATAGGGCGTCCCACACGGACGTCATCGACAAGTCGCGATAGCAAAGTAACAGGCCCAGCTCCAAAGCGGCACTCGAGGGGAGCGACCTCACCGAGGAAGTATCCGCGCATCTCTGTCGAGCTCAAATGGGCTCATGCAGGCTATAGTCCAAATCCACGATCAATTAGATCGACAATGTCCAACTCACAACACTAACCCACTGGTTGGAGGTACTCAACAGCCGGGACCGCCGTCAACTCAAGCGGCTCCCAAAATAGGAACCCAACTCAACACACTAAAACTCACTAGCTGGAGATACTCCACGGCCACAACAACGAAGGGTCCGAAAACCCCGGAAGACTAATACATACAACCCTAATCAAACGAGAACAGGTCATAAGCATAGCCTCCCGTTGTTCTCGACCCGAGAATGGAAACAACCCTTCGAATCTAGGTCACTCAAACCCTCTTGGGTGAGAAAGTTGTAAGAAAAGATGATTTTTATTGCTAAATACCATTCCACTCAGACCTTCTCAGGATGAGGATAAAAACATCTCCCTTTTTAGAAAATCGTCTTGATTTGAGAAAACCAACTTTTATAGATTTTAATTCTTGTGAAAATCGGTTAAAAAAACAACTTTATTTTTCGAACAACTTTTATAGATTTTAGTTCTTGTAAAAATCGGTTAAAAAAATAACTTTATTTTTCGAACCCCAAAGGGCTAATGCCCTCTCTCAATCAAATAAGAACAGGCTCCGGCGACCCCTAGAAATTCGAAAAGAAAAACACTGGCTTACTAAAATCATGAATGTCCAAAAATATTCTAGGTTCAAGGTCCTGATATCACAAGTACACCACGACCACAAACTCGGTGGCGACAACAAATCAGAGAATACCCGACGACCCGGGACCACCGTTTACCCAAACGGTTCCCAATACAGGCACAACACTAGCCACGGCTACCAGACTCCACTCGGGCCCCAGGCACGAGTGCAACATGCATCCCACACTATCCCGACCACTCGGCCCACTACCTAGGTGAGTAAAAGCTCTATGTCTAGAAAAAGGAATGCAAGGGGTGAAAACTAGAACATAAAAGAACCTAACCCAAATGAGAGTTTTCTAGCAGTCTGGTTTAATGCATGCAATCATATGTCAAGGTGCTAGTCAAAGTCGAATAACTCTATAAACATCATGATACAATAATGATACCACCTATTCTAACATGCTGGAAACTACAATACTAGAATTAGTGGGAAAACCGCAGTTTTGGAGGAAATCAAACCAACCCACATCGTTTGCTGCCAATTGCTTGTAGACACTTGCAATTGGGCTCACGCAGCAACACGCCCTCTTTCGAAATAGAAAGCCCAACGACGCTCACCACGCGAGAACGGTACACCTCGAAAAGGCCAGCAGTGAACTGCGCGGCAAAACGACACCTCCAACAACGGTCCCTAACAGGGACAAGGGCACAGAGTTCAAAGACAAAAACTCCGAAAGCAAAACCCAAGAATTGTGCCGAAAAACACTACAAAACACAAGGCGGAACCTACCTTAGCGTCGGCGCGCAGTCAACCTTGCGCACGCACATCCGCCCGGCTCCTAGGAACACCTCGCGCGTTCTCCACGGCACAGTCGGCGCACTTGCGGCACTCCACTTCTCTCCCATGTTTCTCTCCCATGCTCCCAAAGAACCCACAGATGGAGCAAAAGAGAAAAATGAGGAAAATAGGGACATTTCGAGCTTTATATAGCCAAAAACGCCAGGTTTCGGGTGCCCGAATTCCACATTCGGGCGCCCAAAAACTCCCCTCGGGTGTGCTACAGTAACCCCGAAGACATCCCCATCCCGCGCGGCCAACCGAAGGCCAACACGTGGCAGCACGGGCGCCCCCAAGGTCAACGTGCGCCGCGTCGCGCGGAGCGGGACCAATAGGGCCCCGCCACGTGGCTGCGCCCACGCCTCCCTGCGTCAGGACCGCCCGCGTCCCCAGGAGCCTGGCGCCCTCTGCCGTCACGCCCAACGCGGCGCCGCCACGTGGCGCCACCCACGTGCGCCCACGCCCCGCGCCAGTGCCCTAGGCCGCCGCGCCCATGCCTGCGTCCAGCCAATCACTGCTCCACACATGGCACGGTGCAAGTTCGGTGCTCCCGGTGCACGCGTGTGGGCCGTGAGCCGGCTCGCGACCAAAATGACCCCGTTAACCCATTTTCGCCCGAAAATAGCCAATTTTGATTATTTTCGTGCGCTGAGTCTGTTTTTGGCGTCCGTTTGACGCGCAGTGCACTCGGTACACCAAAAATAGGTGTTTCTTCGCCGCCAACCACACGGACAAGCCACACGGGAAAAACGGGACACCACACTGGCAGAGAAGCGAGGGAAAATAGAATTGAAGACATAGTTGCAAGAACCATAAGACGCTGCATCCTGAGCCTATCACCAGTTGGTTATCGTTGCGATGAGCCGGCTTTATCGCCTCGAGTATCTCTCGGTACAATAAAGCGTGAAAGTAAGGGCCAAGGGCGAGCTTCTGACTATTGGCGATCGGTAAGAAGTCCTGGTTCATCTTTTGAGACCAAGTGAAGAATAGGCTGTAGCATAGCCAATACCAAAGGAAGGCGATGTGTTGCTCCTTTGATACCGGTTCGCCCCACGGCTGGTGAAGATCTTTGCGAACCTCCCGTACGAGAGATCCGTCTTCGAATCCAGAGTGGGTGCGAAATCATCCACGCCATCGGCTGAGAAGGCGACAGAATGACAATATGAGGACGGAGGCCAGTGACGGTGGCCACATCCATCAATGTCGGTGTGGTACCCACGATTTTTCCTTCAAGTCACTTTCAGTGTGTGTGTGGTTTTACGTATTCTTTGCTTTTATTGATTTTATCGATTTTGGTTTTTGTGTTGTAGAGCTCGTTAAACGGAGAACGACGGTGCGATCGGCTCGAAAATCCGACGAACGGATCTCCCGGTGCGATTTTTAAAAGTTAATGAGTTAAAAAGATTTTTTTTAAATACCCATTAACGATTATTGGTGCTTTAAAATCCGTGCCGATGAACGAGGAGTTTTTCAAATATTTTGGCACGCAAATTGAGGAAGAGACGGTTAAATAAAAGATAAAGGTAGTTATAAAAGATAAAAGTGGTTATAAAGGATAAAGGCGATTTTAAAAGATAAAATCGGTTATTATTGTTACAACTTCTCTTATAAATACTAAGGGAACCGGTGATCGATTTCACTTTACATATTAGAGAGGAGAAATAAGAAAATCTAGTTTTTTCGTTTTTGGTAAGAGAGAGAACTTTGTCTTTTTTCTCGTTGTGCGCGCCAAAGATCGGGAACGAAACCGCCGTCATCATCGGAGACCGGAGGAGGAAGCGCCGTCACCGTCGGAGATTGAAGATCGAAAATCGGGTCCGGGCATCGCATCGTCGTCCCCGTCGGCAAAGAGGTTGGTTCTTGGCTTTTCGTTATTATCTTTGTTATTTTCGTGAGGTTTCCGTACTTTCGTTTGGGTTTCTTGGGGATTTCTGTCGGAGCATGGGATTTTAGCGGAGCCGTCGCCATTGCCGTTGTCGCGAGGTCACCACCGGAGTGGAGGAGGGCAAAGAGGAAAAAAAAGAAGAAGAAAAGAACCTATTAATGTGCAGCCCAGCTCGGCCCAGCCAGGCGCGGTCCACGCGCCTATCGTGAGGCCGGCGCATGGGCCCCCTCTGCTCCTGCGGTGACCCCGGCACGCCCAATCCCTGCACAGCCCGGCCCAGCGGAGCGCGATCCTCGTGCCTGGTGTGGACCCTGTGCATGCGTCCGCAGCCGTAAACTCGGTGCGCGCCCCGCTCCCCTGCGCGGCCCGGCCCAGCGGATGCACCCAGCCCTTCTCCGCGCGCGGCCCAACTCGGCCCGACCGCGCGCTGGCGTGCGGCCGGCGCACCAGCCGTTTTCCCGTGGCGTGGACCCGTCCCATGCCTGGTTCGTGATCCCGCGCCTGCCCAAGGCCCAGTAGCACGTTCCAACGCGGGTTTCGGCCCGTTTCGCTTCGTTTTCGAGTTTTTGGGGTTGTTTGGCCTCCGCCGTTGTTGCAGTTGGTTGGGCTTTTGGCCATCGGATTTCCCGTTTGAACCACGATTTATGAATTTGATGTGGGCTTGGGTTTCCGTTGACGAAATTGGTTTTTGGTTGTGATGTTTTCACCGTTTTCGCCATCGGAATCTCGGGTTGACATACGATTTACGGAATTATGTTATGGGTGTGTTTTTAACGATGGTTTTTGGTGTAGTTTTCATCCGGTCAAGGTCAAGGAGAATCGAAAGGGTTTTTGAACATCGTTTCTTCGTCGGTAGAGGTGGGTAACCAAAACTAAGGTTGGGGATGCTATTGAACGGTAGTGTTTAACCCTCTTCTTCTTTTTGTTGTTGTTTTCGGTATTGCTATTTTAAAATGACAGGAAGGACATGGTCACGGTTGTGACGACGGAACGGTACATACGTAAAGGATATGGACGGATTCGGTAACTTTTCGGTTTATCTCACGAATATGGGATCGTGAGGTGAACCATGACTTTTTCCACGAGTATGGGATCGTGAGGCATACCGCATCTTATTCCGCGAGTATGGGATCGTGAGGCTCATGGCGCTGTCACGTACACCAGCGGTTTGTCCACCGTAAGGGTGTACTTTTTTGGAGAAGTGGTCGGTTGACCCGTGAACTCTACATGGCGGTTGTCGTGATAGGGGAGCCCTCGCGTTATTGCGGTTGCGGTAGACGCGGTCTGGGGTTGAGTACCAGGGAGATGAGCATGCTTGATGTTTTCTCGGGTTTCCGTGTTGGGAACCGAGAAAAAGTTGTGAGAATGACTTGGGAGTTCCGGTTTTCAGTTTGATGTTCTGTTTACTTTATCGTACCTATCTTTTGGTACTTGAGCATCGTTTTATTCGTTTTCCTTTCTATATTTTTGTCACTGACTCCCACCATGTGACTTGTTCGGGCGGGGATGGAGGAGAGGCTTTGAATTAGGAGTGATTCAGTTCTTCATTATTTTGGTGGCATTTACTCCCTTTTTGGTCATTACATTTGGTTGATACTATTTGCACGAAATATGGACATTGTGTGATGTGGATACTTTGTGATGTGGATGTGGGACATGTGGACTATGTGGATGATTAGTAGTCTCTTGGATTGGGTTTTATCATGTTATGATTGCGTGTGGAATGTGGAGCTTTTCAAAAGGTTAAAATATTTGTGAAATCTGTTTTCAAAACTGAGTGCCGGGTAGGCACTGCTTTAAACCTTGTGGTTTTATCCTTTCAACTAGAGTATGCCGTGTGGGCGATGTTCTCTTATATGATTCAAAAGACTACCTTATCTCTTTATTTAGCACATTGTGTATATAAAACTGGTTGTGGTTGATGTATGTATTTTGTGTGACGCTGTACATATACAGGGGATACTCTATCCGTTTGTGTAGAGAGATCTTGTATATGTGGCGGTTTGGGCACGTACTGGAAGGAAAGACTTTGAAAAAAAAAATAGGGCCGTTTCACGCTGTTAAATCACTCCCGGGGCGTGACAGATTAAATGGTATTAGAGCGAAAGGGCATTAACCATGTAATTTTCTTGTGTTCAAAGTATGCATATGTCCAACATCCACGGTATTTGCTTGCTCATGCTGATTAACCAATGTAATAACCAAAGTCCCCAGTCACATAAGAGTGTGGGTTTCAGAGTCCCTTTGTCGGTTTTGGTGTTAGTCACTTTGTCGGCTTTTGCTCGATTTTGTTGTTTGCTGTTTTGTCGTGTTTGCACGATTTTTGTGTCGATCGCTTTTGTTCCTGACCCCTTTGATTATGTGTACAGGGTATGGTTTGTACTAGATCGTCGGCGGATGGCAGAGGAGGGGATTAGGCGAGGCCGCCTGCCTCCGAGGCCGCTTGGGCCGTAGAGAACCGGTTGTTTTGGCAACAGGTTCAGGATTTGTTGGAGCAGTTGTCGGCACTCACCGAGTTAGTACAGCAGATAGTATGCCAAACGGTGACATCGGCTACTGCTACCTAGCTTCCTACTCTCGAGCAGGTTTTGCCCGAGGGACATGCGCCGAGAGCGGGCAGTGACGATGGTACGCATGCTCAGACTACCATGATAGGGGCTTCAGCGGTTTCGACGACAGTGCCTTCGGATGTTTCTTTACCAGCAGCTCCAGGGCCGATGCCGGGAGCTCCTGTCAGGGATCTAGTGGGTGGGGCCGTCATCACTCCTTCTGTAGTGGCCCAGATCCCCGTGCAGTTTTTCTTCATGATCTGTGATGAGAAACACCTATTATTGGTGTGTCAGGCCCGCAACGCGTCAAATGGACGTGTTAGACGGACTCTGTGAGATTTCTGGATCAAGCCTGCTTTTTGGCTATTCTCGCTAAATTTTAGAAGTGGTTTCTGGCTAAACGGAGGCCGGATTTAGATTCAGTGCGGAAAAACGTTGAAAATTGGCTATTTGCTTGTATTTTTCTGAATCCGGATGCCCAAAAACAGACACCCGAAAGTTTACTGCCATCCTATAAGGTGCCTTTGAGATTGGTCCGGTTCCTGGAACCACATCAATCACAAACTCTATCTCCCTCTCCGGCGGCATAGTCGTCAACTCCGGCGGAAACACATCTGGGAACTCGCGGACAATAGGGATATCCTCGAGCCCCAGTGCCGCCGTAGACACCTCTACAATCGTCGCCAAGAAAGCGGTGCAGCCTCTACTCATCATCCGCCTAGCCCTCGCCGAAGAAATAGTCACCGCAAAGAAGGTGCTCTGGCAGCCTCTGAAAATGAACTCCTCCTGTCCAGGCTCGCGGAGGGTCACAGTCATCTCTCTGCAGTCTATGGTGGCAAAATACTGCGACAACCAATCCATGCCGAGTACAACATCAAAATCCTGGAGCTGCCGCAAGACAAGCAAGTCTGCCGGCAAGATCCAGGGTCCCAACTGTACAGGGCAATCCCTACAATACTCCTCGAAATGCAAGACATGATCTGGAATCTGAACCTCTAATGCATGCGATAAAGAAACTACCTCTATACCATGTAGGGATGCAAATGCTCTACTAATGAATGACTGCGATCCGCCGGTATCAAAAAGAGCTCGAGTATGAACTGCAGAAATCAAAATAATACCTGCGACGACGTGGTCAGCCGCTGTAGCATCCTCAACCTGAGTGGCATAGACTCGCCCACTCGGCGCTGGGGGTCGTCGCTCTGGCTGTCGCGAGGAAGATGAAGCATGATCGGGCCTACCGTAGGCCGCAGAAGGTCCTGCCGCCTGATGAGGAACAGAGGGTGCTGAAGCCGAGGAAGGAACTGAATGACCTGCTCTAGGGCACGACCCCTGGAAGTGGCCCATCTGCCCGCAACGGAAACAACAACCCTGCCTCTGAGGACACTGGATCGGTGAGTGCGGCCCTCCATAAATAACACATCGGTCCGGGCGTGGCTGCCGCGAGGTCTGCTGCTGCTGCGAAGGCTGCTGCTGCCGAGGCGGTCGACGCTGCTGCTGCTGCTGCTGAGACTGACGAGATGCTCATGATCTCTGGCGCCCCTGAAATCCACGACCCTGAGGATGGAATCGTGGAGGTCTCGGGGGTCCCTGCTGACTCGACTGCCCCTCATCCATCGGTGCTGGGCGCTTCGCCCCTGGAATCACTGCGGGAGCTGGAGTCACCTCCTCCATCACCGCCTCCCCGCGCTCAACAAAAAGTGCCTGTTCCATAGAGGCCTCCAGAGTCTGCAATCGGCGCGAACGAACAAACTGGTAAAGGTCCCGGCGCAACCCTCACTCAAACATGTATATCCGATGAGCCTCATCCCTGGCCACGTGAGGTACACAAGCCAACAGCTGGTTGAAATCTGCAATGTACTCATGCACGGGCCGATCTCCCTAGCGGAGATTCTTCAGCTGCTCCTCCAACCTCTGACGAACGCTCTCCGGAAAGAAAGCCCCAAGAAGAAGACTGCGGAACTCCGCCCAAGTAAGAAGCTGAGTCCCAGGCGGACCAGCAGGTCGCACACGCCGCCACCAAGCCTCGGCATTGCGCTCCAAGAAGTTTGTCGCTAAAAGGACTCGAAACCGCTCCTCGATGAACAAGCTCTCAAAATGTCGCTCCATAGCTGTGATCCACGACTCAGCCTCCCACGGCTCCACACTCAGTCCCGAAAAACAAGGTGGGTCGATGTGACACCCCCGGAATTTGGATTAGTCATATATATAAATGATATAATAGGACTAAATCTCTTAACCCGGCTATAGCATTTTGGATGGTAGCAAGATCCAAGAGGTTATGAGAGTTAAGCGTACTAGAGCTAGAGTAGTTCTAGGATGGGTGACCCCCTGGAAAGTGGGGCGTCACAGTTGGTATCAGAGACATTCACCAGCCGGAAATGTGAGATGAATCTCGGCTGAGCTAGGGTTATATAGCGGGTACAGCGAGGCTCCCCGGCTAATGACCGTTGTGGGTGGAGTGCAGCTCCCCACAAGGTCGGCTAAGGCTAGCGAGACGAGTCTCACATCGCCTGGTGCTTGTGAGTATGCTTGAGCCTGACGTGGACGTCAGGGCTTAAAGGGGGGGAGAATGTGACACCCCCGGAATTTGGATTAGTCATATATATAAATGATATAATAGGACTAAATCTCTTAACCCGGCTATAGCATTTTGGATGGTAGCAAGATCCAAGAGGTTATGAGAGTTAAGCGTACTAGAGCTAGAGTAGTTCTAGGATGGGTGACCCCCTGGGAAGTGGGGCATCACAGTCGAACTGACGGAACCTCATCAACAAATCAATCACCTCTCGCTGCTCTGCTGGGGTCAAAGGTCCCGTCGACCCAGACGGTGGTATGCTGGAAACCGGCTCAACAGAAACTACCGATGTTGTCTGAACAATAGGGGGTGCCACAACTGGCGAAGAAGGTACAGGTAAACTCTCTGGGGGTTCTACAACTGGCTGCACCCTCTGCTCCATCATAAGCATCGTTCGACCCAAGGCCTCCTCCTGGCGCCGTGAAGCCTCCTCCTGGCGCCGCGAAGCCTCCTCCTGGTGCCATGAAGTCTCCTCTTGGCGTCGAACAACCTCCTCCTGGCGCTGTGAAGTCTCCTCCTGGCGCCGAACAGCCTCAGACATCAGTGTCATCTGGGCAAGAAGCTCCTGTACCTCACTCTGCTGTCCCTGTCCCGAGTCCTCCTGCTCGGGCTCAGAGGAAGAAGGCTGCGAACGCGTCGACATCCTGCGTCGCGGAGGCATCACTCACCTGAGGAAAAAGAAAAGAGCAATCAGAACCCAAAACAACACTCGACCCAATCTAGCGAAAGTCAAAGGCATGTCCCCCTTCCTGTAGTACTATGTTGTCTGCAGCCAACATAATTGCCACCGAGAGAAGACATGTCGATCACTCATCCCATCCCTTGGGAGAGTTTGGAACCCAATCAGGACTCTCGCTAAAAATTACGGCTCTCACGTAAGTCATCCTAGGGTCCAACCACAAGCCTAGGGTTTCTAAATCCTCAATGACCTACATCCTAGGCTCTGATACCACTCTAATCTGTCACGCCCCGGGGTCGAAACTGCGACCCGGACTCGCCAACAGATCCGCCGCCCATACGGGAAGCTCCGTATAGACGTAGCGACTAACCTGCAAAAGATCATCTACACTAAACAGATATCAGAGTTGAAAAGTAAAAGCTGAAATAAAATAAATACAACTCCAAAATATACAACCCAAGTCCTCACAAAAAATACATAAGTCTCTCAGCAATAAAAGAAAAGTACAACTCTAAACCTCACTACAAAGGTCTCTCAACATGTAACTCTCAAAAATGAAAAGGGGGTACATCTACTCTCTCTCAGGAGACGACTGGCAGGGATCTATCTCGCGACTCCCTTACCTCGATCTGAAGAAGCAGCAACTGGAGCAGCAGGAACAGGAGTAGAAGTCCCTGGGAAAAAATACACCACGGCGGGTGTGAGAACTACATCCCACAGTAGTTCTCAGTGGGTACCGCCAAAAAGCCCGACGGTCTGCCCACTAAGTCTACTAGAGGCATAAAGTAATAAATGCAGTGCTGGAAGGAAAAGCTAGGAAAAATAAACTCTACAGCTACTATGCCTCTATCTAGATGCTCAAGGAGTGGAACAGAAGGGAACATATGCATCTACTAACTCTCAACTCAGATCACACAATCTAAACTGACTGCCACATCGGGTCCAGTCAAACCTGCGCCTACTTACTGCCGTTACATCCACGGAGGACCGGACTTACGTAGGGCATCCGTGACTGCCAAAACTGGCCCGGCCAGAGGGACTGCATCGACAAGTCGCGATAGCAAGTAACAAGCCCAATTCTGGAGTGGCACTTGAGGGGCGCGACCCCACCGAGGAAAGTATCCGCGCATCTCTGTCGAGCTCAAATGTGGCTCATGCAGGCTATAATCCAAATCCTCAATCAACAAGATCGGCTGTAACCAATAAGACACTCTCTCACTAACAGGCTGGAAAACTACACAGCCGAGATCCACTGTCACTCAGACGGCTCCCAAAAGAAACACTGATCTACAGACTGCTATCAGACTCCACTCGGTCCCCCGACACGAGTGTAAAATGCATCCCACAACAACCCGACCTCTCGGCCCACTACCCGGGCGAGGAAACTCTAAGTCCAGGATGAAACAATAAATGTCAGTGTGGGAATGTCTAAAGCAATAATAACCTAGCCAAAGTCAGAGTTTTCTACAAGTCTGGTTGAACATGCAGCATATGGCGGGGGTGCTAGGTCAAGTTCCAAGATAATGAATAATTTAACAGCTTGAAGGAAGAGAAAGGATCACATGATCACCAATATAACAATAAGAAATGTCAACTCTCACATTCTATCATGCTACATAACACATTCACAACATGCAAGTTCCTATACAGATAGAATTAATGCACAGTCCGTAGATCTTGAAGACGAGGCAACCCACCTGAAGAGCTGAATTGTCCAAAGTCCCACAGCTGATAATACCCAGAAATCAATATCTCCAGATCCAACGGGTCCAGCAATACCCGCAAACTCTCCTGGGTACAACACAAGGTTCACAGTTACACTTTATTCCAAAAATTATCCAAGTATATACACAACCTATAGAACAGTCCCAAAGATGTAAATTATTCACCTACAGAAAGGGCTCCGAAAAATCCGACAAAAATACTGCTGTGATCGTCGCGTCGAGACCTTCGAAACGGGTACCTGCACGTCCAATTCCGAGCCCCGTAGGCCGAGTTACAAATTCCACAACACAGGGTGCACACAACCTCACAACAACACAACTGCAATCCCATGCACAGATAAAGGGAGAAAATATACCTCCGGGCAAGCCTCAGAAAAATCTCAGAAAAATACAGTGATAATCCTCGCGACGAGTAGATGCAAAAAGTGTACAGGCACGCCTCAAACCGATGCTCGAAGGCAGAGAAATCAACAAAACCACCTGCTGTCCCCGAAATCCTCACAGCAAACAATAGGTCCCAGTAAGCATGGAAAAACTCCAAGAAAAACTCAAAACTAGGGGATGTTGGAAATACCAAGATCGTAGCCCTACCTGTCGCGGATCCAACGGCGAAAGAATCGCTCGAAAAGGTGGTTGGAGTAGGCCGAGGGAGCTCGCGCACCGAAACGCGACGGGAAGAAACACCGGCGAAGGAACGTCGCGACGCGCCAAATAAATGGAAATCTCAGAAAACATGCCACATAAAATCCTAAAAATCCACAGATGGATGCAGTACAGCGCGGGGATCAACTTTGCTGAAGGCCTCGAGTGGAAATAAAGCTCAAAAATGTGGAAAACCTGCAAATGAAAGCGGCTCAGGCTATATATAGGCCGCACAAAACTTTTCAAAAAATGACCCGTGTCCCTGGATTCGGGCGCTCGGAGAAGATTCGGGCGCCCGAATCCGCCAAACAAAGGGGGTTACTGTATGCGCCCGGATTTCTCAGGGCTTGACACGTGGCCCGCACAGCAAACAGGTGTGCGGGGCGCGTCGGAAGTGGCCACGTTGCACGCTCGGGACCCGACACGTGTCCCGCACAGGAAACAGTTGTGCGGGGCGCGTCCGGTGCCGCCACGTGGGCCCTCCCCGGTCAAACGGGTAGGTGGCGCCCGCGAATAGCGGGGCGCCACCTGTCCGCCAAGTGTCGCGGTCACACGCGCGGGCAGGCGCCGCCTGGCCGCCTGCCACGCACGCGCCCCGAGGCGCTCGCCCACATCCCGTGCGCCGCGCCTCGTGAGCCCGCGAATAGCAGGCCGACACGTGTCCCCTGCACCCGGTCCACGCACCCTACTTCGGGTTCCGTGGACCGCACCGCATGCACCGACCAACCAGGGACTGCCACGTGTCCCCGCCCTGGTCCATGCACCGCCGCGCCAACTCTGTAGACCACGCACCATGAGCCCGCCAATCAGGCGGCGCCACGTGTCCCTGCGCCGGGTCTATGCACCTAGCCGCGACGCTCTGTGGACCGAGCGCTGTAAACCGGCCAATGACAGGACGCTACGTGGCATGCCGGCGGTCCACGGCCCCTCCCATGCACCGAAATCCAACAAAAACTTTCGGGAGTCCATTTTTTGGCCTCCGGACTCAGAATCAAACAAGCAAATAGCCGCTTTCAAGCGTTTTTCCGCGCTGAATCCAAATCCAACCTCTGTTTGGCCAAAAAGCTTATCAAAATTTCGGCAAATGTAGCCGAAGGCCAATACAGCTAAAGATACCTCATAGGGTTCTTCTGAGGCATCCCTTTGATGCACTATGGGCCAGATACACCAACACTAGGTGTTCAAAACAGTGGATTCACCGGAAAAAGGTTGCATGGGAACCTGGGCCACTACACGTATAAATATTCGATTCGTATCTACACTTCGCGAGGATCGCAACGGTGATTTTTTCGGATTTTTTGGAGGATTGTGCAGAGGTGAAATTTCCTATTTTTTCGGGCTATTTTGCAAAACAGCAAGCGTTGTTTTTTTTAGGATCTCCATTTATGCCGAGTGCGATTCTTTTTGCAGTGATTCGCAGATTTTGGATGTTTTACGGGGAAAAGGGAAATTGGACAGCGAGGAGTCTTTTACAGTTGTGGATTGCGCGTTCCAGGTGGGTGGTTGTTGTGTACCTCTTACTCCGACATGCTCACTAGGACTGTTAGAGAAATCCCGAGATATGATGGTTGATTGCCACCTCGTTGAAAATCATGCATGTTTAATTACACCGATTAACTTCTTGCCTATCTAAGTGAGATTGAGACATTATGGTCGGGACATGTTTTATGCCATGTTAGCACTTAACCTTTCATGTGAAGTTGATTATTACATTGGGACACCATGATCTGATCTGTATGAGAACACTGTTCGATGCTTTCATTTTATTCTATATGAGGACACTTGCATGCTTGTATGGACATCTATATAGGCCACTATTTACCGCTACACTATCATATTGGAACTTGACTTAGGAGAAACCATGATTATTTCTCTTCTTCATTTTATTCGGATATATGATACATGTTGCTCGGGTTTGAGCAGGGGTTTGGGATAGTGTAGTCGAGATCTTTGAGTCTGGGAAAGATTGTACAGTTTGTGGACATGTGGGGTATTGCGGTGACCGCGGACTTTGGGCGGTTGACCGGATATTAGTTATTTTACCAGATCGGGGACTCGCGGGGTGTTGCGGCAACCGCGGATATTGGGCGGTTGACCGGATATTTACTTTTGCATCAGATTTGGGATCGGGGTTTTCTTTAGTAGATGGATTTTTCCCACTTTGAGCATAGTCCTGATCCAGTTCCGCTATATTGAGATATTGTGACATGGTTACTTTACTCGTGTGGGTAGCTCCCCTCGAGTGCACTCCGGAGTGTGCGGGTGACTGTACCGGGTAGATGCCGGTAAGTCGGCAGGTTGTTGAGTTCGTTTATCACTTCGGCGTTATGCGTTGGCCAGCATACCCCAATGATGATGGCAGAGCGGGCAGTACCAGTTTCTACTGGTCAATGGATTGGGTTTATTTTAGGCAGATACTGTTACGGATGCATGCATACAGTTATTTCATTCGGTATTGCATTAGAGGCATAGTAGTGGTAGTGTTTTCTTATCAGCGGTCTTTCAATAAACCTAAGAAAATAAAGCACCAATGTCACGCCCCGCGGTCGAAAACTGTGACCCGGGCTCGCTAACAGATCCGCCATCTATACGGAAATCTCCGTACAGACGAAGCGTCTACCCTGCAAGTCAGATCTATAGCTAAACATGTACCAGAGCTGAATAAGAATAAGTAGCTATAGAATCAAAAACTGAACATCTGAATATATAAAATCCAAAATACATAGTCATCTCCCACTATGAACATGATACAATAAATCTCTCAGACTATCTAGTACAAAATAAAATCACATATACAGGGTACATCTACATCTGACTCTCAAATAAGCTGGTAAGGAACTATTCGGCCACGCCCTTACCTCGATCTGCTGCCTCCGCTTGAACTGAAGCCGGAATAGCTACCTCAGAAATACCTGTCACCACAGCGGGTGTGAGAACTACTGCAGAAGGCAGTTCTCAGTGGGTATCGTCTCCAACTCTACGGTCTTCCCACTAAGTCTACTAGAGGCATAAGATAATAGGGAATTCTGTAAATAAGAATAGCTCAGCTGGAAAGAAATCTACAGCTAACATGCCCCTAGCTACCATGCTCAAAGAAGTAACACTCGACTATGAACATGCTATGCATCCACTCGCTCACGAGGTGCTCACATCAACCCAATCTCACTGACTGCCAAATCTGATCCAGTCAAGCCTGCACCCCCTAGTGTATCAACTAGGGCCCCTAGTGTATCAACTAGGGTGTCCAATCGGACTATCATAATATCACGCAAAGCAGCCTCATCAGGCGCATGCAGCCTCATCAGGCGCACGCAGCCTCATCAGGCGCATCATCATCATCGCATTCGGAGCGGCTCTCGAGGGGCGCTACCCCACCGAGGAATAAGCGTGTCTCATCTGGCTCAATAAGTGGCATATGCAGGCTATAATCCAAATCTACGATCAATCACATCAACAATGTCCAGCTCACAACACTAACTCACTGACTGGAGATACTCAATAATTGGGATCACCGTCTACCCAAACGGCTCCCAGAATAAGAATCCACCCAATCCAATAAAAGAAACTGGCTGGAGATACTGAACAGCCGGGATCACCGTCAACCCAAACGGCTCCCAACACAGGAATCCTATTCGATCCACTATAGCTCACTGGCTGGAGATACTCAACAGTTGGGATCACCGTCAACCCAAACGGCTCCCAGAATAGGAATCCACTCAATCCAATAAAAGAAACTGGCTGGAGATACTCAACAGCCGTACCAATGAAAGGTCCTAGAATCCCAAAAGACTAATACCTACAACCCCAATCAAACAAGAATAGGCTATAGGCATAGCCCTCCGTTGTTCTAGACCCGAGGAAGAAACAACCCTTGGAACCCAGATCACTCAACCCTCCTGGGTGAGTAGTTTTGTAAGAAATGGTGATCTTTATTGTTAAATACTGTTTCCACTCAAACCCTCTCGGGGTGAGGATAAAATAGCTCACTTTTTTAGAAAACCATCTTGATATGAGAAAACCACTTTTACAGATTTTAGTTGTTATGAAAATCAGTTAAAAGCAAGTTTATTTTTCCGAACTCCGAAGGGCTAGTGCCTTCGTCTTAATCAAACGAGAACAGACTCTGGCGACCCCTAGAAATTTGGAAGAAAAAATAGCAGTTTACTACAATCATGAGTGTCCAAAAAAAACATCCCGAGTTCAAGGTCTTGACATCACAAGCACACCACGGCCACAGCCTCGGTGGCATCAACAAATCGGAAAGTTCCCGACTATACGGGACCACCGTTCCCTCGAACGGCTCACAAAACTGGCACAACACTGGCCACAGCTACCAGACTCCACTCGGCCCCCGGCATGAGTGTAACATGCATCCCACACTATCCCAACTACTCAGCCCACTATCAAGGCGAGAAAAAGCTCTATATCCAAGAAAAGGAATGCAAAGGGATGGGGATTAGTACATCCAAGAACCTTGCCCATGTGAACATATTCTAACAATCTGGCTAAATAAATGCAATAATATGTCGGGGTGATAGTCAAATCACATGACTCTATTACAAATATCAAAGATAACATCAATTCTAGTATGCTCAAAGCTACACTACTAGAATTAGGAGGAAGTCCGCAGACTTGGAGGAAAATCCAACCCACCTGGATGCGCGTGTCGGTCCAGAGTCCAAAAGAGCTGAAACTAGACGGGTGCGATCCTCAACTTCTCACGATTCCGACGCACCAAAAATCATCAGAAAAGTCCTCCCGGTCACCGAGATATGAGCCAAACACTGCGGTAAGGTCAAATCACTCAAAATAGTAATCTCATCGCGCATCTGTCCATAAAACAGGAAATTACCTCTTATGAGATGCCCTCTAAAAATTCCAACAAAAACACGGTTGCGATCCTCTCAAAGTGTAGATGTCAATCGAGTGCTTAAACTCCCTGTTCCGACAACCGTAGGTTGAGAAATTGCAAGATTACTCCTCCGCTGTCCAGAAAAGTGTCGCAAAAAAGAGGGTCTAAAGAAGCTGCACGAACTCCCATAAAAACTCGAAACAGAGTAGAGTAATGAATATCAAAGTCGAAGATCTACCTATCATGAAAACGCTGCAGCAAAAATCGGCATAAAATTCCAAGAACTCAGCTCTGGGAAGCCCGCGGACGAAGAGTCGATGAAATCGATCGATATCGAAACAACGTCGAAGCTCGCGAGATCGGGGAGAAAAAATTTTAAATGGCCTCCAAAATTTGTCCAAAATCCCAAAAAGTGTAGAAAACTCGAAGTAGAAACTCACTGTCAAAAACGACACTCAAAAAGGATCTCAGAAAGTCCCAAAATGAAGCTCTCAATGGCCTATTTATAGCCAAAAATCCACACTATTGGGCTATCGGATTCGGGCCCAAAAACCGAGCGCCCGAATGTTACTGTAGCCACCCGAAACCACAGGATGATGCCACATGTCCCACCCGAATCCACCCGATCGCGCCGCGTGTCCCGCCGCCCACGTTCCGCACGCCTCGCGCACGTGGGCGGCGTGCGCCCGCCAATAGAACAGTGCCACGTGTCCCCACGTGGTTCACGTGGCGCACGCGCCCGGTCTACGCGCCGGGTGTTCCGGAATCTGTCGGCCAATCACACGACGCCACGTGTCACAGCCGCCGCCGCCTCATTTGACGCCGTCCAACCAATAGGGTGCTGCCACGTGGCATGACCAATCCTCGGTGCTTCCGGTGCACGCGCCTGCTCGTGGACCCGCCGCCCGCGCCGCGCCTGCCCGCGCTGCACGCGGTCGCGTTCCGCCGCTGCGCGGTCGTGTTCCGCCGCCGCGCTCCGCCTTGTTCCTCCCCTGCCGGTCGCCGCCGGCCGCCGGAACAGTATTTCCGGCGGTGAACAGTAACTTTACTGTTCCGAAGTCCGAAAAATGCAAGTAAATAGCCCCTTTTTATCGTTTTCGCGCATTGAGTCCAAATCCGCCCTCTGTTTCGCCAAATTCTCTTTCTAAATTTTGCCGGAAGCCCCTGCAAAAGCAAACTTGATCCGATTTTTGCGCCGGTTCCAAATCTGGGATCCGATTTGAACACAGACAACTCGATTACTCATCTTAGGCCTCCTGAAGCCATTACTCACCTTGTAAATCCATATCGGAGGTCTGGATCATCACAACCAAGATCGATAGATCTTTGAAATCCTTAGTAGGTCAAATAATATTATCTAGTCAATATATTTTAGGGAGTGGCTCTTTAAGCATCTTTCAATATAAAATCCCACTTTACACCAACCTTGGAATTTGACAGAGTCAAGTATTCCAAAAAGCATTTTATCAAATAAACGAGAACACCATGCTCGGTAAAACATGTGGTAGCTGCACACAGTACTCGGACGACCGAGGTGGTAGCTCTTTTCTCCATGTGGTGGTAGTTTTCACACTCTACTGAAGGATGTAACTTTTTTCACATCTTTTTGAGTATGAAACTTTTAATAAACTAACCCTCAATTGGCTATCAATTATAAAAGATATTAAGTATTCAATCAAAAATTGATCTCGTGTTCATACTTATTTCAACTATCAAATAAGATAAAAACAATACCAAGAGATCATTGAATGAGGGATTGACTTTGATCAATTAAAGATGAAATAATTGATATAAATGATCATTGCATCAAAAGAGTTATAATAATATCCAAATCATATTAAATTTCTCAAGAAATGAAAGATGCAATTAAAGTCAATTTAACAAATGCTAATTTAATGTTCTATATTACTAACAAAAAGAACAAAAACATAAAACAAAACCTAACCTAAGCAATGGTTTAAAAGTTGGTTATTTCAAAAAAAGCATACCAATTGCTTTTCGCAAATGAATAAAACATTTTTGATCCAAATGTTTTGTTAAAATATCGGCTAATTGATCTTCAGTTGAAACATAAGAAATTTGCAAAGTACTTGATTCAACTAGCTCTCTTAAGAAATGATATCTAAGTTCAATGTGTTTTGTTCTAGAGTGCAACACAGGGTTTTTAGAAATGTTAATGGCACTGGTGTTGTCACACAAAATGGTTACCGAGGTCGCAGGGATGCGGAAGTCACTCAATACACTCTTCATCGAAATCAATTGAGTTGAGCAACTTCTCGTTGAAATGTATTCCGCCTCGGCAGTCGAGAGAGCAATGCAGTTTTGCTTTTTACTATGCCATGCAACAAGACAATGGCCAAGGTAAAAACATGCACCACTCGTGCTCTTCCGATCATCCACTAATCCAGCCCAATCGGCATCCGAATATCCTATAATATCGAGAGATGTGCCCATAGGATACCAAATTCCGAAATTGATTGTACCTTTGATGTACCGGATGATCCCTTTCACCGCTTTCAGGTGAATTTCCTTCGGTACTGATTGATATCTCGCGCAAATCCCAACACTGAAAGAAATATCCGGGCGACTAGCCGTAAGGTAGAGTAGACTTCCAATCATACTCCTGTAAAGTTTCTCGTCTACACTCTCTCCGTGAGATTTACTTCATAATCTCTTATTGCTAGTTCTCATAGGAGTCGGATAGTCTTTAGAATCTTCCAATCCGAATTTCTTGACCAACTCCTTCGCATACTTGGATTTGTAGAGTTATTATGGATCCACAAGGATCTAAATAGGTACTATCAAACAACTAGAGGGGGGGTGAATAGGTGTAATACTTAAAAACTCAATCTCAGTGCAAAATAAAAACCAATGCGGAAAATAAAAACAGCACACCGAGATATACGTGGAAACTCCAATCCAGGAGAAAAACCACGGGACCAACACGCAATAACAATCCACTAAGAATAGAAGAATAACAAGGTGATTACCGACTCCACGGACTCAAACCCCTCCTTCAGCTTCTTCGGACCTTGCGCTGACCGGTTGGATATCCACGCAATAACAATCCCTAAGAAAAGAAGAATAACAAGGTGATTACCGTCTCCACGGATTTAACCCCTCCTTCAATTTCTTGGACCTCGCGCTCCACCGTTTTGCCCGTCCACTGCTCACGTTCGAATCCACGAACGCACGCTTCGAATCCACGAAACGCCTTTAGCACACCGAATCCACGATGCCACGTCGAATCCACGACGCAAACTCAGTCGATAAGAATATTGACTTCGATGGTGATCCTCTGCTTAGATTCTCATTGAGGAACCGTAGAAGAAATCTCTAAGCAAAGATTAGATCAATTCGACAAAAGATATGTTCTTGAAAGAACCATCGAATTGACCTAAAAGAGGCTATGAAGAAGATCGATAAAAACCTAGCCTCTAGGGTTGCTCTCAAGTGTTTTATAAATTGATCGGCCGTAGCTCCCACGATTTTGAGAAACCCTAAGTGTCTATTTATAGTTTAGAAACCTTTGGAAAGAGATAAGAATCAAAAACTTACCTTATCTGGAAATTTTCAGGACGGCGATCCGGATCGGATTTACTGCGATCCGGATCGTCGTAACGAGATTGACGATTCCAGAAAACCAAGGGTTCGGGATCCGGATCGCATTGCCCGATCCGGATCGTTCATACAAATCAGAAAACTTAACATTCGGGATCCGGATCGGAAATTGCATGGATCCGGATCGAAGTCTTGTATGAAGCAACAACCTTCGGGATCCGGATCGTTGGCTCTGATCCGGATCCTGAACAAGTCCGAACACCAGTTTTTGATTATTATGCAATTAAAAGTTTATCCAAGTGTTTCTACACTATAAGAAAGTATTCGGATCACCACAATTATTTAGTTAAACATACCTGATCCTCTTGAATACTTTCTTCTTGAGATTGATGTAACTGATCCACAATTCTTCAACTTCAATCTTCAAGACTCAAGACACTGAGTGTCAACTTGAGCTCTTGTTGAGTCTTCTCTAAGTCTTTGATTGCTGATTGACAATTTGATCCCTTTAAGACTCCGACTCAACTCACTGACTTGACTCACGAAATATGCCAACACCAAAATGCCGTAACAGGATTGACACAAATGAATGTCATCTTCACATTGCTTAACCTGCAATCCAAGAAAATAAGTAAGCTCACCCATCATGGATATCTCAAATTCGCTTTCCATTGTTTCGGCAAATTTTGAAGCATCGTTGTTTCTCATAGCTCCAAACACAATGTCATCCACATAGATTTGAGCCACAATGAAATTATCCTGAGAATGCTTCACAAAGAGTGTCCGATCGGCTCCCCCTTGAGTATTGCCTTTTTCCAAAAGATGTTTAGTCAATCATTCGTACCATGCTCGCGGTGCTTGTTTTAGTCCGTAAAGAGCATTTTTCAGTCGAAAAACATGATTTGGAAATTTATGGTCAATGAAACTTTCGGTTGACCCACATAAACTTCTTCGTTTAGAAAACCATTTAAAAATGCGCTCTTAACGTCCATATGCAATAATTCTAATGGGCGTTTTGTTCCTACATGGTTCAAGTTCCGATGCGTGGATCTGGATTGTTTTCCCTTTTGACAACCTTCACACACAATGTTTTCTTTAAAAATTAATTCAGGAACATCTCTAACCACGTCTTTGTTAGATATTCTAGATAGTTCCTTAAAATTTATGTGACCTAGTCTTTCATGCCAAAGAATTTTATTATCAAGTGCCACTAGGTTACAATGATCTAGAGAATTATTAGGAACTACATAGCAATTATTTTGAGATCTAACCCCTTTCAAAAAGAATGAATGATTTTCGTCAGTTACAATACATTCAACAGAAGAGAAATTAACTGAAAAACCATTATCACACAATTGGCTAATGCTTATGAGGTTAGTCTTAAGGCCTTCAACAAATAACACATTGTTCAAAACCGGGCCATCTGGAATAGTGATTGTTTATTTTTTAACTATTTTTGATGATCGTCTATTTCTAAAGACAACAAGTCCTCCGGAGGTTTTCTCAAACGATTTAAAATAGTTTTTATCTCCGGTCATGTGCCGTGAGCAACCACTATCCAAATACCAAGACGTATTGTCATACACATGTAGTGATGTGTGAATGACAAGACAAGGGAAGAGTTCACCTTTGCGCACCCAAACCTTACGAGTTTTGGAATACGTCGGCAATGATCGTGAAGTTGAGCTCCTTGGTGAACGCGTCTTGTTCGGCTGATCACTTTTCCTTGATTTCCATGACAATATTGTCTTGATGAATGTACTACCATTATTCTTGACCTTTGGTTGATTTCTTCTTAAATTCCGGACTTTGTTCTTGATGGTAGTTGATGCAAATAGTGCTTGGTTCGTTCGTTTTGCTCCATACTTGCAATTTGGTCTAATGTGCCCTGCAAAACCACAACGATGACATACCTTGGTAAAAGTTGAACCCGAAGAAGATGAGGTTGGCTTGTCAACGTAGGTTGCGATGATTTTCGTCGGAGGAGGAGCGACCAACTGGGGCACAAACTTCGTACCGCTCGAACTTAGACCCTCACTAGTTCGAACGTATCCAAGGCCCAAACGATTCGTTTGACCAAGACCAAGCAACTTGTCCAACTTACTCCTTCCTGATGAAAATCGCTTCAAGTCTTCTTTAAGTTGGAATATGGTCTTCGTCATGTCCATTTTTTCTTGCCGAGCCTCGGAATAGAGCTTCAAGAAGTAATTAGCTTTATCCACCAATTTGATATGTTCATTCTCGAAATGCTTGTTCTTCTCTTGAAGGGAAACATTTATCTTGCTCAAATTATCCCTTTCCTCTTTAAGAGCGTTTGAGAGAGAAGTTGCCTTTTTAGATTGTTCTTTAACATCCCACAACCTTCTTCTCAAACTTTTGTTTTGCTTTGCCAATTTCTTAGAATCCTTTAACAATTTATGGTAGGCAAAAGAAAAGTCTTCACCCTCAGAATCGCTTGGTTCATCATCCGGTGTCGTTTGATCATCCTGGGAAGAAACGGACAATGAACCAAATGCAATCGATGAAAAGCACATGAAAGGTGAAGTTGTGGACGAATGAATGCTGTGGCGTTGTTATCCTCATCACTAGAAGACGACTCATTGGAGGAAGAAGAGTCATCCCACGTGACGGCTTGCATTGCCTTCTTCTTTGACGGATTCTTGTTGGGACACTCCGTTGAGATATGGCCAAAGCCTCTGCATTTGAAGCACTGGATTTGTCCCTCGGTGTTCTTCTTGTCCTTTGAAGAACCCTCTTGCTTTCTTGATTTAAAGCTTGAAGATCCTTTGCTTTTCTTGGACTTAACGAAGAATGATGGTTTGCTTGAATTTCCCCTTCGAAAGCTTCGGCGAAATTTTCTTGTCAAGAATGCAAGTTGTTTCTCGAAATCCTCCATTGATAGATCATCGTTAGTGTCTGAGGATGATGAATCCGCGTCTTCTTCCTTTGTTGATTTCAATGCAAAACCCGAAGACTTAGAAGAAGAGGAAGGCTTTCTAGAAGAATAGTTAGTAGGAAAAGTCATTTCATAAGTTTGAAGTGAACCAACTAATTCTTCTACTTTGATTTCGTTCGGGTGTTTTATTGTTTCAATGGCTGCAACCTTAGGGCAAAATCTTTCAGGAAGAGTTCTCAATATCTGTAATAACTCTCGGTTAATTATTTTCATTGACTTTGACTTCTGGTACAAAATTCAATAGTCTCGGTATCTCTTGTGCTTTGCTTTCGTCAAACGGGTTTTAGCGGCGCGATCGGGGGGGATTCTGATGTGCGGATCTCCCAAATCGGACATTTTCGTGTTAATGGGTACTACCCAATGGGTTGAACCCGTTAAGGGTTCGATCCATCGGAGGGTTGGTTGGAGTTTTCCCCGTATATATATATACATACATATGTATATATATATACATACATATGTATATATATATACATACATATGTATATATATATATATATATATATATATATATATATATATATATATATATATATATATATATATATATATATATCCCTCCTTAGGGTTTGTACGTACACAATAATTAATCTTCTTTACTCATTTGTTAGTAGAATAGTTTTAGACCGCCGCTTCCCTGTTAGGGCTTTCAACCCTCGACCGCCTTGTGGTGACGAAACCAGGGTAATCAACGCCTTCTGCTAAGAGCGAACCACGCGGAGCACCGTCGTCGGTTGGATCGTGTCGCCTTCTCCTTCCAACGAGGTTAGTCTACCTCATTCCTTCCCGGTCTCGGATCTTTTCCGTTTTTTTTCGGTTTCTTTTCGCTTTTGTTTGCGTCGCTACGACAACCTCACCGCCGCGCCGTGCGTTGCGGGCGTATGCCCGCGCAGTGCAGGGTCGCGCGCAGCCAACCCGGACGCGCGGGGCTGCGCCGCGCTGCGGGCGCACGCCCGCGCAGCGCGGGGCCGTGCGCAGCCAACTCGGCCGCGCGGGGCCGCGCCGCGCTGCGGGACCTTGTCCGGATGCGATCGATGGACCTCTCGGCGGCGAAGGAAGAGACAGGGCTCCTACCGTTGCGTTGTTGAAACCCGCGACGAAGAACAACCTAGCGAAAACCTCCTAACGAATACCTGACGAAAAAGCACCTTACGGAAAAGCAAATCCAAATCCGTCAAACCAAAACAACCGGAATTTCGACGGCGACGGCAGTGGTCAAACCGCACGGACGGCACAAGGCATGCGGGTGCAGCATGGCATGGCCAGCGAATTGCGCGCAAGCGGCCAGACTGGCACGTGCATGGCGCTGGCAGCGGCCGGCGCTCATGCGGGCGGTGCTAACAGCTGGCGCGCATGCAAGCGGCGCTAGTAGCTGGCGCGCATGCGGGCGGCACTAGCAGCTGGCGCGCTTGCGGGTGGCGCTGGCGGCTGCTGGCATGCGTATGCGGGCGGCACTGCGGTGGCTGGCGCGCGCATGCGTGCGGCGGGAGCTGTGATGACCTGGATCTCAGCAGAGCTGTTGTAGTGCGATTGGTGAATTCTGGGGGCATGTACTGTGTGTTGGAGGTGTTTGTGCACAAATTGGGCACAGGAGATGGACTCAGTGCGTAAAATGGACCACGAGTGTAATCGGATAATTCCGTCAAATGTTTAGAAGTGGTTTCGCGTGGAACAGACATTAGAATTGGACTCAGCGCAAAATTTGGGATAAAAACAATTATCTGGATGCCTTCGGCAAATTTTAGAATTAGAATTTGGCCAATCGGACATCGGATTTGGATTCAGCGCGCGAAAACGATGAAAATGGACTATTTACTTGTATTTTTCGGAGCCCGGATGCCCGTGCACGAATTTCGAGGCTTGGGTACTTTTCCGGCGCCGGGGCCAGCACCGGCGGCGGCGGGCAGCATCGCGGGCAGAGGCGCGGGCAGGCGCGCGGCGCGTAGGGGCTGGCATGCCACGTGGCGTTTTTCCGTTGGCGCGCGCTAGACAGGTGGCGGCCGGGGATTCGTTGGCGCAGCAGGCGCGGTCTACATGGTGTGCGGCGAGCCGTGGACCGGGGTGGGGCCACGTGGTGACCGTTGGTTGGCCGGTTCACGTGTGCCCGGTCCACGGAGCTGGTGTGGCGGTCTCGGGATGCATGCCTGGCAAGGGGCGCAGGCGGCGGGCGCAGGCGCGCACATGGGCGCGTTGACGGGCGGATCCCGCGCGTGGGCGCGCCACGCATCCGTTTCCGCGGGTGGCCACTCGGCGCAGCGGGAGTGGAGGCTTCGGCTGTTGCTTGTTTTGGGGCGACGTGGCGGACTCTGGTGATTTCGGGCTCTGGTCGGACGGACCTGGTGCAGCCCGGATTGCGGCGCCCGAAATATTCGGGCGCCCGAAACCTGGGACACCGAAGGTATTTTGGCAATTGTTCTGATGGGCCTATAAATAGGCCCATTCCAACTCCATTTTCTCCTTTTTCTGGCCTCTTTCTCTAGGGGACTTCCACAGAAAACTTCTTCATCTCCCTCCCCTCCACTCTTTGAAGGAGTTCTAGGATTTTTGGAGGTTGCTTCATCGGCGTTTTCGATTTTGTGGCGCACATCGACGCTTCTTCTCCGGCAACCCTTCCCGTCGCATTTTGGTTCGCGGACTCCCCCGGGCTACCCCGATAGTAGTTTTGGGCGATTCTTGGGCTGGTGTTTCCATGACAGGTAGGGCTACATTTCCTGTATTTATGGCTTCCCTCCATTCCGAGCTTTTCATGGGTTTTGCGGATCATTTTGTGACCTCATTTTCTAGGGCGGAGTTTTGGACAGCATTGGAGTTTTTATGGGTTTTCTCCACGCTCGGGCGACGGAATAAGGTGTGCAAGTACTCGATTTATATCTACGCGACGCAAGGAATATCACTGTGATTTTTCTGGAATTTTTGGAGGTTGGCACGAAGGTGAAAATCCTACTTTTTCTGGGCGGATTATTACAAATTTGCGTTTAGGGAGTTCCGCGAGTACCGCGGTGTTTATTTTGTATCTTGGCCTACAGGTGTCAGATTTGGGCGTGCGAGTACTCGTTTCGATCGGCTCGACGCGACAAACGCAGCGGTTATTTTTTTTGATATTTCCGAGTTCATCTCGCAGGTGATATTTAGCCATTTTCAGGGCTGGTTGAATGGACAGCGGCGTTGTACACATAATTTGGATTAATGGTGCGTCGTTTGGTTTATAATTGCAGTTCTGGGTGTTTTGCGTGGAAAAAGGGATATTGGAGAGCGAGGAGGTTTTTGCAGCTATGGATTGCGCGTTTCCAAGTGGGTGGTTGCTATATCCCTCTTTTTCTGACATACCCACTAGGAATATTAGAGAGAACTTTTTGGGACAGCTATGATCGGTATCTGCTATTCATATGAGCTTATCATGTGAGGCATATCATGTTGGGAATGTTATTAGGAAATTACTAAGTTGGAAACATGTTGGTAATTGGAACTTATACATGCTGGCATGGACATAATATTAGCACTTAATCTTGCATGTGGAAGTTAGTATCATGTTAGGACAATGTGAAATATCTTGTTGGTAGGTACCACTTGAGGTACTTTTGGGCATGTGTAATTGTTTAATGATTTTAGCATGATGGTTATATCTATGCGGAATTATTATCTGACACACATGTGGAACTATTAGTTGTTACACTCTTTTTCAATTTACATGAGGACATTTACATGCTTGTATGGACATCTGGATAGGCCATCTTTTATTGCTACACCATCATGCTGGAACTTGATTTAGGAGAAACCATGTTTGCTTCTTCTCTCCTTATTCTTTAGTCAGGTGGTTATTGTTGCTCGGGTTTGAGCAGGGGTTGGGATAGTGTAGCCGGGGCCTGGGTTTTAGATTCTGGGGTATAGCGGTGACCGCGGATATTAGGCGGTCGACTGGATGCCGGTTGTGGGATATGATCGTGGATGGCAGGGTATCGTGGCAACCGCGGATATTGGGCGGTTGACCAGGTGCCGGTTATTGGGCTTGGCTATTGACTGTGGGGTATTGCGGTGATCCCGGATTTCGGGCGATCGACCGGATGTGCATTTATGCATCAGATTGGGGATCAGTTTTCTTTTAGTGGAGGGGTTTATTCCACTGGGGCTTTATAGTGATCCAGTCCTTCTTTTGTGATACTTATGTTTGGCTATATCTCCTCGTGTGGGTCGCTCCCCTCGAGTTCCCCTCCGGAGCGTGGGGATCAGACAGTTATTGAGTTTTGCTATCACATCGGCACGACCTACTTGCCCGATGATGAGGGCGGCAGCAGGCAGTACCAGCATATGCTGGTGGAGAGATTGGGTTGCTGGGACGGTTTTTGGGCACTGTTGCATACTTACGGTTGTTACAGCCTGGGACTGTACTTAGAGGCATGGTAGATGCATTTAGAGGCATAGTAGTGGTAGTTTCCCTTTGCAGCAGTTTTATTACTTACCACTCTTTTTCCCCTTTTTGCCTCTGGTAGACCTAGTGGGTGCGTCAGGGTTTGAGGCTTTACCCACTAGGGGAGGCTACTGGTTTACTAGTAGTTCTCACCCCCATTCTTGCTTTTCTCCGTTTCTTCTCCTTTGTTTTGCAGAGTCTTCTGCAGGTACTGCTGGGCGTACAGCGGCGGATCGAGGAGAGAGGACGGCTGAGTTGATAGACAGTTGGCCTGACAGTGAGTTAGCTGGACTTGTACCCCTT
This sequence comes from Tillandsia leiboldiana, assembly GCA_029204045.2. NCBI lineage: Eukaryota > Viridiplantae > Streptophyta > Magnoliopsida > Poales > Bromeliaceae > Tillandsia > Tillandsia leiboldiana. The sequence continues at coordinate 32,400,533 of CM055072.1, read as the reverse complement.
ATGTATTCTGTCTCAGACGATTGTACTTTTACATTTTGGGTCTGGCTTTAGCCAGCTAGTTGTATCTTTTTGGTGAGCTGGGAGAGGCACTTGTACTTTTATTTTACTGATGTATTATATTTTTACTTCCAGTTCAGTCTGAGATGTAGTAGTTTTAGTTCTGCTCTGCTTTTATTGCTCTTTTATTATGTCTGTTATATCTGAGCAGGTTACCGGCGCTTCGTGTACGCGAAAAATTTCGTGTGCACGGCGGATCTGTAGACGAGCCCGAGTTCTGGTTTACACTCGGGGCGTGACAGATTAGGTGGTATCAGAGCTTAGGGATAGGTCAGTTGGGACTTAGGAAACCCTAGGCTTTTGGACGAATCCTAGGATGATATGGCGTATGGAGCCATCGTCGCTTTCGACCCACTCTTCCAGTGAGTGAAGAGGGATCGACATATCCTATTTCTGTGGGACAGTTATGTTGGCTGCAGATAACATAATGTTACAGAAATAGGGGGATGTCCTTGACTTTCGCTAGATTGGGCCGTGTGTGGTTGTGTGGCTGACTTGCGATTTCTTGTGGCAGGATGCCTCCCCGACGTCGGATTCCTACCTGGGGTGCCCCTACACCCCCTGTTGAACCGGAGCAGGCTGGACCCTCCGAGATTACTGAGCTGAGGGCCTTAGTGGCCCAGTTGGTTGAGAGCAACCGCCGGCAGGAGCAACGGATTGAGCAACTACTAGCGCAGAGAGAGGCGCCGCCTCCGACAGTTTTGGAGGCCCCTGCACCGCCTGTAGTACCATTTGTGCCGTCGGCGCCATCATCGAGTAGCGGGGCTCGGGGAGTGGCCCAGCCTTTGACCCGGGCTGTGAGGACCCGAAAATTCCCACGTTTGGATTACTGTTGGATCTGCGGCTTCTGGAGACCCCTGTTGGGTGTTAGAGGTGTTTGTGCGCATATTGGACCCAAGGATTGGACCCGGCATGAAAAACGGATCAAGTTTGCTTTCCGGGAATTTTTGGTAAATTTTAGAAGTGGACATTGGCAAATCGGACTTCGGATTTGGATTCAGCGCGCGAAAACGGTCAAGATGGACTATTTACTTGTATTTTTCGGAGCCCGGATGACCCGGCACGGATTTTGAGGTGATTTGGTATTGTTCCGGCCGCCGGAGGGGCGCCGGCGGCGGCGGCGGGCGGCGGAGCGCGGCGGCTGGCGGCGGCGGAGGCGCGCGGTCCACCGCGGAGGCGTGCACCCGGGGGCTGGCCACGTGGCGGCTCCCAGTTGGCGGGCGCAGTGGGCGCGGTCCGCGGGATTGGCGCGGGTGCACGGTGGACCGGGAATGGACACGTGGCAGATCGGGGTTGGCGCGGCATTGTGCGCGCGGTCCACGGTGCGGGGAGCTGGTACCTCGGGCCGCGTGCCCGACAGGCACGCGTGGGCGCACGTGGGGCGCGGCGTGGGCGCGTTGACCCGAGGCTCCCGGTGTGGACGCCACGTGTCGTCGCAGGGTTCGGCCACGTGGCGCATGGCTGTTGGCCCAAACAGCTGTTTGCTGTTTGGGTGTATACGTGGCGGCCTGGGGTTCTTCCGGGCGTGAACAGTAACGGGCCGGGCCCGCTACTGTAGCAGCCCGGAAGTACCGGGCGCCCGAAACTTTGGGCCAAAAGCCCAAAAGGTGGATTTTCGGGCTGGGCCTATAAATAGCTGGCTTGCTTGGGCTTTTTGCCCCCTTTCCCGAGCTCCCCTGCCCATAGCCCCTTTAGCAAAGTTGGAGATCTTCATCTTGCGCATCTTCTGGCAGAGGCCCGGATTTTTTGGAAGCCGCGGCGTCGACGACTTCGGCATCGGAACGCAGTGTGGCGATCTTTCATCGGAGGCCCGTTATCGTCGCAGTTCGATCTGAGATGTCCACAGAGCTACTCCGTCAGTATTTTTGGACGATTTTTGCGGCGTTGGAATCACGAGAGGTACGTCTTCGACTTTCGTGTTGATCATCTTGCTGGATTCAGAGTTTATGACATGGTTTTCGAGGCATTCCTAAGCCGCTGTTTTCTGGTGGAGTTTTTGGACAGCGGCCCCTTGCCGGAATTTTATCTCCTCAACTGGACATCGGATCGAGACGAGCCTATACACTTTTTGGATCTACTCGTCGCGAGGATTATCATCGTATTTTTTTTGGGATTTTTATGAGGCTTGCCCGAAGGTATACTGTTTCCCCTCTTACTGTGCAGAGTTTTACAGTTGTGTGGTTGTGAGTGTTTGCGCACCTGTACTGTAGAATTTGTAACTCGGCCTATGGGGCTCGGATTTGGACGTGCAGGGTACCGTTTCGAAGATATCGACGCGAGGATCGCTGTGATATTTTTATTGGATTTTTCTGGCCATTTTCAGCAGGTGAAAAAGGGACATCTTTGGGACTGAAATTCTGTGTATGTTTTTATGGACAGTTTTGGACTTGATGTGTATTTGTGGACTTTGTGTTGTACCCAGGAGAGTTACGAGTGTTGCTGGATCTTTTGGAGTAGGAGATTTGGATTTCCTGGTATTTTCAGCTGTACGACCCTGGACAGTTGTGCACCTTCAGGTGGGTGGCTTGCTTTCAAGATCTATGGACTGTGCTCTAATTCTATTGTTATAGAATCATGCATGATAGTGATTGGACTTGGGTAGCATGTTAGAGTGTAGGAATTGTTGATCCTTGTTTTATCTGTCGATCTTGTGATCTCTTGCTTCCTACTATCATGTTAAATATTTGTTATATTGGAACCTAACCTAGCACCCCCGTCATATGTTGCATGTGTAACCAGACCAGTAGAAAACCCTCACTTGGGCTAGGGTTATTTATGTTTAGACATCCACACTTTATGTCGCATTCCTGGACTTAGTGTTATCCTCGCCCGGGTAGTGGGCCGAGCGGTCGGGACTTCTCTATAGTGTGGGATGCATTGCACTCGTGCTTGGGAGCAGAGTGGAGTCTGGTAGATGTAGTGGTTCGCTTGTCTGTATCGGGAACCGTTTGGGGTAAACGGTGGACCCGAGAGATCTTGTTTTCCCCTGTTTGGGTCGTCGCCACTGTGTTAGTGGCAGTAGTTTACTAGTGTTAGCCGGACCTAGAACCCAGAACCCTTTTCGACATATACATGATTTTAGTCTACCAATGTTTTCTTCCAAACATCGAAGGGCCGCTGGAGTCTGTTCTTGTTTGATTGGACAAAGGCATCAGCCCTTCGGGGTTTGGGTAAAACACTTGTTTTCTAACTGTTTTTCTAAAAAGAACTAAAATCATTAAATATGGATTTCTTCCAGATCAAATTAGTTTTCAATAACAAATGTCACCTTTTTCCTGTAAATCTCCCCACTCGAAAGGATTCGAGTGGTCTGGGTTCTAGGGGCCGTTCCTCTGTCGGGACGAAAGCCACGGGGGCCGAGCCTGGAACCTGTTCTTGTTTGATAGGGTTGTAGGGGTAGGTCTCCCGGGACTTTCGGGCCCTGTTGGTGTCTTCTGCGAGTTGTACTGTGATTATTGCTTTCCCGAACTATAAGGGATCGGGAACTTCGATAGTCGGAGCCTAGAGTCTGTTCTTGTTTGATAGGGTTCTTAGCACCGATCTATCGGGTTTCCGAACCCTTATGGTGTCGGTCTTTCTGGAGAGTTTAGTGTTCTGTTGTGGGAGCCGTCTGGTGAACGGTGGCCCCAGCGGTGTGACTTCCAGCTTGTGGTTGAGAGTTAGTGTTGTTGGTCGATCTTGTTGATCGTGGTTTGGACTATAGCCTGCATGAGCCATATTTGAGCTCGACAGAGATACGCGGATACTTTCCTCGGTGGGGTCGCTCCCCTCGAGAGCCACTCCGGAGTTGGGCCTGTTACTTGCTATCGCGACTTGTCGACGCCGTCCCTCTGACTGGCCCAGTTAGCGGCAGTCACGGACACCCTACGGTAGACCCGTCCTGTTGAGGATATGCGGCAGTAGGTGGGCGCAGGTTTGACTGGACCCTTTGAGGCAGTCAGTTTAGATTTGGTGAGTTTACTGTGTGTGTTAGTAGATGCATCATGTTTCATCTCTTCCTTTTCTTGAGCATCTAGTTAGAGGCATAGTAGCTGTAGAGTTACTTTTCCAGCCCTTTCATTTCAGTTTTATATTGTTACTTTATGCCTCTAGTAGACTTAGTGGGCAGTCTGTCGGGCTTGTTGGCGGCACCCACTGAGAACTACTTGGGACGTAGTTCTCACACCCGTCGTGGTGTATTTTCCCACAGGGACTTCTACTCCTGTTCCTGCTGCTCCTGTTGCTGCTTCTTCTGATCGTGGTGAGGGAGTCGCGAGCTAGATCCCTACCAGTCGTCGTCCAGAGAGTAGATGTACCCTTTTTATTTTGAGAGTTTCTTGTTGAGAGACCTTGTAGTGAGGTATAGAGTTGTACTTTTCCTTCTGAGTTGAGTGACTTGTACTTTGGTGAGGACTTTGCACTAATTTATTTTATTTCTAGTGGTTTATTTTCAGCTCTGATATCTGGATAGTTTAGTATCTATCTTTTGCAGGTTTGACGCTTCGTCTATACGGGGTTCACCGTATGGGCGGCGGATCTGTTGGCGAGCCCGGGTCGCAGTTTCGACGCCGGGGCGTGACAGATTAGAGTGGTATCAGAGCCTAGGTTGTAGGTCATTATGGACTTAGAAACCCTAGGCTTGTGGTTGGACATTAGGATGACTACGTGAGAGTCGTGACTGTTAGCGAGAGTCCTGATTGAGTTTCATACCTCTCCCAAGGGATGGGATGAGTGATTGGCATGTTTATTTTCCTAAGCGATTATGTTGGCTGCAGACAACATAATGCTGTGGAATTGATAACATGTCTTAGACTTTCGCTGGATTGGGTCGTATGGTTGTTGTGTCCTGATGTTTGTTATTGTGCAGTGGACTACGATGCCCCTGAGATGTCGTGTAGCGAAGAGGGCACATTCCGCATCTGATTAGTAACCCGAGCAGCGGGAGGCAGAGCTATCAGAGCAGAGCGAGACCCAAGAGTTATGGATCCAGATGGCACAGATGTCGGAGGCTGTCCGATGCCAGAAGGAGGCCATGGAACGTTTGATGCGCTTGTTGGAGCAGAGAGCACAGCTAGTTGCAGTACCGCTTGAGTGTCCTCCAGTACTCTCTTCCTATGCGGTGGTATTTTCAGTTGTACCAGTGGCGCCGACGGAGCGAGCAGCCCCCTCCGTGCCGACGAGCAGTGCCGAGGCACCGAGGCAGGGTGGATAGTGGATAGTAGCTGAGCTTCGGGACGTCATTGATCGATGGAGCCAGTCCCGGCAGTCTGAACCATCCCGATTCATAGGTTTGAGTTGGAGCCTTTGTAGGCAGAATTGGGGTTGGTGGTGATGGAGAGACTATCTGAGAGCCTCCCTGTGCTAGGGAGTTTATACAGTTGTTGAACTGCACGCTCCAGGTTTCGAGGGACGAGGCGCATAGGATATGTTTGACTGGGAATGGTTTGCGCCAGGATACCTTTCAGTTTAGTTGGTCCCTCCGTTTTGGATTATTGACGCTTCGATAGAATAGGCGTGGTGTGTGGAGCGTGGCGCTGCAGTTCCTTTGGATAGGGATCTGCCACCAGAGGCAAGTTCTGGATTTTGGTGCTTCGCGCCGAGTGATGGAGGACAGATCGGACGGCAGAGACATTTCTGATTTCTTTTCCTGGATAACGGGTCCCCGAGATGCCAGAGTTTGGGCGGGTCCCGATAGCAGCATCAGCATCTACGTCAGAGTGGCGCGGTGGTAGCATGGATTGGCTATCTGCGGAGGACCGCATTTGTCACCCCTGTGTGAGTAGAGGCGGAGGTCGTGCTCCCCATATGGATAGTCTTGATTTTCAGGCAAACTGAGCGATGACCACTTTCATCGAGCGGATGAATTTGTGCCGCCCGGCTGGAGGGTGCCACAGCAGCAGATTGGGTTGTCACCGGCACGCTTTCTTTACAGCAGTCTGAGATAGAGTGTTTTTGGTTTTCCTGTCTGGACTGGAGGTAGAGTTGTTACCACGTGCACTAGAGGTACAGGTTCCTGTTGGTATTGTGCACTTGGGGAAGCCTTATGGATTATGTCTTGTGCTGTTGAGACTTGGAATTTTACCGGCAAGTTGACGGTTTTGGGTTGGGTGCTACCTGTTGAGCGTAGGTGACGTTTAGGACTAGAGTTGTGTTCCTAGGGGTCACGGTTAGATCGTAGCTTCTGTTTTGTAGCCACAGCAAGAACGGCTTCAACACTTCTCTCCCTTTTCTCGCCTTGTACTGAAATTTCCGAACATGACGAGAGCTTCGAAAGACTGCTCCAGAAATGGAGACGGTGCCCGAACCTGTTCTTGTTTGATTGGGGCGAAGGCACTGGTCTTTCGGAATTTTCAGACTTTTCGTTAATTTCAGCTGTTTTTATAAACAGAGAGTTAGGGTTGACGACTTTCCTGCTGGTGGGGCCCTTACCTTTTCTTGTTGGGTTGTGGTGACGTTCTTCGTGTAGTTTGGACGAGTAGATTCGGTTAATCTTCCTTGTCCCCAGCTTTTTGGAGTTCCTGAGGTTTTCTGCGTCTCAGCTCGGAGGTGTTTTGCGTTGGACCCCTCGCCCGTGATTGACTCGCCCTAGTTGAGATTTGTGGGTGTGGGAGTACGAGGGACGCCCGTTGCGAATTCTGGCTCGTGTGATGAGAGAATTGCGCAACCGGGCCATGCCGTACTGATTATTATTTTGTTGAGGAGCAATCACGGGGAGTGAGTAGCGACTGAGGAGTTGGAGACTGTGTTGTTGGATGCTTACCCTTGGCTTTGAACTCCCTTTGAGCCGTGTTTGTTTCGAGGACGAAACTTTCTTTTAGTGGGGGAGGATGTGAGGACCCGGAAATTCCCACGTTTGGATTACTGTTGGATCTGCGGCTTCTGGAGACCCCTGTTGGGTGTTAGAGGTGTTTGTGCGCATATTGGACCCAAGGATTGGACCCGGCATGAAAAACGGATCAAGTTTGCTTTCCGGGAATTTTTGGTAAATTTTAGAAGTGGAAATTGGCAAATCGGACTTCGGATTTGGATTCAGCGCGCGAAAACGGTCAAGATGGACTATTTACTTGTATTTTTCGGAGCCCGGATGACCCGGCACGTATTTTGAGGTGATTTGGTACTGTTCCGACCGCCGGAGGGGCGGCGGCGGCGGCGGCGGGCGGCGGAGCGCGGCGGCTGGCGGCGGCGGAGGCGCGCGGTCCACCGCGGAGGCGTGCACCCGGGGGCTGGCCACGTGGCGGCTCCCAGTTGGCGGGCGCAGTGGGCGCGGTCCGCGGGATTGGCGCGGGTGCACGGTGGACCGGGAATGGACACGTGGCAGATCGGGGTTGGCGCGGCGTTGTGCGCGCGGTCCACGGTGCGGGGAGCTGGTACCTCGGGCCGCGTGCCCGACAGGCACGCGTGGGCGCACGTGGGGCGCGGCGTGGGCGCGTTGACCCGAGGCTCCCGGTGTGGACGCCACGTGTCGTCGCAGGGTTCGGCCATGTGGCGCATGGCTGTTGGCCCAAACAGCTGTTTGCTGTTTGGGTGTATACGTGGCGGCCTGGGGTTCTTCCGGGCGTGAACAGTAACGGGCCGGGCCCGCTACTGTAGCAGCCCGGAAGTACCGGGCGCCCGAAACTTTGGGCCAAAAGCCCAAAAGGTGGATTTTCGGGCTGGGCCTATAAATAGCTGGCTTGCTTGGGCTTTTTGCCCCCTTTCCCGAGCTCCCCTGCTCATAGCCCCTTTAGCAAAGTTGGAGATCTTCATCTTGCGCATCTTCTGGCAGAGGCCCGGATTTTTTGGAAGCCGCGGCGTCGACGACTTCGGCATCGGAACGCAGTGTGGCGATCTTTCATCGGAGGCCCGTTATCGTCGCAGTTCGATCTGAGATGTCCACAGAGCTACTCCGTCAGTATTTTTGGACGATTTTTGCGGCGTTGGAATCACGAGAGGTACGTCTTCGACTTTCATGTTGATCATCTTGCTGGATTCAGAGTTTATGACACGGTTTTCGAGGCATTCCTAAGCCGCTATTTTCTGGTGGAGTTTTTGGACAGCGGCCCCTTGCTGGAATTTTATCTCCTCAACTGGACATCGGATCGAGACGAGCCTATACACTTTTTGGATCTACTCGTCGCGAGGATTATCATCGTATTTTTTTTGGGATATTTATGAGGCTTTCCCGAAGGTATACTGTTTCCCCTCTTACTGTGCAGAGTTTCACAGTTGTGTGGTTGTGAGTGTTTGCGCACCTGTACTGTAGAATTTGTAACTCGGCCTACGGGGCTCGGATTTGGACGTGCAGGGTACCGTTTCGAAGATATCGACGCGAGGATCGCTGTGATATTTTTATTGGATTTTTCTGGCCATTTTCAGCAGGTAAAAAAGGGACATCTTTGGGACTGAAATTCTGTGTATGTTTTTATGGACAGTTTTGGACTTGATGTGTATTTGTGGACTTTGTGTTGTACCCAGGAGAGTTACGAGTGTTGCTGGATCTTTTGGAGTAGGAGATTTGGATTTCCTGGTATTTTCAGCTGTACGACCCTGGACAGTTGTGCACCTTCAGGTGGGTGGCTTGCTTTCAAGATCTATGGACTGTGCTCTAATTCTATTGTTATAGAATCATGCATGATAGTGATTGGACTTGGGTAGCATGTTAGAGTGTAGGAATTGTTGATCCTTGTTTTATCTGTCGATCTTGTGATCTCTTGCTTCCTACTATCATGTTAAATATTTGTTATATTGGAACCTAACCTAGCACCCCCGTCATATGTTGCATGTGTAACCAGACCAGTAGAAAACCCTCACTTGGGCTAGGGTTATTTATGTTTAGACATCCACACTTTATGTCGCATTCCTGGACTTAGTGTTATCCTCGCCCGGGTAGTGGGCCGAGCGGTCGGGACTTCTCTATAGTGTGGGATGCATTGCACTCGTGCTTGGGAGCAGAGTGGAGTCTGGTAGATGTAGTGGTTCGCTTGTCTGTATCGGGAACCGTTTGGGGTAAACGGTGGACCCGAGAGATCTTGTTTTCCCCTGTTTGGGTCGTCGCCACTGTGTTAGTGGCAGTAGTTTACTAGTGTTAGCCGGACCTAGAACCCAGAACCCTTTTCGACATATACATGATTTTAGTCTACCAATGTTTCTTCCAAACATCGAAGGGCCGCTGGAGTCTGTTCTTGTTTGATTGGACAAAGGCATCAGCCCTTCGGGGTTTGGGTAAAACACTTGTTTTCTAACTGTTTTTCTAAAAAGAACTAAAATCATTAATATGGATTTCTTCCAGATCAAATTAGTTTTCAATAACAAATGTCACCTTTTTCCTGTAAATCTCCCCACTCGAAAGGATTCGAGTGGTCTGGGTTCTAGGGCCGTTCCTCTGTCGGGACGAAAGCCACGGGGGCCGAGCCTGGAACCTGTTCTTGTTTGATAGGGTTGTAGGGGTAGGTCTCCCAGGACTTTCGGGCCCTGTTGGTGTCTTCTGCGAGTTGTACTGTGATTATTGCTTTCCCGAACTATAAGGGATCGGGAACTTCGATAGTCGGAGCCTAGAGTCTGTTCTTGTTTGATAGGGTTCTTAGCACCGGTCTATCGGGTTTCCGAATCCTTATGGTGTCGGTCTTTCTGGAGAGTTTAGTGTTCTGTTGTGGGAGCCGTCTGGTGAACGGTGGCCCCAGCGGTGTGACTTCCAGCTTGTGGTTGAGAGTTGGTGTTGTTGGTCGATCTTGTTGATCGTGGTTTGGACTATAGCCTGCATGAGCCATATTTGAGCTCGACAGAGATACGCGGATACTTTCCTCGGTGGGGTCGTCTCCCTCGAGAGCCACTCCGGAGGGGGG
>CM055072.1:32303466-32390666 GCA_029204045.2 Tillandsia leiboldiana | reverse complement strand
GGTGTATGGTACTGCAGACCTACTTTTCGACCAGCGTGAAGCGGAAATTGGAGGATGATCTGAAGAATCTCCAGCAGGGCGATCGATCGGTGCATGTTTACCATCAGGAGTTTATGCAGTTGCTTAACTGCGTGCCCTTTGTCGCCCGTGATGGGCCACATCAGGTTGAGTTATTCGAGGCAGGACTCCGCAGCGAGATTTATACCCTAGTGCATGCACAGCCACTCCAGACTCTTGAGGAGGCCGTCGAGCATGCCCTATGGGTGGAGAGAGGCGGCACAGTGGTGGCGAGGTGAGGCGGGATGGTCGCACAGAGTTCCGATAGGAAGCAACCAGTACCCGAGGACGAGGGACAGGCCAGTTCATGGAGACCGTCGCGGCCTCAGTTATCTAGCCGTGGGCGTGCGGGCAGCGAGAGCCTAGTGGATTCCAGAGGCCACCGCAGCAGCAGCAGGAGTCGCAGCATCAGACACAGAGACAGTAACAGCCGGGATAGCCACGACTTCGCGACAGGGACAGATGTATATTCTATGGAGAACCTCACTTGTCGCACACCTGTGATCAGAGGTGGGGTCGTTGTAATAAATGTTGACAGTCGGGCCACATTCGAGCTTCGTGCTATCTTTCGACCTCAGCGGCACCTTCATCAGCATCGGCTCCTTTTCCACCTCGGCAGCAGTTGTCAGCTCAGCGGCCTTATGCTCCAGCGAGCGGGTCACCTTCTTTTTACCCTGCGGATCACCGGCCGTCGGCTCAGAGCGGTCGGGTCTACGCCGCTCAGGTGGAGGACTTTACAGCAGCCGACCGTGTGGTGGCAGGTATTATTTTATTTACCGGCATTAGTTTTTGCATTGTATTGCACTTGAGCATCCTAGTCATTTGTTAGGAGTGCATTTACTTCATTGCATGGGTTAGGGGTAGGACGGTTACCTGGTGTACGGGAGGTTCATATTCCTAATTTTTGGCACGTGGAGGAGTGTTGTTGGTCCTGCCCGGTGCAGTTGAGTCCTCGATTGTGCCAGTAGACCTGATGGTCTTAACTTAGTTACGGGACTTGGTTTTGGTACTTAGGACGGTTTGGCTGGCTCGGTCTTCTTTTTTCCGCGGCGGTTGATTGTGCCGCGAGGACGATTCTCTTGGGGAGCTAGGCTAGGAGTAGTTGGTGTGCCGAGGTTACTCGGGGGCTATCTTTGCCTCTTTTGTTTTGACTTCGTGTGCGGGATGGGTGTTGCGCCGTGGGTGCGTAGCCTTTTTGGCTAGCATGGTTGTTGGAGTGGTGCCGGGGCTTGGGGACATCCTTTGTCTTTGCTGATTCCCGGATGTTTCCTTTTTGGAGTTGACTGGCGTGCCACCAGTGGGGAGTTGAAGACGTGACTCCAGGATTTGTTGGTTGGGAGATTGTTTTGCGTTCCCGATGGTTTAAGGATTAGAGATCAGATCCCGAGCGATCAGTCGGGGGGATTTTGTAGGATACCTCGGGAGTATGGAGGTACTCGGGTCGAGCTTTTGTGCCTTTGGGCTTGGTGGTTGGATTACCGGGGGCCTAGGAGGAGCGGATGTTTTTGCCGGTGCGAACTACTTAGTCACTCGAGCGGTTAGCCTAGCTGTACTTGGATGAGGTGGTGTGGTTTCCTAGAGTGTCCGCCTCTATTTTGTTCCAAATTGGAACTCGAGGATTGCATCGCATCTCTAGATGAGGTATTAGACAGTTTTGGGAGCTTGAATTGAGGATAATTGTATACCTACCCCCCCCCACTTGTTCGAGGTTCCGGCATGAGGGATGACCTTAGTTTCGAGGACGAAACTTTCTTTTAGTTGGGGAGGATGTGATGACCTGGATCTTCGCAGAGCTGTTGTAGTGCGATTGGTGACTTCTGGGGGCATGTACTGTGTGTTAGAGGTGTTTGTGCACAAATTGGGCACATGAGATGGACTCAATGTGTAAAATAGACCACGTGGGTAATTGGATGATCCCGTCGAATGTTTGGAAGTGGTTTCGCGTGGAACAGACATTAGAATTGGACTCAGCGCAAAATTTAGGTTAAAAACACTTATCTGGATGCCTTCGGCAAATTTTAGAATTGGAATTTGGCCTATTGGACAGCGGATTTGGATTCAGCGCGCGAAAACGATGAAAATGGACTATTTACTTATATTTTTCGGAGCCCGGATGCCCGTGCACGAATTTCGAGGCTTGGGTACTGTTCTGGCGCCGGGGGTAGCGCCGGCGCCGGCGGAGCACGGCGGCGCAGCGGCGGGCAGTGCGGAGACACGCGGGCAGGCGCGCGACGCGTGGGTGCTGGCGTGCCACGTGGCGTTTTTCCGTTGGCGTGCGCTGGACTGGTGGCGGAGGGGGATTCGTTGGCGCAGCAGGCGCGGTCTACCGGGTGAGCGGGGAGCCGTGGACCGGGGAGGGGACACGTGGCGACCGTTGGTTGGCCGGTTCACGTGTGCCCGGTCCACGGAGCTGGTGTGGCGGTCTCGGGATGCGTGCCTGGCAGGGGGCGCAAGCGGCGGGCGCAGGCGCGCACATGGGCGTGTTGACGCGCGGTTCCCGTGCGTGGGCGCGCCACGCGTCCGTTTCCGCGGGTGGCCACGCGGCGCAGCGGGAGTGGAGGCTTCGGCTGTTGCCTGTTTTGGGGCGACGTGGCGGACTCTGGTGATTTCGGGCTCTGGTCGGACGGACCTGGTGCAGCCCGGATTGCGGCGCCCGAAATATTCGGGCGCCCGAAACCAGGGACACCCCTGGTATTTTGGCAATTATTCTGATGGGCCTATAAATAGGCCCATTCCAGCTCCGTTTTCTCCTTTTTCTGTCCTGTTTCTCTGGGGGACTTCTACAGGAAACTTCTTCATCTCCCTCCCCTCCACTCTTTGATGGAGTTCTAGGATTTTTGGAGGTTGCTTCATTGACATTTTCGATTTTACGGCGCACATCGACGCTTCTTCTCCGGCGACCCTTCCCGTCGCATTTTGGTGCGCGGACTTCCCCGGGCTACCCCGATAGTATTTTTGGGCGATTCTTGCGCTGGTGTTTCCACGACAGGTAGGGCTACATTTCTTGTATTTATGGCTTCCCTCCATTCTGAGGTTTTTATTGGTTTTGCGGATTATTTTGTGACCTCATTTTCTGGGGCGGAGTTTTGGACAGCATTGGAGTTTTTATGGGTTTTCTCCACGCTCGGGCGACGGAATAAGGTGTACAAGCACTCGATTTATATCTACGCGACGCAAGGAATATCACTGTGATTTTTCTGGAATTTTTGGAGGTTGGCACGAAGGTGAAAATCCTACTTTTTCTGGGCGGATTATTACAGATTTGCGTTTTGGGAGTTCCGCGAGTACCGCGGTGTTTATTTTGTATCTTGGCCTACAGGTGTCAGATTTGGGCGTGCGAGTACTCGTTTCGATCGGCTCGACGCGACAAACGCAGCGGTTATTTTTTCGGATTTTTCTGAGTTCATCTCACAGGTGAGATTTAGCCATTTTCAGGGCTGGTTGAATGGACAGCGGCGTTGTAGCCATAATTTGGATTAATGGTGCATCGTTTGGTTTATAATTGCAGTTCTGGGTGTTTTGCGTGGAAAAAGGGATATTGAACAGCGAGGAGATTTTTGCAGCTATGGATTGCACGTTTCCAAGTGGGTGGTTGCTATATCCCTCTTTTTCTGACATACCCACTAGGAATATTAGAGATAACTTTTTGGGACGGCTATGATCGGTATCTGCTATTCATATGAGCCTATCATGTGAGGCATATCATGTTGGGAATGTTATTAGGAAATTACTAAGTTGGAAACATGTTGGTAATTGAAACTTATACATGCTGGCATGGACATAATATTAGCACTTAATCTTGCATGTGGAAGTTAGTATCATGTTAGGACAATGTGAAATATCTTGTTGGTAGGTACCACTTGAGGCACTTTTGGACATGTGTAATTGTTTAATGATTTTAGCATGATGGTTATATCTATGCGGAACTATTATCTGACACACATGTGGAACTATTAGTTGTTACACTCTTTTTCAATTTACATGAGGACATTTACATGCTTGTATGGACATCTGGATAGGCCATCCTTTATTGCTACACCATCATGCTGGAACTTGACTTAGGGGAAACCATGTTTGCTTCTTCTCTCCTTATTCTTTAGTCAGGTGGTTATTGTTGCTCGGGTTTGAGCAGGGGTTGAGATAGTGTTGCCGGGGCCTGGGTTTTAGATTCTGGGGTATGGCGGTGACCGCGGATATTAGGCGGTCGACTGGATGCCGGTTGTGGGATATGATCGTGGATGGCAGGGTATCGTGGCAACCGCAGATATTGGGCGATTGACCAGGTGTCGGTTATTGGGCTTGGCTATAGATTGTGGGGTATTGCGGCGATCGCGTATTTCGGGCGATCGACCGGATGTGCATTTATGCATCAGATTTGGGATCAGTTTTCTTTTAGTGGAGGGGCTTATTCCACTGGGGCTTTATAGTGATCCAGTCCTACTTTTGTGATACTTATGTTTGGCTATATCTCCTCGTGTGGGTCGCTCCCCTCGAGTTCCCCTCCGGAGCGTGGGGATCAGGCAGTTATTGAGTTTTGCTATCACATCGGTGTGGCCTACTTGCCCGATGATGAGGGCGGCAGCAGTGGGTTTTGCCATCACATCGGCGCGGCTTTATATGCCCGATGATGATGGCGGCAGCAGGCAGTACCAGCATATGCTGGTGGAGAGATTGGGTTACTGGGACGGTTTTTGGGCACTGTTGCATACTTACGGCTGTTCCAGCCTGGGACTGTACTTAGAGGCATGGTAGATGCATTTAGAGGCATAGTAGTGGTAGTTTCCCTTTGCAGCAGTTTTATTACTTACCACTTTTTTCCCCTTTTTTGCCTCTGGTAGACCTAGTGGGTGCGTTAGGGTTTGAGGCTTTACCCACTAGGAGAGGCTACTGGTTTACTAGTAGTTCTCACCCCCATTCTTCTTTTTCTCCGTTTCTTCTCCTTTGTTTTGCAGAGTCTTCTGCGAGTGCTGCTGGGCGTATAGCGGCGGATCGAGGAGAGAGGACGGCTGAGTAGATAGACAGTTGGCCTGACAGTGAGTTAGCTGGACTTGTACCCCTTATGTATTCTGTCTCAGACGGTTGTACTTTTACATTTTGGGTCTGGCTTTAGCCAGTTAGTTGTATCTTTTTGGTGAGCTGGGAGAGGCACTTGTACTTTTATTTTACTGATGTATTATATTTTTATTTCCAGTTCAGTCTGAGATGTAGTAGTTTTAGTTCAGCTCTGCTTTTATTGCTATTTTATTATGTCTGTTATATCTGAGCAGGTTACCGGCGCTTTGTGTACGCGGGAAATTCCATGTGCATGGCGGATCTGTAGACGAGCCTGAGTTCTGGTTTACACTCGGGGCATGACAGCAGCGGCTTGGCGTGCGCGTACGCAGGCGACGGCAGCGGCGCGGCCCGACTGCACCGAGGCTTGGGCAACGGCGGTGGCGCCTTGCGGCTAGGGCAATGGCGGCGGCGGCATCAACTCCACCCGAACCTCCCATCTCGACGAAAACCCAAAAAATAACGAGACAAATCCAACAAAACGAACCAATAACCCAAGAACTAACCTTGTTCCGACGGGGAAGACGATGCGACTTCGATCTCCGATCTCCGACGACGGTGGTGTTCCCGGATCCGGCCTCCAATGATGATGACGTTTCCGACTCCGAATTTTCGGCGCGCACGATTAGGAAGATGAGGAAAGCCGATCTTGGAGAAAAATGAGGATTTTATGGTTTTTCTTTCTTTTCTCTTTTTCTCGCATGTACGTACAAAATCCCAAAAGCCTCCAAGATTTGTAAAAGATTATAACCGCTTTCCTCAAAATACGTGCCAAAATATTTGAAACGTTCCTCATTCGTTAGCATGGATTCCAAAGCACCACAAACCCTTAACGGGTTTTTAAAATCCCTTTTTGAACCCGTTAACATCAAAAAATCATACCGGGAGATCCGTAAATCAGATTTTTGATCCGATCGCACCGTCATTCTTCGCTTAACAAGCTCTACGACATGATGACCAAGAATGACAAGAATGAGACAATAAGACAATATCGAAAAACACACATACCCTAAGAGACTCGAAGGAAAAAATCGCGGACGCTACACAGATCTTGAGTTTTCATGGAATTTTTATGCCATCTTTGGGACCCTTGTGCTCAGCCTGAATGTTTTGGACACCACTTAGTATTTTTCCTCCTCTGGACAGTAGGATTAGAGTTTCAAGATGATGTTTATGGAAAAATCTTCAGTACTTGAAGCTCTACAACTTTGGTATCGAAAAGATAGGCTAATTCCTGCATTTGACTATGTATGTATGCCCATCTTTGAGCCCCTGTGTGCAGTTTTTAGAATTTGGACAGTATAGAGTATTTATGGGATTTCTCTTTGGTTTGTTCATGGATTTTGGAGTTCTTCGGCTTGTTCTGCATCTACTCTCGAAGATGAATCCATTGAGACCTTTCTTGCTCGATTTTGAGCTTGTTTGCCCAGGTAACATTATCGATCTTCTTGACCCTGTGACAGGGAATGACTGCAGTTTTATTTTGGGTTTTGTGTTGAGGAATGAGCCTTTGGATGCAGATTTCTTGGAGAGTTCTTGATCTTTTTCGGGATTTTAAAGTTTGGACATCTTCTTAAGTTTAAGGTGAGTAATTCCCCTTTTAAATTTAGTGGAAAATTTCTTATGAATTGGTCTCCATACTTCTTGCAAGTGCATGCTGATTTTTTGGACAGCATGTAATGTTTGATTAATTTGTTAATTATATAGA
The DNA here is from genome assembly GCA_029204045.2 of Tillandsia leiboldiana. NCBI lineage: Eukaryota > Viridiplantae > Streptophyta > Magnoliopsida > Poales > Bromeliaceae > Tillandsia > Tillandsia leiboldiana. The sequence continues at coordinate 32,383,849 of CM055072.1, read as the reverse complement.
ATTAGAGATGGATATTTGATACTTTGGAGATGCTCTTGGGATAGAGGACACCGTAGTTTTGCTGTTTGGAGCTTCACCTTGAGGTGATTAATGTAGAAATTACATCCTTTTTATCGAATAAGTTCTTGCTGAAATTCTGGAATTAATTTGCGCAGCGTGCGTTGTTCCTACGATTGCGCCCAATCCGAGAGGAGATTTTGGGCGATTCTTGCGGCGTTGGATTCTTGAGAGGCTGAGAATTAAGCGCGCCAAATTTCATCTAGATCGTACTTTGGATCGACAAGTTTCAGGCGGGTTGGATTTCTTCTAAAATTAGCGGGCGGCTTCCTAATTCTATCTTGTAGTAAGCATGCATGATTGAGTTGTACACCTTGTGTGATTGAGATGTAAGCATGTATGTGCACATTATGTTGATTGAGAGCATGCATGATGAAGATGTTCGCATTAGGTTGATTGAGAGCATATATGAGGAAGATGTTCACATTAGGTTGATTGATAGCATGTATGATGAAGATGTTCACTTTATGTTGTTTGAGATGCAAACATGTATGATAGAATTAGTAAATTGTTTATTGCTTGTGATAATAAAATGGTGGAACCTTGACTAGCACCCCGTCATATATTTGCATGCTATTTAACCAGACTAGTAGAAAACTCTCACTTGGGTTATTTCATATTTATGACATTCCTACACAATATATTCTTTTTTTCCTGGACTTAGAGTTTCTCCTCGCCCGGATAGTGGGTCGAGTGGTCGGGATAGTGTAGGACGCGTGTTGCACTCGTGCCTGGGGGCCGAGTGAAGTCTGGTAATAGAGGTTACACCAGTGCTAGAGTCGGGAGCCGTTTGGGTAGACGGTGGTCCCAGGCCGTCGAGCATCTTCCGGTTAGTGTTGTTGGGAACCGTTTGGGTTGACGGTAGCCCGGGTCGTTGAGTGTTGTCCGACCAGTTTAGTTAGCCCTTGAGTTGTGGGTCGATCCTGGCTGTGGAGTATCTCCAGCCAGTGAGTATAGTATGGCGAGTTAGATGTTATATTTTGGGAGTCGTTTGGATCGACGGTAGTCCCGGCTATTGAGTATCTCCGGCCAGTGGGTTAGCGTTGCGAGTTGGTTGAGTTCGCTAGTGTCTTGAGATTCGTGAGGGCTTTATTAGTTTGAGTCGTTGAGATTACTCCGACCTATTTGTGAGTTGCTTAAGCATCATGAGTCTTTTCGTTATGAGAGAGAGAGCGTGGATTTTGACTAGAGTCTGCATGTGCCATTGTTTAATACTCTATACCGCGTCATTTTTCTCAGGTGGGGTCGCTCCCTATGTGATGCCGCAGTGGATGCGATGTTGGGCCTGTTGAGGCAGTTTTCCACGGTGGATGCGATGTTGGGCTTGTTGGGGCAGTTTTGCGCGAGGGGTGAGTTAGTCCGTGTGGGACGCCTTACGTAATTTCCGTTCCAGTGTGGATGTGTGGTAGTAGGTAGGCACAGGCGTGACTGGACCCTATGTGGCAGTCATTTCGATTGGGTTGATTGGGCACGTCGAGTTCGAATGGTTGTATATTATCATCTATTTCATCCTTTGAGCATTGTAGATAGAGGCAAGGTAGCTGCAGACTTCTTTCCAACTTTTTATTCCATTTATACTTCATTGTTATCTTTTGCCTCTAGTAGACTTAGTGGGCAGACCGTTGGGCTTGGAGACGGTACCCACTGAGAACTATTAATTGATATAGTTCTCACACCTTCTGTTGGTGACAATTTTGTAGAGACTTTTCCCTCCGTTCCTGCTCTAGCTGGCTTGACGGACCGAGGTCAGGGAGTCGCGAGATAGATCCCTACCAGTATTGTTGATTTTGGTGAGATAAATGTACCATCCCATACTGTGGAATTTTACTGTACATTGTTGTATTATATAGTTTTAGTTTACCTCCATTTTTGGATTCATAGATGTTGTAGAGGGGGATTATTATTTGTGCTATTCCTGTGGATCAGATTATGTATTATTATTTAGGAGATGGATCTTGTACTTGATTTCAGTTGTACAGTGGTTTGGATTCTTTTTATTACAGCAATTTATTTTCAGCTCTGATATTTGTATAGCTGTTAGTACTATTTTTTGCAGGTTTGATGCTTCGCTTATGCGGGGTTTCCCGTATGGGTGGTGGACATGTTGGTGAGTCCGGATTGCAATTTCGACCCCGGGGCGCGGTAGTGCCACTTGCAGTACTTCCGCTTCTGGAGCTCTTCGCACGGGGGAATTGTTTGACCCTCATGGAGTTGGATCCTCCTATCACGAAGAAGCCGATTAAAAATCTGATCGGCCTTGGAAGCCTCGAATGTGTATGCGCTAGCTGATGCTCGGGCTTTGTACTCTCGAATTCTTTCCGGCTCCAGCAGCTGACACTTGTACGGCTGGCGATCCTTTAACCACTCGGCCGTGTAAACTTCGTCTTCGTCAGCCGAATTCCTATTTTCATCATTCCACACTTCATGTGCCGAATTTTTCTCCAGTAAGGCGATTTCATTCTCTTTCGCCTTCTTCCCTTCTTTCCCTCGGTCCCAGTATGGCCGATTGTCATTATTATTCTTACAGAATTGCTCATATTGAGCGACCCGGACGCCGAGATCGAAGAGGTTGGCAAATTGCCGATCCTCGAAATAATTGCGCGTCTCAAAATAGAGTCTGTTAAACGCAATTTTTGCGTACTCGGACTCGAGCATCCTTACGAAGCAACGGTTTCTCGCCGTCTTGAAACGGTTAAGGTAATCCTCGTCCGTTTCCCCGACGTTCTGCCGATACGATGCAATATTGGCAACCGACAATTCGGGCATGACCCGATAGAATTGTTCATGGAACTTCGCCTCGAGATCGTCCCAATCCCGAACGGAGTTGTGAGGCAGATTGATGTACCATGAGAATGCCGTCTTGGTCAACGACGTGCTGAACAACCTCATCTTTAGGAATAGGCTGGCCACCGCCTCTCGGCATTGGGCCGTGAATAGAGTAATGTGCTCGATGGTACTCTCGTTCTCTTCGCCTGAGAACTTATCGAACTTTGACATATTCCAATTTGTCGTGTACAGGTAATCCATATTAATGTGAGCAGGATACGGAGACTTAAATACTGGCCGAATCGTCGGCCTAGCCTCTGTGCCGAAGGTGTTGCAGATGATTTCCTCCACATGGGAAATCCTCAACTATTTCCTTTTAAGTCGATTCTCTTTAGAAGGATAATAGTCATTTTTTCATTCATGTTCATCACCTAATCGGCGCGCTGAAGCGTGATCTTTGGCGCTTTCCAATGTTGGGCGCTGCTTGCCGTTACAAGGTCAGTTACGAGATTTGCGCCCGAATCTCGCACTCATTCCTTCCGAAGCCTTTCCTCCTTCGGTTTGAATAGTCGATAATTGACTCTGACTTTGCCTTCCTCGTTGCTCGACTGGCTTTCGTCTTCAGTCGAAGCCAATTTCAGATGAGGTGAGGATCTCTTTTTTTCGGCCGCTTTTCCTGTCGGCTAGTACCTTTGGCCGACTGGTGTATGTCACGTGCTGCACTCCTACATGACTGAGACCGGTCTAAATCGAGACGCGGGTCTCTGTTTGTTGACTCATTCTTCCGCCGGTTGATATCTTTTAGCCGAAGGTATACGCCAGGTGTTATCTCCTCGAGCGGTCAAAATTTTGGTCTCAACAATATATATATTGTTGAGACCAAATTTTTCGCCACTTGAGGAAGCGACACGTGGCGTATACCCCGGCTAAAAACATCAGCCGACAGAAGAATGAGTTAACAAAGAGGGATCTGCGTCGTGACTAAGACCGGCCTCAGTCACGTGAGAGAGCGGCACGCGACATACGCCATCGGCTAAAGGCATCAACCGATAGGAAAAGTGGTCAACAAGAGGATTATCGTCTCATCCAAGACCGTCCTCGGCCGAAGACAAACATCAGACCGCCTCAGTCGAGCAACGGAAGAGGCGAAGTCAGGGTGAACTCTCGGCTGCTCGAAGTTGCAGAAGGAAGGACGCCAAAAGGAAGGAATGTGAGACTTGGATGCGAATCGCGTAACAACTTCCGGAACGACAAGCGACGCCCGACATAGGAAAACGTCGAAGATCACGCTTCGGCATGTCAATTAAGGGATGAACCTGAACTGAAAAATAGCTTTATCCTATTAAGAAGAATCGACTCAAAGAAAGTAGTTGAGAAATTTATGATGATTCCTAAAATCAGGGGTTATACACTTGGTTCGTAAATGTATAAATAAGTGAACCAACGAAGGAATCGGATGTCTCATCATCGAAAGCATAGGAGCCTAGAGCGCGCGCTCTTTCTCTCTCTCTTTCTCTCTCTATCTCTTTATATATATATATATATATATATATATATATATATATATATATATATATATATATATATATATATATATATATATATATATATATATATATATATATATATATATATATATATATATATATATATATATATATATATATATATATATATATATATACACCTATAATTGAGCTTCTATACTTGTAAAAGCACAAGTTATTGGTGCTTGTGAGTTTTTGGCCCTTGGATGAAAGAATGTGTGGTTAGGATGATAGTGACCTTTTGAGTTTAGTGGGTGGCTGGTGGAATAGCATGATCTAAGAGGTGAAATTAGTCAAAGGGATAGATCCAATGATAAAAAATTTACAAGCACCAAGTATTTGGTGCTTTTACAAGCACCTTAGATGTACTATATATATATATATAGTCCGGCTAGAATACTATCGATAGCACCAAACAATTGGTGCTATCAAGTTTTTAACCGTTGGATGAAAAGATATGCGGTTGGGATTATAGTGGTTCCCTAAGATATTTACTATTCAACCAACCACCTAGTAAACCCTAGGGGACCATTATAATCCCAACCGCATATTTTTTCATCCAACAGCTAAAAACTTGATAGTACCAATGGCTTGGTGCTATCGATAGTATTCTAGCCTAACTATATATATATATATATATATAGTAGAGTTTATATACTTTAAAAAGCACAAGCCCAATCATACTTGTAAATTTTTTATCATTGGATTTGCATTGAGAGTTGTGCAATTGTACTTTCTCTTTCTCTCTCTTTAGTTGACTTTATAATTGCACAAATCTCAATTCAAATCTAATGGTAAAAAATTCACAAGCATAGTTTGGCTAGTGTTTAAAAATATACAAGCTCTACAACAAAATCTATATCTCAGATCCGCTAGATTTTTGTTTTTAATATTCTTATTAGAAACTATATCTCTTTAGCATAAGGTAAATATGCTTAGTTCGGATTCGAGTTCGGATAAAATTTTAGATATCCGTACTCATCGACATTCACTACAACAAAATAGTCTTTTGGTGGCAATTTAATAGTGACAATTATGAAATGACCGCTATTAAATAATATCCAATTATATTTAGCGGTAATTATTTTAAACTTTATTTTCTTACCGACGAATAATTTTATGTTAAATATGTGGATGTTTAGTCTAATTTTTTTAAAAAATTCATTCCATAAGTGATTTTGATTTTTAAAATTAGATTTTTAATTTTGAGGCCTAAAATCAGAAGCAACTAAAATCTACTTTTTGAAATTTGATTTTAATTTTAGACGCAAATTTTAAAATTTTATTTTAATTTTATATTCAAAATTTAAAATTTAAATTTAAATTTAAATTTAAATTGAAAATTAAAATTAAAATTTTATATTTAAATTTTTAAATTTCAAATTTTAACTTTTAAATTTCAAATTTAGATATTAAATTTTAAATTTCAAATCTCAAATTTTAAAAATTACAATTTAAAATATTAATTTTCAAATTTAAAATTTAAGATAAAATTTAAATTTTAAAAATTAAAATTTAAATTTTAAAAATTAAAATTTAAATTTTAAAATTTAAAATTATAAGTTTTAATTTTCAAATTACAAATTTATAATAGCCGTAGCATCATTTGGGGAACGCGAGAGCCCGTTAGGGTTCCCATCAATGGCGCTCTCCGGTCGTCTCCGATCCGGTCTCCCACTCTCAGGCCCGAATCCATCGCCCCCCTCCGCTTCCTCGCCGATTTCCGCCTCGGAAACCCTAATCCCCCGATCTCTGAGGTGAATCCTATTCTTTTGCTCTAGATCACAATCGCCTTTCTCCTTTGTTGCTTCCGCGCCGTTAATGCTATAGATCATCGTCATTTTTAGTTTTCTCGGTGGGAAAGTAGCGATCGAACTGAATTCGTAGGGTTTGTGAAGTGGATAGGTTTCTATTTTTGAGAGTTGAATCCAATTCTAGTGTTGTGATTACAGTGTCTTTTGTATTTTGTTGTTTCCGGATCGAAATTGAGTGGATTCGATCTAGTTCTTAATCTCTGCGGCAACTCCGGTGTTTTATTTAAGCTTTTTAAATTTTTCTGGTGAGAAATTTCTTGAACAATTTGTAGGTGTGATGTTGCTCGGATTGCAATAGTGTTTCCTTTTGATGTTTCGGGATCAACAATGGTTGGATTTGATGTTAGTGAAATGAACATTTTTTGCTTTTTTTATAAATGAGAAAGTTGTTGAACTAATTAGTAGGGATGATGAAGTCCAGATGTTTCTTTTACAATTACTTTTCTCTATCAACATTTCTGGATCAGCAATGGTTGGATTAATCTTTGCTACAGTGCCGGCGTCTCTTATTGAAATTCCTAGACAAGCTAATTATCACAACGTCATCTTACAAAATAGTTATGAAACCAGCTAACAGGGTTTTTAGATAGCTGTTGTAGGCAAATTTTATAATCCTTGGGTTACTTCACTAACTTGATGTGGTAGATAATCTAAGAGAACTATCAACATTTTCTTTATGGATAAGTCTGCCATCAAATCTTAGACTGTTTTTTGGCAAGTTGTAAGCTAATTATTTGTCATTTGTAATTATGAGCTCTTGCTTGTTAAAATTTATGCTGGGTTACATGATATGAGAAATATATACCATATGAATTTTGATCCTTGTTGTGCAATCTTGAACATGATAATGTTAAACTGCTGTGCTTGTATATTTATTCATGCACATGCATGCTCTTAGAAACCATATTTATTTGCATCATGCCCCTGCTTAATATCCTTAGGCATTGCTATACATGTAAATACTGTTTCCAAGGGCATGCACACTGATACCAGCTTTGCAGGAGTATGTATATATAATTCTCAAAAAAAAAAAGACACTCTTTATAGTTTTACTTTCCTTTTACTATAATCTTCTCCTATTTGATGAATGAAAAGTTATATTCACATTTTGTTTCATGCAGGTTTATTGGGGCAGTTGTCATAATGAGTGGACTCTACATGATTGTGTGGGGAAAGAGGCAGGATCAGAGAGTGCTGCCTCAGGAAGAGAAGGGAACAGTTGAGCTAACAGCAGGTGGAGTAGCTTCTTGAGAGATGCAGGAGAAGGAGATGAGTTGATTTTGTAAATAACTCCTCCCCTTTTAAGCTCGTATTTATAATTATAGTATTTGCAATGTAGTGCAGGGGAGAATTGTTGAAATTTTTGGGAAGGAGGCATCTAGGAAGACAATACTGGCTCTTCATATCGTCAAGGAAGCTCAAAGAATTGGAGGTTTCTATTTCTTTGAACTTATTCTCTTTCTACTATTGATAATTCCTGCCTTTTAACTTGGGGCACTCTCATGGATGCTTGAGACCATAAATTGATAAGGATAATTATGCTCTTCAGTTTGAATTATCGCATCAAGGAAGCTTAGGAATTGGTTGTTTGTACACATTTTTTTGAGAGAAATGTTTCAGATCCTCACCCTGATTAGTTGATATGTATATATAAATCAAATCAAAATCTTATAAAAACTAGATGGTCCCTATCAAAAATTTCAAATTCAAAATATAATTGCTTTTATATTTCTAGCCTGAGTTTATTTAAAAAATAAATAAATGAGGATTGGATTCAACTGCTAATTACCCACTTGTTAATTTTAGGTTAACAATTACTGACTCACATAAAGAATCAAGGAGAGGATAATTGAGATGCAACATTCATTCAAATTGGCTTACAATTCAAAGGATCTCTTAAACCTTGAAACTCTACAATGCAAAAGAAAACCCTATTAAGTTTTTTTTTTTCGGACAAATAATATTGCTTGCGCTGATCACTCTCTGTTAAATAATTAACTTTAAACATTGTGCAGCCTGAAAGTGTGCGAGAAATCACAGATGTTCTAGATGCTGTCGGTAACACAACCAAAGCAACCACAAAAGGATTCACCATAGGGTCAGCTGCACTTGCCACTTTCCTTCTTTTTAGTGCCTATATGGATGAAGTGGCTTCATTCGCTCATGTCCCTTTGAAACAGGTAATATATATAGCATGCAGATGTGACATGCATGTTGCATCATAACGTGTAGTGTCTAATGGAGGATTTTGCAGGTTGATATCGCTGTTCCTGAGGTTTTTATCAACGGTTTATTGGGCTCCATGCTTATATTTCTTTTCAACGCCTGGGCTTGTTCCGCTGTGGGCAGAACTGCTCAGGAAGTTGTTAATGGTCCGAAGACAATTTATAGAGAGGCCTGGTATAATGGTGGGTTTCTATTCTTTATTTCTCTTTAACTTTTGATAGTACTTTTTTAATGAATGCCCAGACTGATAAAACATACATACACAGGACAATAAAGAAAAGCCAGATTATGGCCCTGTGTTGCCATTGTGGCATCAGCATCTCTGAGGGAAATGATAAAGCCCGGTGCCTTGGCAATTATGTCACCAATGGTCATTGGTGAGTTTTTATAGTCTGTTCATCGTGAATTTTGTTGGGATTTGTATAATATATATCATTCTAGTTCATTTGGATATTAGAGATCTAAATGTTAACAGGCTGGGGAGTAATTATGAAAAGGTAGATGTATAGGTGCTTAAGTAAAATGATTTGGAGTTATTACAATTTACATGCAAAAGCCCCGTCTTAATTTGTACGTATAAATAGGGAACCATGAGAGCTGTGGCAATATGGTTGATTCCTGTCAATTATTGATAATTATGCCCTGTTTTTTAGGGTTTCTCTTCCGAATATTGGGCTACTTCACTAGCCAACCGCTACTCAGAGCTAAAGTGGTGACCTCGATGCTTATGTTTGCGACAGTTGCTGGTATCCTCATGGCTCTCTTTCTGAACACTGCTGGAGGGGCCTGGTATAATGCTAAGAAGTACATAGAGACTGGCGCGTTAGGAGGCAAAGGGAGCGATTGTCACAAGGCGGCAGTAACTAGCGACACATAAGTTCTCTACGCGTAAGTTAAGATGCCTCTTTGTTTCCCTTCGGGGCTTGCACTTAGAGCTACTATCAAACTTGTCCTTCTTTTAAGGCTCTTTTCTTTGTGCACATATTCTCATGATGTTCACATGAAACAGATTTCTGATGCTTCTAGTTCTCATCATGATATGAATGTACAAATTACTCATTGTTCTAGTTCTTTTCATACTTCTTGATCTACCCTTGGTCGTGCCACTTCTCGATTCGGTGCTCTGATCCACTGGTAAGAGCATTCTATCTCGAATTGACTAATTTGGCATGACTTTCTACTTAACATGTTATTGATTGATAACTTAATTTTCAACTCAATAGGTGCTAACTAAACTGCGTTAACATGCTATTTTTGTCAAGAAGATATAGATCTCTAAGATTTTTTCTTGCTCTGGAGCTTCTGTACTTCATTTAATTGTGTTAAGCTTGGTGGATAGCAGAAAAATAATTCATACTGACTATTCATAGGATTTCGAGTTTGGTACATCGTAATTTTTTTTTCTAATTCATTTAGAGAGATTTGTACACACCAGTTAGGATTTTCTTATTACTGATTTTAATTTGACCAAGTACACGTTTACATCAGAATCACATATATGCTTGTCACTAGGATTGTATCTTGTAAATCATATATTGAAGCTTTGTTTTATTTTGTAATTTTGAGTTTAAGATTTTTAAGCTGAGGTCTACTTCTTATGCATTTTTTAATATCCAATCTATTTTTGCGTATGTCTTTTTTTTCCGAGAGGTATGAGTCAAGCTTTTAACTGCATGTTTTTACTATTATTGCATTTACTATTATTGCTTATTCGCACTATTAATTGTAAAATTATTATTTTTGAAGTAGGATCTTCCGAGCCTTATCATCGACTTGAGCGAGCTTTTGAAGTAGAACAATGAAGCTTAAAGATTTAGAATTTGAATTTTTTTTTGAAAATAATACATATTTAGTGCCATTTAAAATTTGTTATTGTTTGACTAAAATTCAAATAAATATTATATTATTGAAACTCGTGTCTGAAATTTAATTTGAATATTAGTGATATTATAATTTGAGAGTTAAATAATATTCTTTACAATTGCCGCTATAGGTTTAATTAATAGTGATTTAGTATATTTTTAGTGACAATTATAAATAATTATAGTGGCATTTATAATAATTGCTATTGGATAGTATTTAGCGGCATTTGTTTAGACTTTTACCAACAGCCGGAACAAATGCCGCAATATCTTTTACCGACCCTACCAATAGCGGCAATTATCATAATTGCCATAAAACTATTTAGCGGCAATTATAATTACCGAAAATTTAAAAACTAGTCGCCGCTAAAACTAAATTTTATTGTAGTATTGCTTTGACTTCTTAATATTTCATGTTTATACGAATAATTGATTATGTACTATAATTGACAGGCAATGGTGGGAGAAAGCAAGACTTCTAAAGCATCGGTTATAAATTCAAATAGAGCATCGACTTCCTTACAAAGATATGTGGGGTTTCAACCTCAAAAGCCATGGCTTAGATCACAATCTCAAAAAAGCCATGGCTTAGATTACAATCTCAAAGATCAGAACCTACTCCACCCATCAGTGAAGATCCACATGTATTCCAACATCCTCCAATTAGAATTGAGCAGCCATCATCTCCAACTGTTGCTACTCCAGACATTAACACTACAGGTTTTATCACAGAATTAAGTATTATTATTAATTACATTCTATATAAATAGAGTATCACTTTTCATTATCTTATACTAAATTTGCTATACAATATGTTATAGCCAAGAAAAGAGGTAGGGGGCCTACTACAAATCCAAATGCGAAAAAGAGAAAGGAGGGATCTAAAGGCGAAGTGAAAATATCAAAGCGCTTGAGTCGAGCTGTGGGCGGTTAAGAGCTAACGGAATTCATAACAGAAATGGGAATTGTGTTGCGACAATATGCACCACTTAATGTTAAGAAGTGGGCTGAAGTGCCTATACATTATAAAGATAAGATGTGGGATGATTTAATGGTATGATATTTTCTTTTAGTTTTCCTTTATCATAGCATTATGCTTATTGTTAGCATTTTTTATCTTATTACTTTGGTTTTTTGTTCAATTGTTTGAATTTACTATTTTTTAGAAAAAATACAACGGCCAGCCTTGATGGTTTTAGAAAGAAAGTCATGTACAATTTAAATCATATGTATAGAGATTGGAGGCATCGCAAGCATCTGCATTATAACCAATTTGAGATAGATGAGGAAAGACTTTAAAATTGTCCAGATGATATTACAGAATCAGATTGGACATCTTTAATAGAATACTTTGACTCTGAATTATTTAAGATTGTTAAATTTTTTATACATATATTTATTAGTTTAGAAGGATTATTCTTATATTCAAATATAACCATATTTAATTTTTTGTAGAGCATGTTGGTGCGAAATAAAGCAAATCGAGCAAAACAATCAACCAGTTCAATCTGTGGAAGAAAATTATTTGCTTCTGTTCTACATGATATGGTGATTTTGTTAATTAAGTTAATTTATGAATATATTTTTATACTATATTAATTTTATGACATCAATATTTTTATTTTTAATTGAAGAGAGATCCAAGAACTGAGGTTGATCCTGATTTGACTGAATATTGGAAGGCTGCACATCAACGAAGAACCAATAAGACACGGTCTTCTGGTAAAGCTCAAAATGCTCTGGTACAACAACCTTATTTCATAACACAACTCTAGTTCGACCTTTGGTTTTATATGCTTAGACTAGTGAAAAAGAATATTTTTCATGCAAATATATAAATTTTCTTGTTACTTTTGTATTTTATTGAATGCATGAATGAATGCATGAACAATTTGAGCATGTATCAAAGTCACAAGAAGAGTTAGGTGCTCCTCTATTATCAATAGAAGATCATTTAACAAAGACTTTTGGTGCACGTTCTGGATATCTTTGTGGTTTAGGATGTGGACCTAAGCAAATAAGTGCTAAGAGTTTGGCAGTCAAAGCATCAAACAGGTTCATTTTTCTCCCTTTATATCTCTCTCTTCATTCTCCACTCTAGATTGCTTCAATTCTTCTTTCAAGTTATCAATTTGCCTCTCAAAATACTCTTCTGATGCTTTGACTGTCAAACTCTTAGCACTTATTGGCTTAGGTCCACATCCTAAACCACGAAGATATCCAGAACGTGCACCAAAAGTCTTTGTTAAATGATCTTCTATTGATAATAGAGGGGCACTTAACTCTTCTTGTGACTTTGATACATGCTCAAATTATTCCTGCATTCAATAAAATACAAAAATAATAAGAAACATTTATATATTTGCATGAAAAATGCTCTTTTTCACTAGTCTAAGCATATAAAACCAAAGGTCGAACTAGAGTTGCTTTATGAAATAAGGTTGTTGTACCATAGCATTTTGAGCTTTAACAGAACACCGTGTCTCATCGATTCTTCGTTGATGTGTAGCCTTCCAATATTCAGTCAAATCAGGATCAACCTCAGTTCTTGGATCTCTCTTCAATTAAAAATAGAAATATTGATATCATAAAATTAATATAGTATAAAAATATATCCATAAATTAACTTAATTAACAAAATCACCATATCATGTAGAACAGAAGCAAATGATTTTCTTCTACAGATTGAACTGGTTGATTGTTTTGCTCGATTTGCTTTATTTCGCACCAACATGCTCTACAAGAAATTAAATATGGTTATATTTGAATATAAGAATAATCCTTCTAAACTAATAGATATATGTATAAATAATTTAACAATCTTAAATGATTCAGAGCCAAAGTATTCTATTAAAGATGTCCAATCTGATTCTGTAATATCATCTGTACAATTTTGAAACCTTTCCTCATCTGTCTCAAATTGGTTATAATGCAGATGCTTGCGATGCCTCCAATCTCTATACATATGATTTAAATTGTACATGACTTTCTTTCTAAAGTCATCAAGGTCGTTGTATTTTTCTTAAAAAATAGTAAATTCAAACAATTGAACAAAAAATCAAAATAATAAGATAAAAAATGCTAACAAGAAGCATAATGCTACGATAAAGGAAAACTAAAAAAAAATATCATACCATTAAATCATCCTACATTTTATCTTTATAATGTATACGCACTTCAGCCCACTTCTTAACATTAAGTGGTGCATATTGTCGCAGCACAAATCCTACATCTTATTAAGATTTTGGTCCTTATTTCTAATTTATATCAAGTTCTTTATTTTCTGTATATAAATGGTTCTTTATTGTTGTACATACCATCCATGCTCAATCTGTATTTTATTTTATCTATATATTTATAAAAGAGTTGATGATAATATTTTTTTCTTTTTTTTTTATAGGTTTATAAGAGAAATGACAAAATATTTTGGTGACATTTTGACATTATATATTAAAGCAAGTTTATGAACTTTGGTATATTATGACAAGTTTATATTCGATGCTATGTGAAATGTGAACTCAAAACAAATATTATATTTTCATCTCAATTTTTTATTTTTTGGATGTGAGTTGGATGATTGTAATGTTACAATGATACTTGAGTGCTTATATTTAATTTGATTTTGAGATTTCGCTGCCTCCAGTATATTTACAATGGGTAATTAATGGCGATTATAAATCGCTACGAAAAATTTAAAAATAAAATTTTTGGCCAAATTAGTCATTGTTAATTGGCGGCGATAATTGCCTCGTCATTTTTTATTAAAACAATTAGCCGCGACCCGTCTTTAATTAAAATATTTAATCACGATATTTCGTTGCCGCCTATAATTAAAACAATTAGTCGGGATATTTTATTGCCGTCTTTTATTAAAATATTTAGCCGTGACGATTTATCGTCGTCTTTTATTCAAACATTTAGCCGCGATATTTTGTCGCTGCTAAAAAATATCGCCGCTGTAAATTTTTACCGACAGGCTTATAGGCGGCGACTATACATAATTATTTGGTGATGACTTTTTAGTTTGCTGTTGCAACGATATGTGGCGACTATCTATACAATAACTATTTGCCGGTTCTTCCCGGCTGACGTGTCGTCATGTCGTTGATTTGGCTGATGTGGCATTGTTTTATGCTTCGGGTGCTCCTATGCGGGACGTGTCAATTTTATCTTGCTCCGTAGTCCTAGCCTGCGGCTAGCCTTCCAAGGCTGACTCCTTGCCTTCTCCCCCCCCCCCCCCCCCCCCCCCCCCCCGTCTCTCTCTCTCTCTCTCTCTCTCTCTCTCTCTTCCTGAGTCCCTGGCGTTCTTCGTTTCTATCTCTCTCTCTCTCCCGCTTGCCGACTCCTCACCTTCTCCCTCTCTCTTTTTTTTCTCTCTCTTTCTCTCTCTCTCTCGATGGCCCTCGCAGAGCGCCGCGAGAGGAGAAAGAGGAGGAGGAGGATGAGAGGGATCGTCGGGCGCGACGGCGGGGGCGGGGGGCATGATGCTGCGGACGATGGCGCGCGCGGCGACGGAGGAGGGCGGGGCGGGACGGGGGAGGCCGGAGCGGCCGCACCAGGTGAGGATGGCGTTCTTGAGGGCGACGTTGGGGATGAGCAAGAGCGGTGCGGAGGAGAGGTCGCCATGGGAGGAGTAGGAGGAGGAGGAGGAGGAAGAGGAGGAGAGCGGGGGAGAGGTGAAGGAGAGGGCGGAGCACGCCTCGATGCAGCGGCGCTCGAAGGTGTCGCCGGAGGGGACGATAACAGGGTCGGCCATTAGAGAGCGGGAGATGGGGCACAGGAACTCCGGGGGAGCCTCGGCCGAGAAGGGGGAGGAGGAGGAGGAGGGCGAGGACGAAGGCGACCGGTGGAACGAAAGCCTCCAGCGCGCCTTACCGCTCCCCATTGGTAATGGTACGCCGTATGCCTTTCTTTCACCACCACCCTCTCTCCCTGCTTGCTTTTCCCTTTTTCTTTTTTTCTTTTCTTTTTTTTTTTTCTTTTTTTTTCTACTTCTTTTGTTTCTTTCTGTTTCTTTCTTCCTTTCTTTTCTTCTATTTCTTACTCTCTCTAATTCAATCCTCTTATTTTGCTTGGAGATGTGTGCAAATATATCTTGAATAATGCTGGTTTTGAGATCCCACCATAAGCTCCTCAAAGCTCTCCTCATCCTCCTCCTCCTCCTCCTCCTCATGAAGTTAGGGTCTGCATGCGGCCCTCTCAACTTGGAGGTAGTGATCTTATGCTAACATAAGTATATTGATTGTAGTGTGGAATTAATATGGTTTGGTTGCTTAGCTAGGGCCAGAAGAGCATGAAGTTAGTGTTTGTCGAAGGACGTGCCCTTTTCTCTGTATGGTTGGGCTATTAGTAGAATTAATTCGAATTTGCTTTTTAGAAGGTTTTGGAGAGAGTCATGTCTAAAAATCTATTTTGAGTTGAATAAAATCTTTTTAGTGTTTGTGTTGGCTCTGTTAAATAATATAATTTTTGAGAACATCTTTTGTATACTTTGTAGCTCGTAAGTGCAATGACTCGGCCTTTTGGCTTTTCTCTTCAAAGTTACTGTAATTTCTTATGCTCATTTTTCATTATTCTCATTGTAGTGGAAATTTGTCATTGAATGTGGGATCTGCATCTTCTTATTTGCATCTTTAGCACTCTCTTATGTTTCTTTGGCAAGATCTCATATGACTCGGAGAAAAGTACATGTTCTTTATCAAAAGTTAAAACAAATTATTCTGCTCCATTTCAACCCTCTCCATTTCGATTGTATTAGTCATGCCCCAATAATGAAGGATATTAAATTCATTCCGCAGAATCTTCTTACATATTATAGGCTTTCGTGTTAGTGCCAGATTATATTTAATTTTAGAATGATTTATATATTTGCATATGTTTCTTGTGGATGGGTTTTGTTTTTTTCACTACGACACTGGTTTAGCTTCTAAAACAACTAATCTGGGGAGGACTTTTGGGCCCTTTTTTAAAAACTCTAAACTGTAACTGGAAGTTAAATGAGTTTTTCAGCCCGGTGCAGAGCGGGGACCTCGAATCCATAGAGTACGTGCTGTGTAGCGACCCCTCCTTGCTCCGCTGCGCCACCATCTACGTCCGCCTCTCCGCCGGGACCTCGAATCCATAGAGTACGTGCTGTGTAGCGACCCCTCCTTGCTCCGCCGCGCCACCATCTACGTCCGCCTCTCCGCCGCCGCCCACATCGCCGCCGCAAATGGGCGTCTCCTTTATAACATTACTTTTTGTCCAAAGAAGGAAAATAAAATGTAGTGCCATTTGTGTAGTTTTACTAACCCCTTTTCTGGGGCTGCTCCTCGCCTCGAGTGGATCTACTTCTAGGATCCAAACCCCACCAAACCATTGTAAACACCCACTCATTGTAAGAAATTATTGCATGCACCACGGTCCACAAACTAGAGTCCACAAATAAATAAATAAATAAATAAATAAATAAATAAATAAATAAATATATATATATATATATATATATATATATATATATATATAGTAGTAGTATCAACTGCGTTGGGCACCAAAATACCAAGCAGTTTATTTATATATATAAAAAAATTTAAAAGAATTATTAATTATATTTAAAAATATTCTCAACAAATTTAATTTATTTTTGTGAAAAATAAATCTATTAATATATATGATTTCAATGCGTTCTTTTTTTTTACTCACTAAATTGTTTTCTATTAAATTTGTAAATTAAAATTTGGACAATATAATATGGTAGTTAATTCTATTTTTTTTGTTCTAAAATAAAGTATTAAATAATAAATTTTGCGGAAGTTTTAAAATTGTATAATGGTTGGATATTTATTATGGATTTGCTGTATAGACCGCGGTGCACGGGCAGAAGTAGCAGCAGTAGAAGAAGAAGAAAAGAGAATGAGAGAAGAGGAAGCCGAGAAAGCGGCGCGCGAGCAGCGGCAGCAACTGGTGGTGGAGAGGATGAAGGAGGAGCAGCGGAGGAGGGAGGAGTCCGTCGAGAAGTGGAAGCAGCTCTATCTCGCCATTAAAGCCGAGTTTGATGATCTCATCCAGAGAACCCATCACCAAGGTAACAATTAATGATCTCCTACATCATCAACAACTTCTTCTTCTTCTCTTCTTTATAAATTGTATATTTGCTGCTCCTCTATGCCTCCGATATGAATTATTTTGAATTTATTGTTTACTTTTTTAAAAGTTTAAATTTACTATTTAACTTTTCAATTTATTTGATTTGAATCAGTTTACTATATTTTAATTTTAAAAATTTATAAAAATAAATGACAAATTCAAATTTAAAACCCAAAATGATTCATAGAGTACATATAAATTTTGTAGTACTTCTTTATAATTGATATTTTAAAATTATCCAATAAAATTTAGTTAAGTAAATATTTTAACTTTCAAAATTTGTAAGGATAAACGACACATTTAAATTTTAAAATTAAAGTATTATTTACTAACTCAAATCAAACAAATTAAACAAAATTGGATGACGAATCCAAAATAATTCATATATAGTACTGATAAATTTTGTACGTCCGTATTTTTATATAATTGATATCTTAAAATGATCTAATCGAATTTAGTTAACTAAATAAATAATTTACTATAAATGAGTCGACAGTATCAGATATAATAATACTAATTAAAATATTATATTATTATCGTATCAGTAATACTTTATCGTTCAGTCAATTAAGGTGAACTGTAAAATTTGATTACAGTAATTTAGAAATATTGTGTCAGAAACTGAACAAAAATAAAGTGAGAATCGGGGACCTACGGTGTAATTTAACTAATTTCTTTTATAGGTAAAATGTATGAACATTATTTAAACACATTTGGAAATAAATACATAAACTTTACACATTTGGATCCAAGTACTTACTATTATAATTTATTGATTTGGCACGTATAAATTAGAATTTAATAATATTTTGCCTCAAATTTCCTAACATTATCTCTTTTTTAAAGTTTATTCATCTAATGTCATTTTCTTTTAAATTAATATTTATACATCTTTCAAAAAAATCTTATCAATTCTTATCAATTCTAAAGAGATTTCCTAACATTATATATTCTTTTGAAAAGGCAAATTTGTAATCATATCTCATATTCCCAAAAAAAATCTTATCAATTCGAAAGAGATATAAAAACTTTATATATAGTAATTTTTTACTATATAGTAATTTAATAAATGGATGATAAATGGCTATAAATGTTTTCAAAAAAAATATTAAGAGATACATTTAGGAAAAATAAATCATATATATATATATATATATATATATATATATATATATATATATATATATATATATATATATATATATATATATATATATTATATAGACAATTTTTGGAAATATATAGACAATTTTTGGGAAAAACCTTAATGAATTTAGGTGATATATTCCTACTATTATTATAGCTACTTCTATAATTTAGTAATTTGATGTGACATGTAATATAATATTGGGATTCTCTAGATTTTGCATGATTTTGAAAAAATCTTCTTTTTTGATGTGATGCTATATTATTTTTTAGAAATTTTGCACAAGTTTCCAAATTCCCTTTTGATATGGTATTATTTCTTTCGATGTGATGTTATATTCTTTTTTAGAGATTTTGCACAAGTTTTCAAAATTTTTTTACTTTTCCTACCTATTTTGATTTGATGTGATATGTGATGTGATATTGGATTTCTCTAGATTCGGCACAAATTTTAGAAAAATCTTGGTGATTTGATGTAATCTTTTCCACTATTCTTGATAGATGTTCATAGATTGTCTTAGATTTACCTATATCCTCTATGATGACTACTCCCTCTTAGTATCCATATAAGATTGTATTCTATTTCTATAAATAGTAATTGTGTCTATGTAGTCTATCATTGACTGTTTCCAATCTAAAGTAAAATATAATATTGGGATTCTCTAGATTTTGCATAATTTTTAAAAAAACTTCTTTTTTGATGTGATGTTATATTGTTTTTTAGAAATTTTGCACAAGTTTTCGAATTTCCTTTTGATGTGGTATTACTTCTTTTGATAGGATGTTATATTCTTTTTTAGAGATTTTGCACAAGTTTCCAAAATTTTTTTACTTCTCCTACTTACTTTGATTTGATGTGATATGTGATGTCATATTTATAGGCTGATTTCCAAAATATAATGTGGCCTTTGAGTTAAAAAGGTTAAATTTCTTTTTCTAATTTTTTTTCGAATGAAAAGATGGTCAAATAGTATGACCCATTTCATCAAACATTACAGGTTGGAAATGCTCTGACGGATGATTTCCGCGATCACTATGGCATTTTCCAATTTATGTGGGCTGCAGGAATGATCTCAGATCAAACATACAAGAAGCTGAATTTGTTCTGCTACTTTCAATCGTTTGTGCATACCTCTTCTGAATGCGAGAAGGTTCTTGAAGCTGCTAATGAAGAACTTGGAAATATCGATCAGTACAGCATTTTTACACCTACCTGCACTTCTAGTGTCACCTTCTCGAGGAATAAATTGCCAAAAAGATTGCATGTAAGGCTTACATACCAAGCCTTCATACCATGAGGCATGAAATTCCGCTAACGATAAAGTATTTGCTTCATTTCCAGAAGAACCATGTAACAATCTCA
Source organism: Tillandsia leiboldiana (assembly GCA_029204045.2). Classification (NCBI taxonomy): domain Eukaryota; kingdom Viridiplantae; phylum Streptophyta; class Magnoliopsida; order Poales; family Bromeliaceae; genus Tillandsia; species Tillandsia leiboldiana. The sequence goes on along the minus strand of CM055072.1, from coordinate 32,363,943 downwards.
TATTTGTTTATAGGCGGAAGATTTTACACTTACTCCATATGTGAGATTTTGTAAGAGATGCATTAATAATATCATGTCGAGTACCTCCTACAACAACTGAAAGTATTTGTCTGAAATCTCCTCCCAAAAGAATAGTTTTTCCTCCAAAATTTTTTTGAGTGCCTGATGTATTATCTGATTCCAAAATATCCTTTAGTGATTTATCTAAAGCCTCAAAACAATATCTGTGATTCATAGGTGCTTCATCCCAAATAATCAAGCTAGCATAAGCTACCAACTTTGCAAGTTGTGTACCTTTTTTAATTTCACAAATTGAACAATCATTAATTTTAATAGGTATCTTAAACCTCGAGTGTGCTGTACGACCACCTGTGCTTTCTCCTCCAATTAAATCTATTATTGGACAAGAGCATGTTTTCCAAATTATACGTGACGCACTGAAATTTAGATCCAGTACTCCATCTTTTAAAGTAACAAAATTTTTTCCGATAAACTGTAATACAAAAGGAAAGTCTCATATGGAACAAACTTTGGTTATTAAATGTGAAGAACAAGAGCAGTCCCCTGCAACTAAGAAGACACTAAACAAAGATATATTTATAGAAATATCGTCGGACATCGAAATCTCTTCCAGGTAGTCTCATTATTATTTTATATTAAGAAATATTTTATATAAATTTGTACAAATAGGTTCCTTTTTTAAATTTTTAACATGTATAAATATTTTTATGAACAGTTCAGGACAATCTGCTCATAACTTATCTGACATACAGCATTCGAAGAAACGTCGACTTACGTAAGATATCTATTGTATTATAGAATATGAGTCTAATTTATTTATTTATCTATTATAGAATATAAGTATAATTTATTTTTTTATTATTATTGTAGGTTTGATGAAGCAAATGCATCTAACGAACAGAATATATAAATGAAGAATTACCAACTGTCCTCCATATAGTTTACCTACTTATTGAATAGTTACTGTTATATTGATAAGACGTTATGTCTAAATTTCTGCTATTTATGTAATACATTATCTAATATAATATTTCAGTGCCTTACTTAATATATAATATTAAATGTTTAGATGCCAAACATAAAATTTCTCTTAAAATGAAAATGTGTGTTTGGTTGATGGTTATAACTGTCGTCAATTTATGCTTAATTATACTGTAATTTTCGCAGCGAAGCGCGGGGTATTGACCTAGTACATAATTATTTGGTGATGACTTTTTAGTTTGCTGTTGCAATTTTGGTCGCCACCAAATATGTTAGCTGCAGTAGTTAAAGCTGACTTTGTAAAATAAAAATTCAAGTCAACATTTAAAAGCAGGTGAAAACAGAACAAAAATTCAGGGCTTGTTTGGTATATATTTCTTGACTTTTTTTTTTTTTGTTTTTTATTAGCTACGAAATTTATATGCTCCAGTGTCACGATGAATGTATTAATTTCTCTATTATTGTTGGTTAACTTACAATCCTCATAACAACTGTAGAACTACATCCTCACAAGAAAAGAAAAAGAAAAAGAAAAAGAGAGAGAAGGAATGCATAGCTGGCATTTTAGTTGCTTTTGGTAAACTATGGAATCCAGAGATGTGTAGGCAACAAACGCGGTGCATGCATATTGGAATAGTTTTTTAATATCTTTGTAGGGCGCGCATGCATGTTGTTGCAACTCTTTTTGGCACAGTTAGAAACTTTTTATTTTTTGAATATTAGGAGGATGCATTAATGCATATTTTGTTGTTTATCATGTAAACATTTGACCTATCTTTTGTCCACATAATAGAAAATTAGTTCGTAGTAAACGAGCGAGAGTAATTTTCACATGGTGGCCCATGTGGAGACATGCATGCTATATATCCACTCTCTATTCACCAGTGGTCTACTCCCCAAAAAAAAAAGAAAAAAAAAAAGGGAAAAAAAATTAGTTAGAAGAATTTATGAAAGAAATTAAGTCAAAATCAATTAAAGAAAGGAGATTGATAATGGTAAGCTCTTTGCATAACTCCAAGAGGCGTATGAAATTTGAAGCAGAACCTCTTAATTTGAACCATATTTAGTTAATTCGGATTCGGCAAAAATTCGATTAGGATATAATACGGGTAAAATTCGTAACATGATTTTAAAATTTGCTGAAAAATTCGGTAAAAAAACGGACTCGGCAATTATTCGGATACGGAATTTATACGGAAATTATATGTTCACCAATTAAAAATTTAGAATAAAAAATTCGTCTATTAAATTAATTTTTTTTTTTTAGATTTATACTATGAGCATAATCAGTTATAAAATGATAGGAATTTGCGGCCCGACAATGGACCATACAGCTCACGTTTGGTATGATTGATTTTTTTAATATTAAAAATAATAATTTAATTTAATAATATAATTAATTAATTTTTTGTTTTCAAAATTTTGAAATTTGTGGCCATAATGGAATTATGAACAGTGTGAAAGAAATTTTTTTTTTTTTTCTTAGAAAGTGAAATAAAGCACTGTTGGACCTTTGGTTAGTGTACTACATTAATGACGGTCTTGGACTCTTGGTTAGTGCACCACACTTGACAGGTGAGAGTGGGTTAGTTTTTGAAATTTAAAAAAAAAAAACAGATTCGAATTTTTGGGAGAAAAATTCGGAATTCGTGAATTATTCGATCGAGATTAATAATTTTTGGATAAATTTTTTTCAAATTAATCCGAATTTTTTGAAAAAATCAGAAACGACCCGTTTAATTCAGATTCTCAATAATTCACGAATAATTTACGAATAATACGCGAATTAACTAACTCTGATTTTAACTAGCTAGTGAAATAAAATTCTTACTAATAAGGTGAGAAAAGAGACAAGACATTAGTAAAGAAAAATATATTTCGTATTGTTTTATATCATTGGCTTCATTAATGTCAAATGACACCAAAAACTTATACTATTGAAGGAATTTTTTTTTTTTTTTAAAAGAAAGTATAATATGTAAGGAAAGACCCTTAACTAACATCTTAATTTAACCACATTACATTTGAAGCTAAATATGGGTTTAAACCTTTAAATCTTTTCTCGGCAGTCATTACATTGAAGAGTCGAACAAATATAAATTACTTAGGGGTTAAAGAAGAAAGAAATTAGTCAAACAAGATCGTTCGAATTATCTAAGAATATAATAATATTTATAGAACGCACGTTGTGCTATTTCAAAAACAAATATAACAAATTTGACCTTGTCTATCATGTAAATACTGCTTAAATCCAATACATATGAACTGTAATAGCAAAACCTAGTCTATCAACAGTAGTGGCCCAGAATGTAATCACCTCCTCAAATTGAGTGACCCATATATGCACGCTCATTGTGTCTTGTTATGTGGCAGGAGCTTTAGGGCTTCCATGAGAGTGTTTTTGAGCCTGCCCAAATGGGGCTTCACATTTTGCTTGTCCAAGTAAACAGTTTTGAGTGCATCCCACCCTTGTTTGTGTATTGAGTAGGGGTCCTTCAACACAGGGTGATCAGGTGGGTATTGCTCACTAAGTGTGGTCTCATCCAATTGTACCATGTACTCCATGTAGTGGATCTCCATGTCCTCTGAGGGCTCCTTGAAGGTCGCTTTGGCTAGCCACTCTAGTCCACCATAAGGCACCACCTGTTCCAGTACAAAATGTTAAAATTTTATTCTCTAACACAGCTTACTTTTTACATTGTTCTATATATAAATAAGTTGTTATTAATAAATCAAACTTAACTCTCTCGTGCTCTATTAATATTCCTATCTTAATTTTATAGAAAAAAAAAATTGGTTGCTTGACATGAGTATTTACCTGTATAAGTACTGCTCCAGCAGGGAGGAACACCATATTGGTTAGGCCAGCCCCATGGACGCTGAGCATCACGTCGGCGGAGTTCACGAGCCGCGCGAACTTGGCGATGTCAGTGTTCATGTCAGGCTCGCCGATCCGGACGTCGAACCCAAGGCTCGATGCCATATCGGCCATCTGTTGCTCGTTCAGGAACATCCGCGAGTTCTTTCGCGAGATGATCAGCAGTCGTGGTTTTCGCCTCACGTCCCACTTATCTTCACTCGGTGCTGCCGTCGCCCTCTCCAGACCAAATGCATCCATGAGCACCTTCTTAAAGTCCACGATGGAGTACCTGTATTTACACAAACAGATCGATCTGTTAGAAATGACCCCTAACAAACACAGAATTAATTAGCTAATTAATAAACTTTTAACTAATAAATGGGACTTTATTCTTGTGTAGGCCAGCTTATATAACCTTTGAAGCTATCTTCTCTATTCAAGAAGCTCACGTTAATTAAGCATTTCATTAAATGAAATAAGCATTCAATCCCTATAAGTAGAAAGAGACTTCAAATTGATTCTTCTGACTCTAATCGTAATATATGTGAAGTCATATTAGTATTAGTAAAGATGAATATTTACTACTTCAAAAATCTTTCTTATATGTTACGTCTTTTGAAGAAAATAAATCTTTGAACAGGTATTGATATATACCATGCATGTTACTGAAAAGACTTGAACTCTGTATATCGGCATAATATATCATACGTACCCGGATGGAGTTTTCGATGGGTCCACGCCGAGCTCCTTGTGGAATGTCGGCCCGACAATAACCTGATCGAAGCACCGAACCTCGCGATCATTGTCGACGTCGATAATCTCATAATTGCTCAGCTGCTTGAAGATCAAGATGAACTTGTTCACCCACCAGGACTTCAAGCTACTAACCAGGAACTGCACCTCCCCATGAAACTGATAGGAGGTGATAAAAACTGGAACCAAAACGTCGGTGTAATCGTGGAAGAGGTTCCCGGTGAACCCGCCGTTGGAGAAGACGAGCGACGGGACGGAGCTGTTGACGGTGCACTCGGGGGGTGTCGACGTCGCAGCGGCATTGGGGCCGTTCCCGGCGCTGGAGAAGAAGGGCTTAACGGACCATTCCTTCACGTAGTCTAGGGCGAAGGGGTCGTGTTTACGTGCGTAGGGTTTTATTTTCCACTCCTGCTGCATGGGGTATACGTAGACGGTTTGTGAGGCACCATGCACGCGAATGTCGCCTCGTGCTTCGCACGTGTCGGAGCGGCGGCTCGATTCGTAGCACACGGGCTTGCTCAGGTCCACCACGTGCGACTTGGAAGCGTCCGCGTCCTCTAGTGCAATTAGGCAGTGTGTTCTTTGTTAACAAGAGAAATTTTAGCTATTTTTGGGTCTAATTAATGCTGCGATAAAATATTCTTAGTAACAGTTATATTGTGGCATGTTTGATGGTAAAAATTTATTTAAGAGCAATACCGTAATTTCACTTTGAAATGATGCATGGTACTTCGAAAAAAAAATCATTCTTATATTATATGCAATGCAAAACTACCATTTAATTAGATACTATTATTCCTACATATATATATATATATATATATTGAATAATTGTACATGATAGAGAAAAGAATCAAAATTTACTAATTAATGATAGATAGATTTACTCATTAATTCAGTCACTATTTAGTTAGTGAACTTGGGATAAATTTAGCTAAGTGTAATATTATTTTCTTTGTATAAGGAGTTGTTTGTAATAATATTGTGGAATTAATAGGATATTTTATAAATTATGTGTACATGAACTAATCAGAATGGACAACATTGTGAGAGTAGCATTTTTTGAGGACCTATTACAGTATCCAAAAATTAGTAATGCTCATAGTTGAGTCTAGTCAAAATCAGTTACTAACAATGACCAAATTTCATAAATTTGTTGTAAATTATGATTTGTTGACAACACAGCCATAATTTGTTAAAAACAAGTGGGAAATGAGATTTAAGAGGTCTATTAATTCTTCTCGGGTATGTTTAATATTTACATCCATTAAATCTGGTCAAACTTAGTGATTGAAATAGTAATTAACTAAATTCAATAAACCAATCTATCAATGCTAAATTCGGCATGACCATTAATTTGTATCTTATTTGGTTTCATCATTACTTCTTAGCTACTATATTAATTATAATGCTACTATAAATTTCTCTCTTTCTAAATGAATTAACTATTCTGAAAAATACAAATAAATAATTTATTTTTTTTTTGAGAGAAAGATAATATACTATTCGTTTAGTTTATTTTTAAAAATAAATTAGTTAAAAATGTGAAATAATTAGGCTTCGAACTTGAGTATCAACTACCAAATTTTTTGCCACTTGCGTTAGGAATGATTGATGAAGCAAATAAATTTTCATCAATATGATTAGGTGGTCACATGTATTATATATTCCAAACTTCATTTATGATAAATGTAAACTGGACCTATTAATTAAAGCTTTGGAGGCATCTTGATTATTCCATGGGGACAAATCACTGCAAAGGCATATGCTTATCCCATATTGTGCCAGGCGTTGTATTAATTAAGGCGCGCCTATTCTATGTATGAGTTGGAATTAATAACCAATGATGGGGACGGAGAACTTGTACAAAACAATAATTAAGTGAATAATCTAGGGAATGCAGTAAATAATAGCTAAAAGTTCAACGGACTGAATCTCGAATTCAAATAATTAATTCATTAGTATTGTTAATTAATTCTAAACTGTGGTTACATCAGTACTCTTGATCTAATCAACTTCTTACACTTAGTTATAAATCCAAGTTTAATTTATTTAATCACAAATTTGTGGTTAAATCCAAGTTTAATTTATTTAATCACAAATTTGTGATTAAATAAATTAAACTTGGATTTATAACTAAGTGTAAGAAGTTGATTAGATCAAGAGTACTGATGTAACCACAGTTTAGAATTAATTAACAATACTAATGAATTAATTATTTGAATTCGAGATTCAGTCCGTTGAACTTTTAGCTATTATTTACTGCATTCCCTAGATTATTCACTTAGTTATAAATCCAAGTTTAATTTATTTAATCACAAATGAGAACTTTGTGATGTTTCCTAAGGGAGTGCTTGGTTTTCTAGAAAATATCTCAGAAAATAGTTTTCTAACTAAAAAACTAAATATTTTACGCTCCTTTAGTTACTAGAAAAAATAGTTTTTCTAGAAATATTTTTTTCAAATTTTATGAGAAAGTAGTGTTTTTGTATTTCGATTTATTTATAAGACAAAAATTGTGGAAAACAAATGTATTTCAAGAGAAACTTCTTTCTCTCTCTCTGAAAACTGTTTTTCATGCTTTTCTCAGAAACTAAATACACCCTTATTAGATGAAACGTGTCAGACACAAACCTGTTTCTGTGGATTCATCTGCGTCATCTGTCGCCATCTTCAAGCTCTCTCCTGCAAACTTATTATCCCCACTATTCCCTACAATTACTCATAGTACATTATTCTTAGAAACAAACTTACAACAACTTACAAAATTAATGATTGAATTTGAATCTCGATCTGGTAAATCATGCATGCCTATAATCATGAATCGTCGTGATTCACACCTCCTTACCTATTATTTATGGCCACATGTAAGTTTGTAAAATACTGTTGGATTTATTTGTAAGCATAATGGTACTCATAAAATGATTTCTGCCACAGAGGATGGTTGACAATTAAATATTAGTTTTTTCTAGAAGTAAATTAATATCATTAATTGTGGCACACTAGGATTCTTTAGAAGGCAATAAGAAAGGTATGGTAGTTCCAAAAATCAAAATTGATAGAATGAAAAAATTGTTGATAGTTTCTTATCTCATATAGAACTTTTAAAAGTTCTCTTTAAACTAATATATATGTCAAGACTTTTTTTCTCGAGTAGTGTGTTCTAGGTTTAGAAAGCAAGTATCTATGGCTGGGTATACTAAGATATTACTTAATTATATTCGACACCATATATATCACAAAAAGCAGCTGTTTATTGCTAAATGCTTAAGCTTCTCGAGAAAGATGTGTTCCACATTTATATTTAACACTTGTACAAAAGAGAGAGAGAGAGAGAGAGAGAGAGCGAGAGAGAGAGAGAGGACCTGTGAAAATACGGGACTTGACGATAGAGAGGACACAAAGGAACAACAACATGCATCCTATGATGACCAAATGCCCTGCCATTCTAGGTTCTCCCCTGGAGTAACCCCTTTGGCTCTTCATCTCCCTTCTCTCTCTCTTCTTTCTCCTTCCTTTGCCTTTTCCAGCTAACTTCTCCTCTCTCTCTCTCTCTCTCTCTCTCTCTCTCCTCTCTCTCTCTCTCTCTCTCTCTCTCTCTCTCTCTCTAAAATTCCTTGATGTTCTTCTTCAACCTTTCATCTTATACTAAGCTGGCTCCCCAATTTTTTAAATGTGGAAAGCATATATATAGAATACGGTGACTCCACAATATAATTGACATAGTGATAGCCAACTAACTTAGCACGTTGAACTCACAATTTGCATCAACAACTTAATCACTATATAATAATATGTATAAGAAGGAATTTATATAGTTTCTGGTTCACTCCTAAAGTTAAATATATTTTATTAGTTTTGTCATGCTTAATTATTGATATAATATTCTAATATTATATTTGTCTCAATTATCTTAAGTTTTGTTGCCCGGCAAATTCTTTGGTTACGATTATAGTTTGTTGGATTACGTGGAGTCATGTTGCAAATTGATATCACGATGAAATGTTAGGGTTTTTGCCACTATATAACTACAACCAAAAGTTATATAATTAATAGGAGAATTTGCATATATTATACATGGGGAATGTGGAAAAAATTAACGCATACAGGGGCTACGCGATATCCATCTCTCGTAAAGATTTTTGTCACATCCCGGGTGTAAACCAGAATCCGGATTCGTCTACAGATCCGCCGTGTACACGGTATTTTTCGCGTACACGAAGCGCCAATAATCTGCTCAGATATAAGAGGTAACAAAAAGAGCATAAAACAGAGCTGAACTAAAAACTAATACATCTCAGACTGAAGCTGGAAATAAAATACAGTACATCTGTAAAAATGATACATCTGTCTCTCCCAGCTCACCCAAAAATAAATACAACCTGCTGGCAAAAGCTAGTCCCAAAAGTGAAAGTACAACCGTCTGAGGAAATATGGGTACACCAACAGTCCAGCTAACACGCTCATCCTGCCTCGAGATTTATTTACTCAGTCGTCCTCTCTCCTCGACCCACCGCTGAAAAACCCATCAGCATCCACATGTGTATCAATTAATAGCTCCGCATAGATATAACCATCATGCTAAAATTATTATCCAACCACACATATCTAAAATCCATAATTTTTTCCTCACCTAAATCATCCACCTATGCATGTCCAAAAGATCCTTAAGTGGTACCCTCCCACAAGATATTTCATATTACCCCAACATGAAAGTAAATTCCACATGCAAGGTTAAGTGTGAAAATTATATCCATACAAACATGTATAAGTCCCAACCACTATCAGATTTCCACAATAGTATTTTCCATATGATAGGCTCACAATTATTTTAATTTAAGCATGCATGTACATTAAGTGATCAATCAGTATGTCCAATATGGAGGTACTTTCTAATACACATAGTGAGCAAGTCGGAAATTAAGGTATGCAACAACCACCCACCTCTAAACGCGCAAACCACAACTGTAGAAGCCCCCCCGCTGTACAGTACTCTCCTCCTCGCAGAACAACCAAAATCTGCGAACCAAGGCACAAGAATCACAATCGGCACATAAACAAACCCCCAAAACAGCCATTTGCTGTTTTGAAAAACAGCACGGGAAAAAGCTTTAATTTCACCTCTGTACAAGCCTCCAAAAATCCCAAAAAAATCACGGTTGTGTTCCTCGCGTCGAGTAGATGAAAAACGAGTATTTATACACCTTGATCTGATACTCGTAGGCCAAGATATAAATTGCACAAGCCCTCGCTGTCCAAAAATCCACCACAGAAAAATAGGGTCAAATGTTGCCTCGGGAACCATGCCGAAAACCCAAAACGGAGCAAGACGGTCAACACGAAAATCGAAGGCCTACCTCTTAGGAACCCGCTGCCGCAAAAACCGTCGAAAACGATGGTCAGAGTAAGACAAGGGAGTCTGCACACCGAAACACGACGAAGGGGATCACTGATGAAGGAAAGTCGCACTGTGCTGAAATGGTGAAAACCTCGAAGTGCGTGCCACCAAAAAATTCTCAAACTTCTCCATGAGATGTAGCAGCCCAAGAGGAAGAACTTTCGTATACAACTCTCGGAGAGAAGAAGCCCAGAAGAAGCCCGAAACCACCCTTGAATTCGGCCTTATATAGGCCCAACTCAACAATTGCCAAAATACCAGCCATGTCCCCACTTTCGGGCGCCCGAAACTTTCGGGCTGCTACAGTACCCCGAAAATGTACCTCAAACCGCCAGCGCCCGAATCAACCCTGGAGCGCCACGTGTCCCCGCACAGCAAACAGCGAGCGCAGCCAACCCCTGCGAGACACGTGGCACCCCGCACAGCGCACAGCGGCGCCAGCCGCTGCGGTCGCGCCATGTGGCACCGACCGCGCCTGCCCCCGTGCACGACGCCCGGCTGACCCGGGCGTACGGCCACCTGCCCGCCGGTACGGCCACCTGCCCCGGCGACCTGCTCCACTCCTCGCGTGGACCGCACGCACTACACCGCTCCAACCACTAGCTGCCACGTGTCCCCCGCTGGTGCATGCACCAGGCCGCGCGTCCCATGGACCGCGTGCGCGTGCGCCCGACACTCCCGGGTCGCCACGCGTCCTGCCCCCTGGTGCACGCCGGCCCCGTGGGCCGAGCGGCCGGCGCTGCCCGCGGCCGCGCCGCCGCGCTCCGCCGCTGCCCGCCGCCGCCGGCGATGCCCGGCCGGCCGGAACAGTAACCCAACACCTCGAAATTTTTGTTTTCGCATCCGGGCTCCGAAAATTACAAGTAAATAGTCCATTTTCAACGTTTTCGCGCGCTGAGTCCAAATTCGAAGTCCGTTTTGCCAAATTCCGCTTCTAAAATTTGTCGAAGGCATCCGGACAGGTATTCTTAATCCAAATTTCGCGCTGGGTCCAATCCTGAGGTCTGATTCGTGCGCAAACATCTCCAACACACAGCAAAGGCCTCCGAAAGCTGCTAAACACACTGCAGAAGCTCTGTTGATCCAACAGTAATCGTATCGCAGAAATTCGGGTCCTCACATCCTCCCCCACTAAAAGAAAGTTTCGTCCTCGAAACTAAAGTCATTCCTCAACCCGAAACCTCAACCAAGAAGGGGGGGGGTAAATATCCCATCATCCACGACTCAAGCTCCCAAGGCTGTCTAATACCTCATCCAGAGACACAAAGCAATCCTCGGGTCTCTATCTGATACAAAATAGAGGCGGGCACTCCAGGAAACCGCACCACCTCATCCAAGTATAGCTGGGCTAACCGCTCGAGCTACCAAGTAGTCTGCATCAGCAACTGCATCCACTCCTCCCAGGGCCCCCGATAATCCAACCACATGTCCATCGGTACAAAAGCTCGATCCGAGTACCTCCGTACTCCCGAGGTATTCAATAATAGCCCACAACTGATGCGCAAACTCTGAGCTCTAATCCTTAAACTGTCGGAATGTAGAAGCAGTTCCCCAACTCTCCTGCACCAACACGGAACCATACAAGGTCGAGAAAACCAGATTGCAAATCAATCTTCAAGAAGACCCAGTACTCGATGCAAGTGGTCGTCGCTCAGTCCGCCTGAAAATATCAAGATCAATCACAAGGGGCACAATCTCAACCTCAGCTCACACCGGGCAACAAAAGTGGCCCTCCGCAGATAACACATCCACGCTATCGCTGCGCTACTCTGATATAGATGCTGATGCTGCCATCGGGGTCCACCCGACATCTGACATCTCAGAAATCCATTATTGCAACCGTCATATGACAAAACACAATTAATTCACGCAATTCCTTATACAATTATCCTTACTAAGCTCACCCCTCAATCACATATATTATACCCCAAACATGCATGTTATCAATCACAAAAGGTAACATTCCCTTGGGTAAGCTTTACATTAACCGTCCATAAGGATATCCACCATCCTGGAAAGCAAAACGAAAATGCCTCTGTCGGCCGATCTGTCATCCATCACCTAGCGCCAAGCGCCTCTATCCAGAACTCGCCTCTGGCGGTAGATCCCTATCCGAAGGAACTGCAGCGCCCAGCTCCAAACACAATGCCCACTCTATCGCGGCATCCAAAATCCAACACGGGGGGACCAAATAAACTGAAAGGTATTCTGGCGTAATCCACTCTCAGACACTCATATCCTATGCGCCTCGTCCCTCTACACATGGAGTGCGCAGTTCATCAACTGCGTTAACTCTAGACACAAATAGGCTTTCAAGTACTCTCTCCATCCCCACCAAACCCGACCTGCCTCTGAATGTTCCCTACTCAAATCCACAAATCGGGGTGACTCATCCGCCAAAGCTGGCTCACTCGATCGATGCAATCCCACAGCTTACATGCTGTCAACTGTCCACCCTACCTCGGTGCCCCAGTACTAAACATCGGCACGGAGGAGGTTACTCGATACTCCGACAACTGTGCCACGCGCTGCTCCGACAACTGTCACTGCGCTGCTCCGACAAACTGTGTCACTGCGCTACTCCGACAAACTGTGTCACTGCGCTACCGCCCACACCGCCGCTGATCTGCCTCAAACACTCCTACCCTTCGGGTCCGGAGCTCTCAGACTCCAATCTGGGTATCCGGCCCGAAACAACCAGCTCAGACCGAACTGCTGCACCAAGGTGCACCCGGGTCAGGGCTCAGCGTCGGGGAGACACCGCTCGCCACGACAAAACGGCAAATCAGCACACCCCAAACACACGACCCAATCTAGCGAAAGTCAAAGACATCCCCCTATTTCTGTAACCTTATGTTGTCTGCAGCCAACATAACTGTCCCATAGAAATAGAATATGTCGATCCCTCTTCACAAACAGGAAGAGTCAAATAAATAAATCACTGACTTTCGCAAAATGTCGCGTCTCTCACGCCCTAACATCCTAGGGTCCGCCAAAAGCCTAGGGTTTCCTAAGTCCCAACTGACCTATCCCTAAGCTCTGATACCACCTAATCTGTCACGCCCTGGGTGTAAACCAGAATCCGGGCCCGTCTACGGATCCGCCGTGTACACGGTATTTTCCGCGTACACGAAGCGCCAATAACCTGCTCAGATATAAGAGGTATCAAAAAGAGCATAAAACAGAGCTGAACTAAAAACTAATACATCTCAGACTGAAGCTGAAAATAAAATACAGTACATCTGTAAAAATGATACATCTGTCTCTCCCAGCTCACCCAAAAATAAATACAACCTGCTGGCAAAAGCCAGTCCCAAAAGTAAAAGTACAACCGTCTGAGGAAACATGGATACACCAACAATCCAGCTAACACGCTCATCCTGCCTCGAGATCTATCTACTCAGCCGTCCTCTCTCCTCGACCCACCGCTGAAAAACCTATCAGTACCCGCAGAAGACACTGCAAAACAAAGGAGAAGATAAAGAGGAAAGAAGAATGGAGGTGAGAACTACTAGCAAACCAGTAGCCTCCCCTAGTGGGTAAAGCCTCAAACTCCGAAGTGCCCACTAGGTCTACCAGAGGCAAAAAGGGAAAGAAGAGTGGTAAGTAACAAAACTGCTGAAAAAGGAAACTACCACTACTAAGCCTCTAAATGCAGTCCTAGACTGGAATAACCGTATGCAACGGTAACCAACCGTCCCAAATGAACCCAATCTGTACCGCCCTCATCATCGGGCAAGTAAGCCGCGCCGATGTGATAGCAAAACTCCTACTGCCGCCCTCATCATCGGGCAAATAAGCCGCGCCGATGTGATAGCAAAAACTCAAGGCCTGTCTGACCCCTACGCTCCGGAGGGGAACTCGAGGGGAGCGACTGTCACGCCCCGGGGGTCGAACTGCGACCCGGGCTCGCCAACAGATCCGCCGTCTGTACGGAAACTGCCGTACAGACGAAGCGTCTAACCTGCAAAAGAGATCTAAAGCTAACAAGTATCAGAGCTGAAAGGAAGCAGAAACACTAAGCGGTGAAAAGTCCAAGTACACCAGTCCACTAGCACCCCCAACATAAGTACAAAAGTGGAAACTGAAAAGTACAAGAGACACAACACCGACACCACCGACTCGGGTAGGAGCTAGCCAGCCACGCGCAAACCTCGGTCAGAGAGCTCCGAATGAGCCAAACCTGGAACGGTCGCCTCAGGAACACCTGTCATCACAGCGGGTGTGAGATCTACTGCAACAGTCAGATCTCAGTGGGCACCAAAGCTAACCCCACGGTACACCCACTCAGTCTGCTGGAGACAAAAACACAAATAGATAGATAGATAGATAGATAGGTAGATAGATAGATAACTGGAAAAAATGAATCTATCGCTACATGTCTCAATGCAATGCTGGACGTAAGTTCTCTGTCCCTCTCACGGGAGGCCTGGAAACTACGAACGTCTGCGCCCCCCTACAGCCCTTATCAAACAAGAACATGCTGTAGACTTAGGCGCCCATAGTTTCCGCCCCCGCACTGGGACTGCTAGAACTCTACAACTACCTGGTAACTCGGCCAGGGCATAACTATCTATCTGGTAACTCAGCCAGTGATTTATACCCATCTGGTAACTCGGCCAGTGGTATCTATTCATCTGGTAACTCAGCCAGTGATTTATACCCATCTGGTAACTCGGCCAGTGGTATCTACTCATCTGGTAACTCAGCCAGTGATTTATACCCATCTGGTAACTCGGCCAGTGGTATCTACTCATCTGGTAACTCAGCCAGTGATTTATACCCATCTGGTAACTCGGCCAGTGGTATCTACTCATCTGGTAACTCAGCCAGTGATTTATACCCATCTGGTAACTCGGCCAGTGGTATCTACTCATCTGGTAACTCGGCCAGTGATATCTACACATCTGGTAACTCGTATACTCTAATGATGCGTCTAACACTCGTGTCCAAGTCGGAAACGACAAACCTCGACTTGCACGACTGTTCCGCAAATACCTGATAGTAAGGATACGATACCTTTGCATTCGGAAGCATAAAGGGCAATCCGTAGTTCATTGGGAGAAACCAACCCACCTGCGATCCATCCGCGAAAACCATGCGCCAAACGGAGGTCCCGATGCAATCCCGCAGCTCCACGCGGCAAAACACGCGCCACCGGCCACGTGAGAAGCTAACACTATGCCACAACTGCGAGATAAGAAGAGGGACCGGGATCAGAAAACATGCGGCTAAAACCGCGCTCACAAAGGGCAAAAGAAACCCAAACCGGCGACGAGAAACGCCGCGCGTTGCGCGGAAAACCTATCGCGCAACCGCCGAGCCGCAAACAACGCGGCACAGTGCGGCCCATGGCCGTACTGCCCAGAGAAACCAACCCCACGCGGCAAAGGTCAGCCGCGTGGCCAGCAGCGCCGCGCGGCCCCAAGGCCGCCCGTGCGGCCTGCAGCAGCGCCGCGCACCTAGCGCGCGGCCTGCAGGGCCGCGGGGCCCAAGGGCCACCCACGCGGCCTGCAGCAGCGCCGCGCGCCTAGCGCGCGGCCTGCAGGGCCGCGGGGGGGCCCAAAGGCCCGCTCGCGGCACAGGGGCCGCCCGCGCGGCGCCCTGCCATGCCGCGCGGGGCCCGCGGCACAGGGGCCGCCCGCGCGGCGCCCTGCACTGCCGCGCGGGGCCCGCGGCACAGGGGCCGCCCGCGCGGCGCCCTGCACTGCCGCGCGGGGCCCGCGGCACAGGGGCCGCCCGCGCGGGGCCCGGCACTGCCGCGCGCCCAGCGCGCGGCCAGCGCACCGCGCGGGCCCGAAGGCCGCCCGCGCGGGGCCCGCAGTGCCGCGCGCCCAGCGCGCGGCCTGCACACCGCGCGGGCCCAAGGGCCGCCCGCGCGGGGCCTGCAGTGCCGCGCGCCCAGCGCGCGGCCTGCACACCGCGCGGGGCCCAACGGGCCGCCCGCGCGGGGCCTGCAGCGCCGCGCGCCCAGCGCGCGGCCTGCACACCGCGCGGGCCCAAGGGCCGCCCGCGCGGGGCCTGCAGCGCCGCGCGCCCAGCGCGCGGCCTGCACACCGCGCGGGGCCCAACGGGCCGCCCGCGCGGGGCCTGCAGCGCCGCGCGCCCAGCGCGCGGCCTGCAGTGCCGCGCGGCCCCTAGGGCACCCGCGCGGCACGCCCGCAGTGCCGCGCGCCCAGCGCGCGGCCTGCAGTGCCGCGCGGCCCCTAGGGCACCCGCGCGGCACGCCCGCAGTGCCGCGCGCCCAGCGCGCGGCCTGCAGTGCCGCGCGGCCCCGAGGGCACCCGCGCGGCACGCCCGCAGTGCCGCGCGCCCAGCGCGCGGCCTCCAGTGCCGCGCGGCCCCTAGGGCACCCGCGCGGCACGCCCGCAGTGCCGCGCGCCCAGCGCGCGGCCTGCAGTGCCGCGCGGCCCCGAGGGCACCCGCGCGGCACGCCCGCAGTGCCGCGCGCCCAGCGCGCGGCCTGCAGTGCCGCGCGGCCCCGAGGGCACCCGCGCGGCACGCCCGCAGTGCCGCGCGCCCAGCGCGCGGCCTGCAGTGCCGCGCGGCCCCGAGGGCACCCGCGCGGCACGCCCGCAGTGCCGCGCGCCCAGCGCGCGGCCTGCAGTGCCGCGCGGCCCAGAGGGCACCCGCGCGGCACGCCTGCAGTGCCGCGCGCCCAGCGCGCGGCCTGCAGTACACCACGGCAGCAGGCCGCATGCCGCGCGGCCTGCTGCACAGGCAGGGTGGACCGGCGCCCTGCTGCCCAGAATTTGGCAGCAGGGCGCAAGCTGCGCGCGTCGCTACAACGCGGCCGCGCAGCGATGGCCCCACAGCCTCGCGCCGCCAACCACCGCGCGCGCGAGGCTCGCCAAGCTCCCCCAACCCGCACACAACAAACCCACGCAGCAAAGAAGGAAAGAAAATCAAAAGAGAGGAGAGGGGAGAAGCAAAAACCACAACCAATTTAAAAGCCATAAAATAAAACCGACCTCCACGAGGCTCGCCGACCTCGCTCGGCTCCACGCCCTCGCTCGGGGAAGAAATGCTCAAGGACCCTCTCCAATTTCTCCATCTTCTTCTTCCTTCTTCTCTTTCCCTTTCTTTTCCTTTTCTTTCTTTCTCTTTCTCTATTCCTTTGCTACAGAGGTGGAGGGGAGGGGTTTTTATAAAGCAGAGGCTTTATAATAATTAATTAACTTAATTAATTTAATTCCAAAACCCCAACTCTAACTCACTTTTGGTCTTCGGGCTCTCCGCCGCTGCCCGGAACCTCCCGAGCTCCGCTGTAATTCCAAAGTACACGCGCTCACAGCTTTTTCCCTTCAAAAAGCTCAACCGTTGAGTCGGGGTGCTCAAATCAAATACCGGCTCCAAAAATGCCAGTTCCGACTCACTTTTTGCCTCCGGGTCCTCCGCGTCAGTCCGGAACCTCCCGAACCTCGCTGTAAATCCAAAGTACGCGTGTCCACAGCTTTTTCTCCTCAAAAAGCTCGACCGTTGAGTCGGGGTGCTCAAATCAAATACCGGCTCCAAAAATGCCAGTTCCGACTCACTTTTGCCTCCGGGTCCTCCGCGTCAGTCCGGAACCTCCCGAACCTCGCTGTAAATCAAAAGTACACCTGCTCCAAGTGTTTCCCAAATTTTTCTGCAACCCATAGCGGTGTCGGAGCTTCCCGTACCAGTCACCTAACGCGTACAAGGCCCGAAACAAGCAGAGGCCTCCGCGGGGATCCAAATCAACCCGAACTCCTCTGAAAACACAAGTGGGACACATCCAAGGCAAATTCCTCCGCACCACGCCATCCTGCAAGGTCGGTGCGTCATCCAAATCCCGGTGTTCTACACTCTCCCCCCCTTAAAAGGGTTTCGTCCTCGAAATCCACAAAATCCGTACTTAGGAGGGTAAAACAAAAACAAAAGGGATAGAAGATCCTCAGATTGTCCAAAGCTCTCAAGTGGTCACCCACATTCCTCATGCTGACAACACTGAACCTTCCCCAAAGGTATGATTCGACTGCAAAATTCTTTGGTTTCACCAACAAGAATCGCATCGGTCGATGAGGATAACGCAGTCCTCGTCCATCACCAAGGAAGGGAAAGCAAAACACAACTTTCGGGGTTCAAAGAGACCTCAACCAGCCTGGTCAGCTCGAGGATCCACATCTCGCTTAACTCGTTTCCATAAAAACTCTCAGGCCGGTTGTCTCCCTCGATTCGAGCTCTCAAAAACCAAAGTTCAAGCCCCCTTAAGGCAAAACCCCTCAGATGCTTCACAGCCACCAAAGCTCCAGTTCCACAAAACATGGATCACCTCCCTTGACAGGGGAAAAACTTCAACCTCGAGAACCTTCTCTCAATTCTGGCACTCAATTCCCAGGGTTACACAGCTCGCCTAAACAGGGCATATTGAACAAAATGTCCTCGCCGGGATAAAGCAATCATACATCCTTGCAAAATCTATCACCGGCGTTACCTCAACCTGACCTCCTGAGTGTCCATGCACTTTAGGTTCGAGGGTTCTGAACAATCCCATGACCTCTCCATCACGGCAATATCCGGATCAAAGCTGGTATCCTCCTCAGCTTTGCCTCCATACCCCTCAAATCCTCTGTCACTCAAGCGGCTAAAACACAAGGCCCAACTCAAAAACCTCGATGTCGAAGTGCAACTCACAAAGCTTGGCAACCAACTTCTTCCTCCTTAGAAGTTGTAGCACTAACCTCAAGAGCCCCTCAAGCTCCAAGTCACCTCGGAGATAAGCAAAAACCCACGACGGTAACACCACCAATCCGTCTAGTGAAACAGGGAAAAACACAGCTCTCAAATCAGTAGGGCAATAGTCAATCTACTTGACCACGCAAACCGCTCAAACTGCCCTACTGATTCCGGATCAGTATCCAGGCACAGCCCTCGGCTGTAAGGTTCCATAAAGATATCAATCACTCGAAGGCATCTGCCCAAACACAAGGTGAGACTAATCAAGATCGAACCTTACAAGAACTCACACGGTTGTGTACCCACCACGGGACATCACCACGGTGTAACAACCGCCTGGATCCTCACTGTCGTATCCCCACGACGAGGCACTAGGTCTCAGAGACCTCTCGATCCGACAATCTCGCAGCTGCGCTCACAGCTCTCTCCGTCTCACGGTTGATACTCCACGAGGTGCTGTCGAAGTTGGCGCGGTTACCAAACCACGTCAAACACTGTATCGATCTCAGTCCCAATCAAGTAACCACCTGGTAACTCGGCCAGGGGCATCAACCACCTGGTAACTCGGCCAGGGGCCAGTAACCTCCTGGTAACTCAGCCAGGGGCAGGTAACCTCCTGGTAACTCAGCCAGGGCATCGTGTATCTCATCATATGCTATAAAAATACCCTCCTCCTGACCAGGTCGACGGAGGGTCAAAGTCTTCTCTCTCGACAAACCATGATAGCATAAATTGGGACGACCGATTCCTATCCAACCTCGTATCAACACCTCAGCACTGATGTAGGACTAACATCTCGATGTTCAATCCCAGGTCCTAACTGCACTGGCAGGACAGGCAGCACTCATCCACGTGCTTCACGTGATCAGAAAATTGATCCAAACGTGCAAAACCATCAGTCCCGACACTGGCCCACACGAAGGTACCCCCGCTTTACCGAAACGCACACACGGCGTTGGCAAAAAGCATGCTCCAACTCCGACGACCACACCAGGTGGGACTCGACCCACCACCCTGGCGAAGAGTGCGGCCCACGCAGAAGGGAAACTCGCATCCTGGCACTGCTGCTGAAGCGAGCACTGTCGAGAACCTCCTGGTCTCTGTCTCCTCTGAGACCCCCTGATCCAGAGGGTGGAATCACGGCAACCTCGAATCCCGCGACTATCGCAAGAACGGCGATGCCGGAGCTCTCTCTCCGAAGCGGGTCCCCCGCTCACCGTCTCCCTCGGACGGGGTCACTGATCCACAGTCAAACCATCGAGCATGCACGCTCACTGCATCCAAGGTCGGCAATCGCCGAAAATGCACAAAGAGATAGTCATCTTGAGGCGGTTCCCACTCGAACACAACCAACCTCTAAGCCTCATCCTGGACGACCAGGGATACACCGCTCAACTGTCACAGAACTCACCCCAGAACATCAACTGCGCTCCCGATGGTCCAACCAGACGAATCCGACGCCACCAGCTCTCTTGGCGTCCCAAAGAAAAGTACATAACCAAGCGCCCTGATGCTTATCCTGGATGAACAAATCCTCGAACAAATCTTCCATAACAGCGTTCCAGTTCTCGGCCTCTCACGGCTCCAACTCGGTCCCGAAATCTCCAAGGGATAGAACTGGATGCGGTACACAACCTATCAGTAACCTCTCGCTGCTTCCGCACCATCAATGGTGCGATCAGGAACAGAAATCGACAACGTCGCGGCCGGAGGTACTACTGACGATACTCCGGGAGATGCTCTCGGTCCACGCATGAGCATCACTCGCTCCATGCTCTCTCTTCCTGGCGCCGTAACGCCTCAAATACCAGAACTGCTTGGGCCTGGATCTCTCAAGCCTCTCTCGGCTCTATCCATTTAGCTTTCCGCTATACGAGCCCCTCCTCCCAGGCCAAACACGCCCTCGCCGTTGCACGGCGTCTCTGAAGCATCCAAAAACCCCTGCAACAGAAAAACATTAGGACCAAGACTCCCTCGTCCCAAACAAACGAAAGTCTAAGCATGTTAACCTTTCTAAAGCATTATGTTGTCTGCAGCCAACACAATCACCTTTAGAGAAATAACATGCGAGGTCACTCACCCCAATCCTCTGGGGGAGGTACACCCTCAGACAAGACTCTCGCTAAGGTCACGTCTCACACGACAGTCTTCCCACTGTCCAACCAAAAGCCTAGGGTCTCTAAGTCCCCAACGACCTATATTCCTAGGCTCTGATACCACCTAATCTGTCACGCCCCGGGGGTCGAACTGCGACCCGGGCTCGCCAACAGATCCGCCGTCTGTACGGAAACTGCCGTACAGACGAAGCGTCTAACCTGCAAAAGAGATCTAAAGCTAACAAGTATCAGAGCTGAAAGGAAGCAGAAACACTAAGCGGTGAAAAGTCCAAGTACACCAGTCCACTAGCACCCCCAACATAAGTACAAAAGTGGAAACTGAAAAGTACAAGAGACACAACACCGACACCACCGACTCGGGTAGGAGCTAGCCAGCCACGCGCAAACCTCGGTCAGAGAGCTCCGAATGAGCCAAACCTGGAACGGTCGCCTCAGGAACACCTGTCATCACAGCGGGTGTGAGATCTACTGCAACAGTCAGATCTCAGTGGGCACCAAAGCTAACCCCACGGTACACCCACTCAGTCTGCTGGAGACAAAAACACAAATAGATAGATAGATAGATAGATAGGTAGATAGATAGATAACTGGAAAAAATGAATCTATCGCTACATGTCTCAATGCAATGCTGGACGTAAGTTCTCTGTCCCTCTCACGGGAGGCCTGGAAACTACGAACGTCTGCGCCCCCCTACAGCCCTTATCAAACAAGAACATGCTGTAGACTTAGGCGCCCATAGTTTCCGCCCCCGCACTGGGACTGCTAGAACTCTACAACTACCTGGTAACTCGGCCAGGGCATAACTATCTATCTGGTAACTCAGCCAGTGATTTATACCCATCTGGTAACTCGGCCAGTGGTATCTATTCATCTGGTAACTCAGCCAGTGATTTATACCCATCTGGTAACTCGGCCAGTGGTATCTACTCATCTGGTAACTCAGCCAGTGATTTATACCCATCTGGTAACTCGGCCAGTGGTATCTACTCATCTGGTAACTCAGCCAGTGATTTATACCCATCTGGTAACTCGGCCAGTGGTATCTACTCATCTGGTAACTCAGCCAGTGATTTATACCCATCTGGTAACTCGGCCAGTGGTATCTACTCATCTGGTAACTCGGCCAGTGATATCTACACATCTGGTAACTCGTATACTCTAATGATGCGTCTAACACTCGTGTCCAAGTCGGAAACGACAAACCTCGACTTGCACGACTGTTCCGCAAATACCTGATAGTAAGGATACGATACCTTTGCATTCGGAAGCATAAAGGGCAATCCGTAGTTCATTGGGAGAAACCAACCCACCTGCGATCCATCCGCGAAAACCATGCGCCAAACGGAGGTCCCGATGCGATCCCGCAGCTCCACGCGGCAAAACACGCGCCACCGGCCACGTGAGAAGCTAACACTATGCCACAACTGCGAGATAAGAAGAGGGACCGGGATCAGAAAACATGCGGCTAAAACCGCGCTCACAAAGGGCAAAAGAAACCCAAACCGGCGACGAGAAACGCCGCGCGTTGCGCGGAAAACCTATCGCGCAACCGCCGAGCCGCAAACAACGCGGCACAGTGCGGCCCATGGCCGTACTGCCCAGAGAAACCAACCCCACGCGGCAAAGGTCAGCCGCGTGGCCAGCAGCGCCGCGCGGCCCCAAGGCCGCCCGTGCGGCCTGCAGCAGCGCCGCGCACCCTAGCGCGCGGCCTGCAGGGCCGCGGGGCCCAAGGGCCACCCACGCGGCCTGCAGCAGCGCCGCGCGCCTCGCGCGCGGCCTGCAGGGCACGCGGGGGGGCCCAAAGGCCCGCTCGCGGCACAGGGGGCCGCCCGCGCGGCGCTCCCTGCCATGCCGCGCGTGGGCCCGCGGCACAGGGGCCGCCCGCGCGGCGCCCTGCCTGCCGCGCGGGGGCCAGCGGCACAGGGGGCCGCCCGCGCGGCGCCCTGCACTGCCGCGCGGCTTGGCCCGCGGTCACAGGGGCCGCCCGCGCGGGGCCCGCACTGCCGCGCGCCCAGCGCGCGTGGCCCAGCGCACCGCGCGGGCCCGAAGGCGCCCGCGCGGGGCCCGCCTTGCCGCCTGCGCCCAGAGCGCGGCCTGCACACCGCGCGGGCCCAAGGTCCGCCCGCGGCGGGGCCTGTCAGTGCCGCGCGCCCAGCGCGCGGCCTGCACACCGCGCGGGCCAACGGGCCGCCCGCGCGGGGCCTGCAGCGCCGCGCGCCCATGCGCGCGGCCTGCACACCGCGCGGGACCAAGGGCCGCACCGCGCGGGGCCTGCAGGCGCCGCGCGCCCAGCGCGCGGCCTGCACACCGCGCGGGGCCCAACGGGCCGCCCGCGCGGGGCCTGCAGCGCCGCGCGCCCAGCGCGCGGCCTGCAGTGCGCGCGGCCCCTAGGGCACCCGCGCGGCACGCCCGCAGTGCCGCGCGCCCAGCGCGCGGCCTGCAGTGCCGCGCGGACCCCTAGGGCACCCGCGCGGCACGCCCGGCAGTGCCGCGCGCCCAGCGCGCGGCCTGCAGTGCCGCGCGGCCCCGAGGGCACCCGCGCGGCACGCCCGCAGTGCGCGCGCCCAGCGCGCGGCCTGCAGTGCCGCGCGGCCCTAGGGCACCCGCGCGGCACGCCCGCAGTGCCGCGCGCCCAGCGCGCGGCTGCAGTGCCGCGCGGCCCCCCGAGGGCACCCGCGCGGCACGCCCGCAGTGCCGCGCGCCCAGCGCGCGGCCTGCAGTGCCGCGCGGCCCCGAGGGCACCCGCGCGGCACGCCCGCAGTGCCGCGCGCCCAGCGCGCGGCCTGCAGTGCCGCGCGGCCCCGAGGGCACCCGCGCGGCACGCCCGCAGTGCCGCGCGCCCAGCGCGCGGCCTGCAGTGCCGCGCGGCCCCGAGGGCACCCGCGCGGCACGCCCGCAGTGCCGCGCGCCCAGCGCGCGGCCTGCAGTGCCGCGCGCCCAGCGCGCGGCCTGCAGTACACCACGGCAGCAGGCCGCATGCCGCGCGGCCTGCTGCACAGGCAGGGTGGACCGGCGCCCTGCTGCCCCAGAATTTGGCAGCAGGGCGCAAGCTGCGCGCGTCGCTACAACGCGGCCGCGCAGCGATGGCCCCACAGCCTCGCGCCGCCAACCACCGCGCGCGCGAGGCTCGCCAAGCTCCCCCAACCCGCACACAACAAACCCACGCAGCAAAGAAGGAAAGAAAATCAAAAGAGAGGAGAGGGGAGAAGCAAAAACCACAACCAATTTAAAAGCCATAAAATAAAACCGACCTCCACGAGGCTCGCCGACCTCGCTCGGCTCCACGCCCTCGCTCGGGGAAGAAATGCTCAAGGACCCTCTCCAATTTCTCCATCTTCTTCTTCCTTCTTCTCTTTCCCTTTCTTTTCCTTTTCTTTCTTTCTCTTTCTCTATTCCTTTGCTACAGAGGTGGAGGGGAGGGGTTTTTATAAAGCAGAGGCTTTATAATAATTAATTAACTTAATTAATTTAATTCCAAAACCCCAACTCTAACTCACTTTTGGTCTTCGGGCTCTCCGCCGCTGCCCGGAACCTCCCGAGCTCCGCTGTAATTCCAAAGTACACGCGCTCACAGCTTTTTCCCTTCAAAAAGCTCAACCGTTGAGTCGGGGTGCTCAAATCAAATACCGGCTCCAAAAATGCCAGTTCCGACTCACTTTTTGCCTCCGGGTCCTCCGCGTCAGTCCGGAACCTCCCGAACCTCGCTGTAAATCCAAAGTACGCGTGTCCACAGCTTTTTCTCCTCAAAAAGCTCGACCGTTGAGTCGGGGTGCTCAAATCAAATACCGGCTCCAAAAATGCCAGTTCCGACTCACTTTTGCCTCCGGGTCCTCCGCGTCAGTCCGGAACCTCCCGAACCTCGCTGTAAATCAAAAGTACACCTGCTCCAAGTGTTTCCCAAATTTTTCTGCAACCCATAGCGGTGTCGGAGCTTCCCGTACCAGTCACCTAACGCGTACAAGGCCCGAAACAAGCAGAGGCCTCCGCGGGGATCCAAATCAACCCGAACTCCTCTGAAAACACAAGTGGGACACATCCAAGGCAAATTCCTCCGCACCACGCCATCCTGCAAGGTCGGTGCGTCATCCAAATCCCGGTGTTCTACAGCGACCCACACGAGGAAAGCATCACCGGGCATGTAAAGCCACGCCGGTGTGATAATAAAACTCAATCACTGTCACAAGTATCATAAAAGCAGGACTGGATCACAACTATACTCAAGTGGAATAAAACCCTCCACTAAAGAACCCCGATCCCCAATCTGATGCATAAGTAACCCTCTAGTCGACCGCCCAATATCCGCGGTCGCCGC
The DNA here is from genome assembly GCA_029204045.2 of Tillandsia leiboldiana. Classification (NCBI taxonomy): domain Eukaryota; kingdom Viridiplantae; phylum Streptophyta; class Magnoliopsida; order Poales; family Bromeliaceae; genus Tillandsia; species Tillandsia leiboldiana. The sequence goes on along the minus strand of CM055072.1, from coordinate 32,338,804 downwards.
GATACCCACTGTCAACAATCAAGCCCAACAACTGACAACCGGTTAACCGCCCAATATCCGCGGTCACCGAAATAACCCACAATCACCATCATGTCCCACATCCGACATCCGGTCAACCGCCTACTATCTGCGGTAGCCGCAATAACCCCCAATCCAAAATCAGGTAAAATAATCTGTAACCGGTCAACTGCCTACTATCCGTGGTAGCCGCAACACCCCACAACCCATAATCAAATACCACCTGTCCCCGACCCCAAGGTCCCGGCTACACTATCCCGTACCCCTGCTCAAACCCGAGCAACAAGAGCCACCTGACTAAAGAATAAGGAGAAAGAAGCAAGCATGGTTTGTCCTAAGTCAAGTTCCAATATAATAGTGTAGTAACAAAAAGTGGCCTATCTAGATGACCATACAAGCATGCATATGTCCTCATGAAAGATAAAGAAGGTGTGACAAATAGTGGTTCCACATGTGTATCAATTAATAGCTCCGCATAGATATAACCATCATGCTAAAATCATTATCCAACCACACATGTCTAAAATCCATAATTTTTCCCTCACCTAAATCATCCACCTATGCATGTCTAAAAGATCCTCAAGTGGCACCCTTCCACAAGACATTTCATATTACCCCAACATGAAAGTAAATTCCACATGCAAGGTTAAGTGCCAAAATTATATCCATACAAACATGTATAAGTCCCAACCACTATCAGATTTCCACAATAGTATTTTCCATATGATAGGCTCACAATTATTTTAATTTAAGCATGCATGTCCATTAGGTGATCATTCAATATGTCCAATAAGGAGGTTCTCTCTAATACACATAGTGAGCAAGTCGGAAATTAAGGTATGCAACAACCACCCACCTCTAAACGTGCAAACCACAACTGTAGAAGCCCCCCCCGCTGTCCAGCACTCTCCTCCTCGCAGAACAACCAAAATCTGCGAACCAAGGCACAAGAATCACAATCGGCACATAAACAAACCCCCAAAACAGTCATTTGCTATTTTGGAAACCAGCACAGGAAAAAGCTTTAATTTCACCTCTGTACGAGCCTCCAAAAATCCCAGAAAAATCACGGTTATGTTCCTCGCGTCGATTAGATAAAAAACGAGTACTTATATACCTTGATCCGATACTCGTAGGCCAAGATATAAATTGCACAAGCCCTCGGTGTCCAAAAATCCACCACAGAAAAATAGGGTCAAATGTTGCCTTGGGAACCATGCCGAAAATACAAAACGGAGCAAGGCGGTCAACACGAAAATCGAAGGCCTATCTCTTAGGAACCCGCTGCCAAAAAAATCATCGAAAACGATGGTCAGAGTAAGCCAAGGGAGCCTGCGCACCGAAACGCGACGAAGAGGATCACTGATGAAGGAAAGTCGCACTGTGCCGAAATGGCGCAAACCTCGAAGTGCGTGCCACCAAAAAATTCTCAAACTTTTACACGAGATGCAGCAGCCCAAGAGGAAGAACTTTCGTATACAACTCTCGGAGAGAAGAAGCCCAGAAGAAGCCCGAAACCACCCTTGAATTCGGCCTTATATAGGCCCAACTCAACAATTGCCAAAATACCAGCCATGTCCCCAGTTTCGGGCGCCCGAAACTTTCGGGTTGCTACAGTACCCCGAAAATGTACCCGAAACCGTCAGCGCCCGAATCAACCCTGGAGCGCCACGTGTCCCCGCACAGCAAACAACGAGCGCAGCCAACCCCTGCGCGACACGTGGCACCCCGCACAGCGCACAGTGGCGCTAGCCGCTGCGGTCGCGCCACGTGGCACCGACCGCGCCTGCCCCCGCGCATGACGCCCGGCTGACCAGGGCGTACGGCCACCTGCCCGGAGGTACGGCCACCTGCCCGGCGGTACGGCCACCTGCCCCGGCGACCTTCTCCGCTCCTCGCATGGACCGCGCGCACTACACCGCTCCAACCACCAGCTGCCACGTGTCCCCCGCTGGTCCATGCACCAGGCCGCGCGTCCCATGGACCGCGCGCGCGTGCGCCCGTCACTCCCGGGTCGCCACGCGTCCTGCCCCCCGGTGCACGCCGGCCCCGTGGATCGAGCGGCCCGCGCCTCTCCCGCGGCCGCTCCGCCGCTGCCCGCCGCCGCCGGCGATGCCCGGCCGGCCGGAACAGTAACCCAACACCTCGAAATCCGTGTTTTCGCATTCGGGCTCCGAAAAATACAAATAGTCCATTTTCAACGTTTTCGCGCGCTGAGTCCAAATTCGAAGTCCGTTTTGCCAAATTCCGCTTCTAAAATTTATCGAAGGCATCCGGACAGGTAGTCTTAATCCAAATTTCACGCTGGGTTCAATCTTGAGGTCCGATTCGTGCGCAAACACCTCCAACACACTGCAAAGGCCTCCGAAAGCTGCTAAACACATTGCAGAAGCTCTGTTGATCCAACAGTAATTCTCTCGCAGAAATTCGGGTCCTCACAAATTTCCCTCACGTTTTCTAGAATAGAAGAGAGCGCACACTACAAAAAAAAAAAAAAAAAAAAAAACGTCAATATATGGATGTTTTTTAAACAGAGCGTGAAAAAAACGTCTTTAAGTGTTCTTATAATATAATAAATATTAACGTTTTAAAAAATATTGTCAAATGAATCCTTTATTATATTAAACTAATTTATTAAATAATAAATTTTACTATTATTTTTAATTTTTCGAAGCTTTAAATCGTCTGGATTTTAGAAAATTCTAACGCTTTAAAGCGTCAGAATATATTTTACCGACGTTTGGCATAAGCGTTTGTTGGGCGAAAAAGTTGCTGGTACCGACCGACTCGTGGGGGTGACCCTCTGAGTGTGATGCGCCGCGTCCCAATGGATCAAGTGATCGGGCGGAGGAGGGATCCGCTCGGCCGGATTCTTCTCAATCAACTCTCGGACGAGTTCCGCTTAGATTAGCTGAACTGGGGTTGTGAGGAAGGCAGAGTTCGGTCTAGAATAGCCGAACTGAGATGAGGAGACAGTGATTTGACACGGCCAAATAGCCGATTAATAAATTGTATTGCTTGGAATGGAGTTACAAAGGGTAACTGAAAATCGATTATAATTAAGCCTACTCGTAGGAAGTGCGGTAGATGCTGGTATGAAATTTATATAGGAAAACAGTAAATGCAGGTACGAAAGGTATGAAAAAGTATGGGTGGTCACTAGCTTACGAAGTTGCATGACCTCTTTTTCTTCGATGGTTCGCTTATTTATACATTTACGAACCATGTGTATAACCGCCGATTTGAAAAATCGGCGTGATCTAAGGAGAATCATCATAAATTTCTCAACGATATCCTCTTGAGTCAATTTTCTTCAACAGAAAAGTAGCCATTTTTCGTCCAGATTCATCCTCCAATTGACGTGTCGAAGCGTGATTTTCGACGCTTTCCAATACTGGGCGCCGCTTGCTGTTTCGGAACTTGTTACGAGATTTGCGCCCAAATCTTATACTCTTTCATTCCAAGGTCTTTCCTTTTGTGGCTCGATCAGCCGAGAATTGACCCTGACTCCGTCTTTTTCGTCGGTAATATTTACCTTCGGTCGAGGTTGGTTCCGGATGAGACAATTTTACTTGTCGGCCGCTTCTTTTCTTGGCTGATACCTTTAGCCGATGTCGTACGTCGCGTGTCGCATTCCCATGTGATTAAGGTCGGTCTTAGTCAATATGCGGGTCCCTCTTTGTTGATTTATTATTTTGTCGGTTGATATCTTTAGCCGATGGTATACGCTACGTGTTACTTCCCAAGTTGGCGAAAATTTTGGTCTCAACAATGCCCCCTCGGCAATCGCCTGATATACCGTTCGGGTGATTGTCGAAGTTGAGTCAAAAACCTGGTGTGCACAATGACGTCCATGATGACTCCCCGTACTTTGGCAAGATATCTGCTCACTGCCCGAGGGATTTGTGACGAGTTGAGTTGTTCGCTGTTCGAGAGATTTGCGAACAGGTGCTGATCTTTCTGGGTTTTCAGCGCATCTGTCCTTCGCCGTTTCTTCATTAAATGCTACTACTTTCCGAGGGGCGACTGTTATCATTTCACTCCTTCTCGTCGGTCTATAAAAAAGGCCCAATTTGCAGCTCTCGTCGCATCGCCTTCTTCCCTCATGACGATTCCTATGCCATCGCTACAACAGTGTTCCGGTCGTAGCTTTTTCATCTCTGAGAGTACTTTTGAGGCAACTTCTCAACCTAAATTCGGCGGCGTTTTGACACCAGTCGATAAAGGTTTCTTTCCACATTGGAGTTCTACCAGGGTTTCTTCCGAGGAATCCCCTTTATGTAACCTACCGATCCGGAATCTTATGAATGGTGGTCTAGCCGATTTTTGGCTGCTTACGGGCGGTTGTTACTAAGAAAATCCTTTTGGGGGGAAAGGTCAGCCTTTGCCTCTATCTTCAGGCTTTGGAGGAGTTCGTGCCGCCCAACGAGACGTGTTCTCACGCTTTGACCGGCCTTCCTACGAAGTCGGTCTCCTTCTTCCTGAGGGGAACGTCTTGCCTGGCACAAGTCTGTCATGGGAGTTCGAGAGATTCGAGACCCATCCACGTCATAATGGTCGAGTATCTCGATTTTCAAAAGGCAGTTCTTAATCCTCCATCTTTGGCTTCTCTCCTACCTCTTTTAGCTCGATGGCGGTCCTGTGTTTAGACCTCCAATCAGATTCTTCGACCACGACTTTTTTCTTTTTCTAAAACACTTTTGTATTTGCTCTTTTTTGAGTCGCATATGTATCGGTTCATCAAATGTAAAGTTTTCTTTTGTTTTCTACCCCACATTTTTCTAAACCGATATATAATAATGTTTCATATGCTTCCCATTGATCGGCTTATTGCTCTCCGATCTATTTAATAGTCTCTAGGTAGTAGGAACTCCATTTAACTACTCGACTGATTAGCAATGACCCATGATCTCTTCTTCGGCCCTATCGGCCGAGTCCTCGGCCCATGGTGCAACGATCGAGGTTGTCTCTTTGCCAGCTTACTATGTCGGCTCCTTCTTCGGAGGTCCCGCTGTGGCCTCGCCTATTTGCCCCCGATGTGCCATTTGGTTTAGGCTCGGGGTCCACCACCAGCCGATATTCGGCCAATCTCGTCGAGGAATTTTCCTCGTTTTTCCTCTTCGGGCATATGAATGAAGGAGGTCCGGTCCGGGTCTTTATCGACCGCTATGTCAACGGTCCGCGCCTTCTATTTTTCGACCTCTGTTTTGGACAAAGATGGGGTCGAGACTTCTTTATCGTCCCTTGGTGGTCGTATTTCGCGTCGGGCCACTCTACGAGGTCCCGCTTGACAGGTTCCTCAGTGTTTTGTTTTTTTTCTGGCGCCTCTTGGTTGCGCCTCACCGCGGCTGTCACGCCCCGGAGGTTCTAACAGAGCGAAAAACGTACCCATTTTTTTTTTCTAAAACATTCAAATGAACCATGCCTCCGGCGCGTATCAGACCCGCCACATATACAAATTCACTCCCCAAACTGGCGGAGCCTCCTTTGTATATGCACGGCGTTCCCAACAAGTTGAATACCTGAACCATTCCAATCATGACAATCACAGAGGAGAGAATATATTACATCATACCATCACCGCTACCTTATAAGACTATAGCATAAACCCATGGGTTTTGAAAATCGGTGCCCACTCGACACCCAGTTTTCTAAAACGTTTTCGCAAACTCTTGAGCGGCCTTTAACTTGAAAGGATAAACCCACGGGTTTTAAAATCGGTGCCCACACGGCACTTGCTTTGAAAACATTTTTGAAACCGGTTTGCGTTTGAAAACAAGCCGCATTTACACATCCTATCATTCACCAGTTATTTACAAGAAAATTCTCATCCCAACATCCATCAGAAACCACAGTAAATGAATCACAGTTAAACTAACCATAGTATAAAGAAATAACCAAAAGTAAAAGAATAACGTATCGTTTACTAGCCCTCGTGGCTAGCGTCCTCTAACTGATGCCTCACCGTCGTCCCGAATTTCACTCCTACTCGGACCTGTCACAGTGTGGGTTGTCAGTGACTGATAAAATAGAAAACATGCAAGTAAACGCGATAATAGAAAGGACACACCGAATCACTGGAGCATTTACTTTCCCCTCCCCCTCATGTATCGCTAAATCCCTGTAGAAAGTCCCGCTGGGCACCTACCCCAGCTTTCAGAATATTTTGGGCCCCAACCCCAATACCGTACTCATCTTCTTGGTGCCTCCAACCCCTCCACTGCCCAAGCAGCAGTCGCCTCTCCTTGAGGGGCCCCCACTAACCTCCCCTTGTGGGGTACACGGGTAAAACGACTTACCATCTTTCCGGAAAAATATACCCTCTGCAGTGGCCAAACTGCCGGTGTGCGTGTAAGCAATATGAGTATTTTTATTGCCTTGCGACCTCAGCCGCTTTAGTCAGAACAGTATAACGCACCTGCGACCGCAGCCGTTTTTATTGACATATTAAAAGGTATTCACATGCTATGGGGTTAGTCAAACTATCAACATATCTACTTTATCAAACGAGTATTCGGAAACGACGCCACACCGGTAATAACCAACACCTACCCACCTCGATTATGCGGAGCGTGCACTCCGGAGACCGAACCTCGCTCTCTGTCGACGCCCGGACCTAGAAGTAGTCCCCAAAAGAGCCGCGGTCAGATCAGAAATATAATAGTGGATAAACCGAGCCCAACAACTCAAAAACACTAAAGACAACTTGACCCAGCGGTGGCGCCCGCGCGCGTCGAGCGACGCGGCCGCCCCCGCGGTGTTGCGGGTCGAACGGCTGCGCGGGCACCGGCCCCGCGCGGCATTTGCCGTGACCGCGTGGGCCCTAGGTCCGCGCGGTACAAGCCGCGGCCGCGCGGGCACCAACCCCGCGCGGTCCCTCCCGCAACCGTGCGGACCTCAGCACCGCACGGCGCAAGCTGCGGCCGCGCGGGCGCCCGCCCGCGCGGACCTTGCCGCGGCCGCGCGGGCGCCCGCCCGCGCGGCCCTTACCGCGGCCGCGCGGGCACCGACCCCGCGCGGCACGCGCCGCAACCGCGCGGGCGCCCGCCCGCGCCGCATTAGCCGCGGCCGCGCGGGCATGAGCCCCGCGCGGCACGCGCTGCCGCCGCCGCACGGGCACTCGCCCGCGCGGCAAAAACTGTAGCCGCGCGGGCAAGGCCCCGCGCGGCATGCACCGCCGCCGAGCGGGTGCCCGCCCGCGCAGCACTAGCCGCGGCCGCGCGGGCATGGCCCCGCGCGGCGCGCGCCCCAGCCGCGCGGGCGCCTGCCCGCGTGGCACGGGCTGCGGCCGTGCGGGCTTGGGCCCCGCGCGGGGCGTACCTCGCCCGCGCGGGCGCTCGCCCGCGCGGCGCTTGCCGCGGCCGCGCGGGCACCGACCCCGCGCGGCGCTTACCCTAGCCACGGCCACGCGGGAAGCTTGGTCCCGCGCGGCCCTAGCCGCGGCCGCGCAGGCACCGTCCCCGCGCGACGCTTATTACGGTCGCGGCGGCGATGCCCTAGCGCTTCGCGGCGCGACGCGTTGGGTAGCAACCGGCTACTCTTAAGACTCCGCGAAAGACCGAAATCGAAAACCGAGCGAAACTCTACGAAAATAAATCTTGTTTACCTCTAATCGTTGGAGACGGTGATCCGTTCACGCTCCCGGCTTCGGCACGTTTGTCGGGAGGGTTTGGGTCCTTTGGCCTTCTCATTCTTTTCCACCGTTTCCTTCCGATTAGGGTTTCGCCTTTTTCCATTTTCTTTCGCTCGTTCCTTCCTCTCGTTTCCTTCCGGTTAGGGTTTGCCTTTTTCCTTTTCTTTCTTTTCTCTCCGGTTAGGGTTTCCTCTTTTCTTTCCGGAAAGAGATAATTTGTACGTAATTCAACCCACATCCGGATATTAATAATTAATTAATAATTATTAAGTCATAGAGATAATTCCTTATCTCTAATTAATTAATTATTTAAATAAATCCTTGGAGATAATTCCGTAATTAATTAATTTCTCAATTAATTAATTCCTCAGATAAGGTCTTTCGGGATAATTCTTTAAAGATAATTCTTTAAAGATAAATCCCTCTTTTTTCCTCGAAAAGCGTGCCAAATCACTTACGCAGATTTCGATGCACCCCCTGGCTATTGCGATCACTTTCCACCCCTTTCCGGGAGTTCCGTAAGTCGGAATCCGGATCCGATCGCGCTGCCGTTCTCCATTTCTCGAGCTCTATCGCAGAAAAATACCCGCACCTCCAAATTAACGACTTAAGTAAACCCGTTACATTAGTTACTTTAAGCGGAAACTTTATTAACAGGAGGTATAAAGTGTTACAAAAGTCTATGATATTACAGCGGCCTCCAAGGCCTTTAAGTAGGAGTCCAGCTCCAGCCGTACAGCCTCATCTGACAGCTTGATTACCACCGATCGAAGTATCGGTGTCTTCTTTTGAGGCGGCATATAGTAGAACCCCTGCCTCATGGTCGTGGCGCATTGGTGCACCGGGGTGCCAATGCATAGGCCATTCCTGCCTCGGGTTCAGCCGTGACCATTGATCCGTTACGCCATTGTTCATGGCGTCGACCTCCAATCTCTGCACTCGACGCTTCTGTGTCTTCGTCATGACCGGCCCCTGCCAACGGGCTGGTCTTTTGGACGTGAACCATTGTTCGACCGGCATATCTGCCGGTGGGTTCATCTTCCTCAAGTGCTCCTTGAGTATCTCCCTTCTTTGCCACGGCTTGGGCCATGGTTGGATCCTGAGCTCCTAGGCCAGCTGAATGCTCAGGATCTCCACTTCTCCCTTGGTAAGCAAAGGGAAGTCCGCATCTGGAGGCAGAAGGGCTTCCTATGCCCCCGGTGTCCCACGGTAGGGAGGTCGTGGTATCGGCCCCCATCGAGGGTGGCCAGTTGGGCCCTTCTGTGCCCCTACCGGTTTGAGCCTCCAGTGGGACCCGATCGTTTCCAGTCGTTGCGAGGGCTCGAACGCCAATCTCCCTTCGGCCTATTGACCGAAAGGTCTTTGGGGTGCCCCCTGAACTCGGCTTTTCTCGAAGCCGCGGTGGGGGCTCTCCTGCTGCTGTGGAGCCTGTGGCCCCTTGTAGCCGACTGTGATCGGGCTTGGCCTCTCTTGGCCGTAAAACTCTCACAAGACCTTTTGGATGGGAAGGTCTTGCTCTTCTTCTCATTCTCTTCTTCGGAGGACTGCTTTTTGGATCTTTCGGCCGAGTTTGGGTCCGGCCGGTGATTGTGATGGTCCGCACCTTCACCATGGTTAATGAAGGCGAACAATTTCTTCACCTCCTCTGGTACGTCGATGAGGAGGGCGCCCGAGTTTTCCTCCGTTATTTCGGCCTTGCAACGGATGCAAAGCCGAAATATGTTTCGGGCCAATTTCTTCTTTGCGGGAGACTCGGGCCCCTGCATCAGCTTCTTCCCTTTCGGTTCCACCATGTTTACCTGGGGAGGAAAAGGGTTAGTATCAACTTCCATCTCTTTCTTTTCTTGGTCGGCAAAAATGAGCCGACCCTCATTGATTACTTTCTGTATCTGCTTCTTCAAGGCGAAGCATTCACCTGTTTGGTGGCTCTAGGAATGGTGCCACTTGCAGTATTTTCGTCGCCTCAGCTCCTCGTACGGAGGGATCAACTGCCCCTTCTAGAGCATGATTCGACCGTTTTTGTATAACCAATCGAAAATTTGATCGGTCTTGGAAGTGTTGAAGGTTAAAGTGTTAGCCGACGCCCGAGCCTTGAATTGTCGAATCTTACTCAGCTTGAGGACTTGGCATGTATAAGGCTGGCGGCTTGATACCATCTTGGCCGCACATACTTCGGCCTCCTCGGCAAATGACTCACCTTCGCTCGCTTCGCTCGGCTCACCAGGATGCGAGCTTCTTTCAATGAAGGAGACGTTATGCTCCTCCGGCTTACTCTAGCCTTGTCTGCGGCCCCGACTCTCGAAATGGTCGCGGGTCGTGAAGTGTAGGCCGTTAAAAACTATTTTTATAAATTCGGCCTCTGGCATCATTACGAAGCAACGGTTTCTTGCTGTCTTGAAACGGATGAGGTATTCCTCTACCGTTTCTCCGGCCGATACGATGCTATATCATCAACCGACAGTTCGGGCACGGCCCGATAAAACTGCTAATGGAATTTCGCCTCTAGCTCGTCCCAATCCCAGACGGAGTTGTGAGGTAGGCTCGTGTACCATGAAAACGCCGTCTTGGTCAACGATGTGCTGAACAGCCTCATCTTCAGAAATGGGCTGGCGGGCGCCTCTCGGCATTGACCCGTGAATCGAACAATATGCTCGATCGTGTTCTCATTCTCTTCACCCGAGAACCTGTCGAACTTCGGCATCTTCCAGTTGGTTGAGTACAGTTAGTCCGTATCTATGTGAGCAGAATAAGGAGACTTGAATACTGGCCGAATTGTCGGCCTGGCCTTTGTGTCGAATGTGTTGCGGATGATCTCCTCCATGTGGGCGTGGATATCGGCGAGCCCTACTTGAGTTGTTGGGGCCGCCGGTTGCGCCGGTGGAGGTGGTGGCCCGTATTAGCCAGCCTGATTATGGGGCGATCCCTACAGAGGGACCTGCCCGGCGTATCTGCCCCTAGCCCATTCGGCGAGCCCGACCTGAGATATCGTAGCCACCGGCTGTGCTGGTGGAGGTGGTGGTCCGTATTGGCCGGCCTGATTCTGGGGTAGTCCTTGCGGAGGGACCTGCCCGGCATTCCTACCCCCAGCCCTTTCGGTGAGCCCGGCCTGAGTTACCTGGGCCGCCGGCTGTGCTAGTGGAGGTGGCGGCCTGTATGGGCCGACCTGGTGCTGAAGCGGTCCCTGTGGAGGGACCTGCCCGCCGTTCCTACCCTTAGCATGAGGCTGGATGAATGGCAGCGGGGGAGGCAGGGGAATCCCCCAATAGTTCTCTTATTGATGGTCGATGTTTTGCTCCATCGGCTTTGTCCCCGTCTGGTATGGGGTGACTTGCGACTGTACTGCATCTAGCGGCTGCACCGCTTGATAAATAGCCGCCGCCGGTGCAACTCCTTACGGTTGCACTGTCGACATTGCCGGCGCCATCGTGACCGATTGCGTCGGCAATTGCTGGGGTATTGTCGAGGCGAATCCTCCATCTTGTGGCTCATTTCAGGTCAGCGCTTGCCCGATTTGAACCATCTTCTCATTCGAGGACGTTACCGTGGCCAGCATTGAGTCTAGTCGAGCGTCCTGCGCCTGGTTGTCTCTATCGAGGGATAGTTGTGTCCTCTCGACATCCTCCAGCATTTAGCTCATTTGCCTGAATAACTAGGATAGGGTCGGCTCCTGTGGTGTCGATCTCCCACTGGTCTCAGGGATCTCTGGTAGCGTCGGTGGCGGTTCATCTGCGTGTCTGACATTACTAGATTGGTCGTTCCCTGTATTTATGGGAACGACTCTACTCCTGAGGTTTAGGCTGTTATCTTTTGACAATTTTACGGTAGGAATGGTAAGAGTTACCCGAGTGTCCCACCGAGCGTGCCAAGAAGATTGTCGGGCTGAAAAGTTGCTGGTACCGATCAGCCCGTGGGGGTGACCCTCTAAGTGTGATGCGCCGCGTGCCAATGGATCAAGCGATCGGGCCGAGGAGGGATCCGCTCGGTCCGGTTCTTCTCAATCAACTCTCGGACGAGTTCAGCTTAGATTAGCCAAACTGGGGTTGTGAGGAAGCCAGAGTTCGGCCTAGAATAGCCGAACTGAGATGAGGAGACAATGATTTGACACAACCGAATAGCCGATTAATGAATTGTATTGCTTGGAATGGGGTTACAAAGGGTAACTGGGAACCGATTACAATTAAGCCTACTCCTAGGAAGTGCGGTAGATGCTGGTATGAAACTTATCTAGGAAAGCAGTAAATATAGGTATGAAAGGTATGAAAAAGTAAGGGGGATCACTGGCTTACGAGGTTGTAGGACCTCTTTTTCTTCGATGGTTCGCTTACTTATACATTTACGAACTATGTGTATAATCGCCGATTTTAGAAATTTACGTGATCTAAGGATAATCATCGTAAATTCCTCAACTACTTCCTTTTGAGTCAATTGTCCTCAACAGGATAGTAGCCATTTTCCGTTCAGATTCATCCCCCAATCGACGTGCCGAAACGTAATTTTCGGCGCTTTCCAATGCGGGGCGCCGCTTGCTGATCCAGAAGCTGTTACGAGATTCGCGCCCAAATCTCACATTCTTTTCTTCAAAGGTCTTTTCTTCTGCAGTTTGATCACCCGAGAATTGACACTAAGTTCGCATTTTTCGTCGTTCGACTGAGACGGTTTAATATTTTCCTTCGGCCGAGGTCGGTTCTGAATGAGACGATCTCCCTTGTCGGCTGCTTCTCTTCTCGGTTGATGCCTTTAGCCGATGTCGTACGTTGCGTGCCGCTTTCCCACGTGCTTAAATTCGGTCTTAGTCAAGACGCGAGTCTCTCTTTGTTGACTCATTTTTCTATCGGCCGATGTCTTTAACTGATGGTATACGCCACGTGTCACTTTCCAAGGTGATGAAAATGTTGGTCTCAACAGCATCATTATATACGTGGCAACTCTTTATTTGCTGACGTTTTAACCAACGCTTTCAAATACGACGTTCGACTATAGTAAGATACTTTTAAGTATCATTAAATATATAAAAAAAATATTAAATACTAATTTTTTTTGTAGTGGGAGCTCTTTTAGAGAGCTTTTTTGTTCTTAACAAATTATTAAGTAGTGAAAATAAATATTGTTAGAAGGGAAAGAAAATGGTTCCCTTTTTCTTTAGACAAAAAAATGAGCATTGCAAATCCATAGTGAGGTGACTGTCAATTAATTAGTGAGCTAGTTGAGTTGCACCTTTGAACGTGCTGCCTGCGTTTGAGAATCTTCATGGCGAATAATTAATGAGTTAATTATAGAGTTGAAAATTCTCTCTCTCATACGACGTGCGTCATTTAGTTTGTAAGAGCCATGACAGCTCAACTCTTCCAGTCACATGTGGCTAAGGTATGTCACTACAATAAAATTAGGTTATACGGACACATGTTTGTAATATTTTTGTATAAGTGTCCTATCTATATTCCATCTATAATCAAAATTAAATTATATGGACATATTTTTGGGACATATTACAAAAATATATCGCTATACACCCTAGCGACGGCACATATAGCAACACTTACCATAAGTGTCGGTATTTTGATCAGCGACACTTTTTTTAGATTTTAGAAACACTTAAAAGTGTCGTTATAACCTAATTTTGTTGTAGTGACTTTTAACAACTAGTAAAGTTTTTAATTTAGACTTTAATTAACCCCTTGTGATTTGGCCCATTTTTAGCTTGCTACTCTCCATAGTTTGAAATATTTTAGTTTGTTATCTTATGATTTTGGAGCTTCATTTCACCATTAGACTTGTCCAATAAGATATTGAAGTAATAAAATTTATAAACCATGTGATAGTAAAATAATATATTTTACAAATTATAAGAGGATTTTGTGAAAATGCAGACCAGTAAAATTTTAAATTTGCCATTCATGGTTCATAAATTATATCAGATTTATTTATTTTAATACTTGAGCATCCCACTTGATGACAGATCCTTACAATGATATAAAGAGAAATATAGAATAACAGAATAAAACTGTTTCAACCAAATAATAGCAAATTATAGAGTTACTTTTTGCATGTCTAGACACCCAAAATGACCTCATAGGTAATTTGGTCACTTACTCTCAATTTGAACATTTTATTTTCACTTGCATTTTTGTACTTTTTGACCTCTTAGTTTAAAAAAAAAAAATAGTAGACCTTTATTATAAGCTAGATGATATTTAACCTTGTTTACATATAAGAACCTTTGAGTTTATCCCTTTTTATATATTCCATAGAATCATAAATAATAGTAAGTATTGAGGCCCCACAAATGTTGATTTCCTATCTTTGGATTCTTAATTTGATGAAGTTATTTTCATTAATTAAATTAAAATTTTATTATATTTATTTTGCTGTGTTTATTTAATTATATTTTGGTCAGTTTTTTAGTTGAGAGAACAAATAATTACATTCACTGTTAAAGGACTGTTATGTCATGCCCTGATCCTGCTCAATGAGGCGATGATGAGATCGTGAGTCCGTTGAGGGGAGATGATGGACCGTTCCAAGTTAGGAACGACGTGGGATCATAAGATGAGGATGGAGAAGAGAAATTGGGAAGAGTTGATCAGGAGAGGAGGGAAGAGAGAGCAGAGAGATTGAGAAGGAGAGAGTGAATTGGGAAAGAAGACAGATAATTTTCATTCATGTCTTACAATTAGCTCCTAACACTAAATATATATATAGCTCTCTTAAAAGGACTGCTATGCAATTCATAAATTGTAACAGTACTACTGTAATTAACTACTCATCCATGGTCTGCCTCCTCCTCTGACGGGCTGGCCTTGTTGGCCCTAGATGGGCTTCTCTGGGCCCCGCATCCTCTCCAGCCTGCTGCGCCTCGGGCCGACAGTCCGCTTAGGCTTACTTACTCTATCTACGTACTTCCTTCACTCTTATCTACTTACTCTCTCTCCCCCAAGATCTCCACTCCCTGTCTCTCTTGCCCTAATTCCCCTTCTCGCCCCGCTCTAGTCCCCAAACTCGTCACATGTTATTGCTAAACGGAGCTGTTCATTTTATAAATTCCCGAATAAGTTTAAGAAACCAACTTAAATTATATAAGATCAATGCAAGAAAATTAATATTTAAAAATATCATCTTTTATATTTAACGATGCACGTCCATGTTTATACTAAATATCGGTAAAATATATTTTAACGTTTTAAAATATTAAGATTTTAAAATTCCGACTCTTTAAAGCGACGAAAAATTTAAAATAATAATAAAATTTATATGACGATATTTTTTAAAGAATCGGTATTGTTATATTATATGGACAACGCTTCTCTTAAGCGCTTTTTAAAGCGTCGGCTACACATTTCGTTTATAAAAATAAACTTAGTTAAAAATATAAAGCGTACCAATATTAACAACCAAACTCTTTTTGTATTGAATTTTTTTTTATAACTAATCATAATAAAGATACACGGTCTATTTTCAAAAAGACCTGTTGTCAAGGGTGGGTATCATGAAAACACATTTTGATCTTTTCCATAGACGGCGGATTCGTAATACTGTTGCAAATAATTAGAACTTAGGAATAAAAAAGCAAAAATAAAGAGAAAGAAATAGATTTAATTAATTCGAGGGGAAAATTTTTATTTTATTTTTTATTGATCATACGGTTACACCCCAATTAATGACTCTTGGCTTGAACTTAAATATTGATAAGTACAACCTAAACTAATCCAAAGTTTTTTAGCAAACTTGATTAATATTAAAACTACTTATTTTTGATAAGAATAAAATCCAATAAATGATAAGATTTCGTTTATCCTAGTTAACAACAAAAAAAAAGAAATAAAATATAAAAAATTAATAATTACAATGGTTAGTTAAGAAATATTAATATCTGAAAAGGAAACATGTACCATTGTGAATTACAATTATTGTGAACATATTTTTATATTTTAGAAATGATATATTATAGTGTAATAGATTATAATTTTTTTTTCTTTTTCACTAAAACAACTTATTTTGAAAAAGGTGTAAAATATTTTTTTATATTTTAATAGATGTTTTTTTAAAATTTTTACTTAAAATTTAAGTATATAATATTTAAAAAGATTCTACATGAGAGCAAAGGTGGTCCTTATTTATTAAAATAAAATAGAGTGAATTAGTGAACAAAGTGAGGTCAACTATAAAATAGATAATTTTTTTTTTTGAAGAAGAAAAAGCCAGTGGGTCAATTGACCCCACTCCAACCAATTTAGATCTGGCAATGCCATATGACTCCAACCGCTCCCTGCATTTGATCTCTATGGTCCCAATCTCCTTCAAATGTCTGCGCTCACCGTTCAACAAGGTAAGGACTTTCACACTAGAGATCCTGCAAAACAACCTCGTAGTTATGTTTGCAATTGTATCACCATAATTAAGTTACAGCTAGAGCTAGCTAAGAGTATTGGGGCATCACCGGGTAGGCTAATTTCCTTTCCGTAATATTAGATGAGTTTAAATATTGGGACCAAGCTGTAAATAGGGAATTAGTTGGGTGTGAGTTGTGTGATATATTCGGGGATTTTTTAAAAATAACCCTCCCAAACTTCATTATTTGCCAAATGACCCTATATAAAAAAAATTTGTAAAACTAACCCTCCTTTTGCCACCTCGGCGCCACGTTGGGCGGGCGGCGTGAAGGCGCTGAAGCGGTCAGCGTCTTCACAATAATCCTATGAAGGCGCTGAACGCCTCAGCGTCTTCATACCATCCGTTGAAGGCGCTGAAGGGTTCAGCGCCTTCACAAGAAAACATGTGAAGGCGCTGATCTGTTCAGCGCCTTCATGATATATGGTGAAGGCGCTGTTTCATTCAGCGCCTTCAGCATATACTACAACCGCGTCGAGGACTTAGTCATTTTTCGGCGAAAAATGGCTTAAGTCCTCAGTGTAAGGCAAAGATGGCTTCTCTGTAAAGGCGCTGAGTGGCTCAGCGTCTTTAGTGTTTTACACTAAAGGCGCTGATTTGCTCAGCGCCTTTAACTAAATAGTAAAGGCGCTGAATGGATCAGCGCCTTTAACTTAATGTTAAAGGCGCTGCCCGCGTCAGCGCCTTCTTCACCACCATAACCACCGCACGGGCAACAGTGCGCCCTCATTCATCTTCTCCAATCCCGCACCACCTTCTTCCCACACGAGCCCCGCACAGAGAGAGCTTGCTCCGAGCACAGATCGCCGTCGCCTTCGCCGTCGCAGTGCCTCGAGCACAGTGAGATCGCCGTCGCAGTGTCGATCTCCTCTCGCGCATTGTGCCTATCTCCTCTCGCCGTTGCCGTCGCCGTCGCCGTCGCCGTCGCCGTCTCTCTCGCGCTCTCAAAATCACTGTAAGCTCACTCCCTCTCTCTTCTCTCTCTTTCTCTTTCTCTCTCTCACTGTGAAAGAGTGATCTCTCACAGTGAAGACTTCACTGTGAGAGATCTCTCTCACAGTGAAGTCTTCACTGTGAGAGACTCTCTCACAGTGAAGAGTCTTCACTGTGAGAGCTCACAGTGAAGAGACTTCACTGTGAGAGATCTCTCTCACAGTGAAGTCTTCACTGTGAGAGACTCTCTCACAGTGAAGAGTCTTCACTGTGAGAGATCTCTCTCACAGTGAAGAGACTGTGAGAGATCTCTCTCACAGTGAAGTCTTCACTGTGAGAGACTCTCTCACAGTGAAGAGTCTTCACTGTGAGAGAGCTCTCACAGTGAAGACTCTTCACTGTGAGACTACTTGTGCACTACTTGATCCTAGCCATAAACACTAAATGATTGCAACACAATAACAACACTCTGATCTCACTGTGAGAGATCAGAGTGATCTCTCACAATGAAGCTCATTGTGAGAGATCACTCTCTTAGAGAGATCCCTTCACAGTGAGGGATTCTCTGTTCTCATAGTGAGGGATCCCTCATTGTGAGGGATCCCTCTGTTCTCATAGTTAAAATGGCTAATCGTCGCATGTAAAGTGAGAGGTTTCACTGTCGGTCTCCGACTGTAAAGTTAAAAGTAGTATTTTGAAGTGGTTAAATTTTGTTTTGTAGTTGAAATGGCTAATCCTCGCATGCCCATAAGTATTCATTGGGATGGACAGTTAGTTATCGATGGGAATGGTCCACGATATATCGGCGGTCAAAAAAAGCTAATCGCGATACCTTCTGATTGTACATATAGTAGGTTTGAGACGAGAATGTATCGTTTAGTAAATTGTACAAGCGAACAATTTCGTCTAAAATTTACTATTGGTTGTCCCACGATCGGTGGTGGATTTTTAGCTCACGAAGTACTAGATGATGAATCATTGGAGGGAATGATAGGATTATGTGAACATCATGGTGTTGTGACGGTATACATTGAGAAAGAGTTACAACCGTCGGATAATTTTGAACCGCAAGGTTATTACACCCAAATGCTCCACAATTATATTGATTTGGGTCCTTCCGCCAATGTAATGAGTGATCAACATATTCCACACGAAGGTGGTGTCAGAATGACAAGGTTAGAACAACAACCTAATAATTTTGTCATTTAGCATAATATTTAAATGGACTTAAATATTATATACATTGCAGAGAAAGTGAGTATGACCCGATTGAGAGTGTTGTACCTTGCTCGTTTAGTAGTGTGCCACCAACGACCACATGTGTGGCACCTACGACCAGACACACGCAAGCCACGACCTCACGCGGACACATGCAAGCCACGACCTCACGCGGACACACGCAAGCCACGACCTCACGCGGACACCGCACGCATGCCACGACATCACGCGAACAATGCACGACCTCCCGTATTGAACCAAGGATGTCTCATTTACAACTAGAACCTTCTGATTGGGGGTAAGTACAAATATAAATTAAATGTTAAGTTTTGAAATTAATGGCAATGTTGGAAGTTTAGGTTTACCAAATTTGCAGGTTATCTAATTCCTATGAACATTGGAATCCACCTGCTATTAATGAATTTGATACGAATGTTGAGGAAGGAGGTGATAATGTTGACAGGGGTGGTGATAGTGATATTAATCATGAGGATTCACCAATCCATGATGATCAGAATAGTAGTGAGGATGACGAACCGGATGTTCCATTTCTAGATATAGATGAAAATCATGATGGAGGGTTAAATGATCTTGCAAATGCAATTTACACTCAAGTGGGCAACCCACAAATCAGCAATGATTACGTAGACAATCCTGACGAGGAAAATGAATTTATTGATCATCCGGATCGTTTTATTTCCGATACTAATTGGATTAATCAGTATTCTGTAGATCATACAGATCTTAATATTCGACAAATCAATACTGGTCGACCTAGCATCGACGAGAGTTGGGCTGGACGTGTCTTTCAAGATAAGCCATCTTTGTTGGATGCACTAGACCGGTGGCATATTGAGCATAATGTACAAATGAAAGTATTGAAATCTACAAAAACGACGTACACTGTCAAATGCTTAGTAGAGGAATGTTCTTGGAGATTACATGCTTCAGTACCCAAAAATACGACATATTTTAGGGTAAAAACATATGCTGGTCCACACACATGTGTAATTCCAATACTGAATGCGGCGAACCGTAACTGTAATTCCACCCTTATATGTCAATTGATCCTTCCGGTGTTAAAAGTTAGACTTAATTTAAGGCCAAAAGAAATTCGAGATATGGTGCAAGCAGAGTTCCATACTGACATAACATATTGGAAGGCTTGGCAATCAAAGATTAAAGCATTACAAATTATTTACGGGAGCTGGGAGCAATCGTACACTGACTTACCTCGTTACCTTTCAATGGTAAAGAATTATAATCCTGGTACTCAATGGCATCTGGATCATAGGTGGCCGCAAGATGGCATTTTTACCTTTCATCGTGTTTTTTGGTCATTTGGACCTTCGATCCATGGATTCGCAAATTGTCGGCCGTTGGTTAGTATTGATGCCACACATTTATACGGCAAATACGAAGGTCATGCTTTGATAGCGGCGGCTGTAGATGCAAATGATGGATTATATCCTTTGGCATTTGCAATTTGTGAGGGAGAGAATGCCGGGAGTTGGCAATGGTTTTTGCATAACTTGCGTCGCTATGTTACCCGTGATAGAGAGATTTGTTTAATATCTGATCGATTTCCTGGATTGAAGGAAATAGTTGCTGATATCTATCGTCCAGCACGAGGGCATGCGCATCGTTGGTGTCTTCGACATATGAAAGCAAACATGAAAAAGCGCTTCAAGACCGACATATTGTTAAATAAATTTTGGGATATCGGAAAGGCTGCAACACCGACGGAATATAATCAGCTGAAGGAAGAATTAAAGGTGTTGGATAACGATGCATGGGAGTGGGTCCATAATCTAGACAGATATAAAGAGTACTGGGCAAGAGCATTTGATGGAGGCAGACGGTTTGGAATGTTGACTACAAATCTTTCTGAATCCTTAAATGGGGTTCTTAAGGACACCCGTGGTTTGCCTATCACAGCTTTTGTTGCGTCTACTTTTTATAAGCTTAATACCTATTTCTGCCAGCGCCGTGAGGACGGTGAACTTTGGACTCACGCTTTTGTCAGTAAAGTAAAAAATCATATTACTAAAAATTTAGATACGGCGCGGGCACATAATATTGTAAGATTTGGACTCACCGAATTTGAAGTTCAAACTGAAGATTTCGACTACAAAGTGATCGTCAATGGTTCAAATGTCGAATGCTCATGTTGTGAATTATATCTAACAGGAATACCTTGCTCGCATGTCTTAGCAGTTTGTAGTACATCACATATGAGATTACCATACGAGAATTTTACTTCACACTGGTATAGTACAGACTGCTATCGTGCGACGTACGCACCACAATTTCATCCTGTTCCTGATAGACGGCACTGGCCACGACCCCCAGGTCCCCCGATTGTACCGCCCCCTTTACGAAGGAAGAAAGGTTGTCCACGATCTACACGTATTCGTAATGTAATGGACGAGGGGGGTGACCGACGAGGGAAATGCTCCATTTGTAAGCAGGCAGGCCATTATAGGAGCACTTGTCCACAAAATACAGATATAGCGCAACGAGGACGCCGGCTTATGATTTACACAATTATATTTATCTTGTCTTAATATTTAATTATTTCTATCTATCATGTTACTAATATGTAGATTGCTAATTGCAGATGGCAGATCACGAGGACGCGGGGCCAGTTGATGGGTCTGTACTGGTAGACCAGCATCGCCATAGGTCAGCCTTTATCACGACTGAGGTAAGAGATATAATTTTTTATTTTTTCAAATATTATAAATAAGCTGACTATATTTTATATGTAAGAGCTAACTATATTTTTTTTTGCATTACAGGATTATCGTCCCGTCCCATTCGCAGAGCACGGCCGCAAGATGAACCAGTAGGAGCTTGATCATCCAGGGGTACTCGACCTGCTTCGCTAGTCGGGATTCTACGGGTTATCCCGACTGCGACGGTTGGTACTGGATCAAGCTCTACTGGGCGCTCTTGCCGAGAGGTGGAGACCGGAGACCCAGACCTTCCATTTCCGCCACGGTGAGATGACCGTCACACTCCAGGATGTGGCGGTCATCTCGGGTCTCCGTGTGCATGGTGCACCGGTCTCTGGTTCCACCCTCCACGACTGGAGGGCTCTGTGTATGGACTTATTGGGGGCGCTACCCGATAACATCCAGAGGTATCAGGTTTCACTTGATTGGTTATATCAACATTTTCATAATATACCTCTGGATGCCCCCGCCGGATTAGTCGCAGCTACCGCCCGTGCTTATATGCTATATCAGATCGGGGGTAGTCTGTTTCCAAACCCCAGCGGATACAAAGTTCATCTAAAGTGGCTACCACTTTTAGCGGACTTTGATATCTGCGGCGCTTATGCGTGGGGTGCCGCGACTCTCGCATATCTATATCGGGCACTAGCAGATGCCGCGGTGAACGGGAAGGCCGAATGCTGTTGTTTTGCTACCCTATTGCAGGTATAAAATCTGATTTCTGGATTTCAGATTTATCTTTATATTGATAATATATATTTGTTTAATTAATTTAACCTGTTGGCGTGAATTTACAGATCTGGGCTTGGGACCATCTTCACATCGGCCGACCTACGCGCATCCTAGATCAGCCCGAGATAGTCGATCGACCCCTGGGTTGCCGGTAAGATATTTTTTTCATAAAGTAGATTTTTGTATTTCAATTATAAATGCAACTAATATATGTTTTTTATAATCTAGATGGGGCAACACTGGAGGGCTGCGTTACGGAACCAATGTCAAGACGTGTGACATTGAGTTCTACAGAGACGAGCTGGATCAGCAGCGAGAGGCGCAGGTATGTAGATCTTTTATTAAATACTTTAAGTATGTAGATGTTTTATTCAACACTAATCATTTTGTCGATTAACAGGTTATATGGATGCCCTACACAGATCAGGTTATAGAGACATTACCTGATTTCTGTGTGCATGGCTCAGCGGTCTGGCGTGCACGGACAGTCCTGATATGCTTTCATATCGTGGAGATGCACGTGCCAGACCGAGTCATGCGGCAGTTCGGTCTTCTGCAGCATATACCTGTCAATGTGGAGTCAATCCCACGCATCACAGTACGTGGGCGTGCGGATGAGGACTGGATAGCATTTCATGCTGCCCACATTGAGAGGTGGTCCGAGAGGCTTGATCACATTTTTGATCAAGCCCCGGCTGCTGGTGAGGACCCACTGCAAGCGGCATCCATATACATGTAGTGGTACTGGAGCATTACACGACGATGGATTTCTCATCCAGTACAGCGTCCTCCGCTGACTTTCCACCCTCGTGGGCATGTCGAGAGATCACTGGTATTAAAATTTATATATATAAATTTACTGTATTCAACTTTCCTCATATAAATTTAATTTTAATTTCTAATTTATAATGCAGGCCGACACACTACGACATGTTCAAACCATTGTCGACCAGATAGTGCAGGACCCACCGCCGACTGATACTATTATTCAAACTTTGAGACAAATGAGCAGCAATATTCGGATGGTACTACAGCATGTACCATCTGACCCTACGGCCAGAGAGGCAACCCGACCTTCCGATGAGGGAGCGACTTCGAGTCATCAGGTACCATTTAGCATAGAATTCAAATTAAGTTTTCAAATTCATATTAACCCACCGCCGACTGATACTATTCTTCAGACTTTGAGAGAAATGGGCGGCAATATTCAGATGGTACTACAGGATGTACCATCTGAACCTACGGCCAGAGAGGCAACCCGACCTTCCGATGAGGGAGCGACTTCGAGTCATCAGGTACCATTTAGCATAGAATTCAAATTAAGTTTTCAAATTCATATTAACAAACTATTTACACTCTTTCAGGTGCCACGATCTCCATTTCCTACCATTCAGGCACCGATGACATTTCCTTCGACGTCAGCATCGCTCCCGCCGCCAGTCTCACGGACATCTTTTGCATCGACATATTCACGCCGTCGTCCAAGATCATCATCGCCACAGGAGCGCGAGCATATTGCGTCACAGGATGAGGGTGGTATCATCGAGGAGCTCGATCAGTCGGCAGCAGTCGAGCTTCTCGATGATATACCTATCATCGAGCTTGCTGTTCCCCGTGGGCAAGGGCGAGGGCGAGGGCGTGGACGTGGGCGTGGGCGAGGACGTCGAGGTCGAGGACGTGCTCAAAATTGAGATTTTGAGTTCAATTTTTGTAAATTTTATTTTTTGATGTTACTCAAGCCTCAATTTTTCTAAATTTTATTTTTTGATGCTATGAAATGATTGTTGGTTGATCAATTGCTGTTTGTGAATGTAGTTTTTACTTTTTCAATGTTATTTGTCAATGTTTGAACTTGTTGTACAAATTTGGAATTTTTTTAAGGTGATGTTAAGTATTGTTAGTAGCTGCAGGTAAAGGCGCTGAGCCAGTCAGCGCCTTTAACATCAAGTTAAAGGCGCTGAACCGCTCAGCGCCTTTAGTGTTTTACACTAAAGGCGCTGAGCCACTCAGCGCCTTTAGTGTTTTACACTAAAGGCGCTGATCTATTCAGCGCCTTTAGTGTTTTACACTAAAGGCGCTGAGCTACTCAGCGCCTTCAGTGCAGAACACTAAAGACGCTGATTAGCTCAGCGCCTCTACAGGGAATTTTCGCTTGCACTGCGGACTTAGTCAATTTTCGCGGCGAAAAATGCCCAAGTCCTCGACGCCTTATGTGTACGCTGAAGGCGCTGAAGCGGTCAGCGCCTTCACAATATTCCTATGAAGGCGCTGAGGGGTTCAGCGCCTTCAACAGTGGCATGAAGGCGCTGAGGGGTTCAGCGCCTTCATAGGAATATTGTGAAGGCGCTGCCCGCTTCAGCGCCTTCACGCCATCTACCCTACGTGGCGCCGACGTGGCAAAAGGAGGGTTAGTTTTACAAATTTGTTTTTGAGAGGGTCATTTTGCAAAATATGAAAAGTGACAGGGTCATTTTTAAAAAATCCCCGATATATTCTGTCCAGAGATTATAGGGATTTTTACTAGGCCTCTATATATATATATCAATCAATAAAGATAATAAATCCTGTGACCTTCTATGACCTTCTATTCCTATTTGTTCTTCTATTTTCCTTCTATTCACGCACATGGGGGTGCAGAGCTTTCTTTCTCTCTCTCTCTCCTCTCTTCTATCCCTTTCACCCGGCTTCTCCACACTTCCTCTCCCTCTTCCTCCCTGAAGCAGAAGCTCTGCTCCTCGATCTGCTTCTCCTGCTTCTTCAACGTCCACGGCAGCGGCGGCGGCGGCGGCGCCACAGTCAGGTGCCGCCGCGAGGAGGAAGGGCGGCGGGAGCCGGGAGTGGCTCGTCGTCTCCGACTCCGGCCGATCGTGGCTCGAGGAGGTTGGGAAGCACTCGATCATGAGCCGCACGGGGCGCCCCGCGCGGGATCTTAGGGTTCTCGATCCCCTCCTCTCATACCCCTCCGCGATCCTCGGGAGGGAGAGGGCGATCGTCATCAACCTCGAGCACATCAAGGGCATCATCACCGCCGCCGAGGTCCTCATCCCAAACTCCAAAGACCCCCTCGTCGCCCCCCTCATCCGCGATCTCCAATCCCGCGTTTCCGCCTCTTGCGGCACTCCTCCGCAGGTGCGTGCTCTTCGTGTCCCTCTTTCGATCTCATATGGATTCTATTTTGCTGTTTTGGTTATTATACTAATCGATTCTCTGTTGCTGTTTTGGGTAATTTGTATGAAATAGAAGACGTTCATAGGAGTACGGTGTGGGTAATTTGTATGAAATAGATGTTGATTGGAGTGTGGTGTGATTTTATTTGTTGTTAACTTAAAAATGATTGATGTTGGTACTGAATAGATATTATTTGTTCACAATATATATATATATATATATATATATATATATATATATATATATATATATATATATATATATATATATATATATATATATATATATATATATATATATATATATATATATATATATATATATATATATATATATATATATATATATATTTATTTATTTATTTGTTTATTTCACTGAATACTACTGGAAGTTATCGATCTTTCAGGATTAATCTTGGCACATATGAAGCTGTTTTAAGTTCTTGCATTCAATTATTAGTGTAACTTCTAATATCAGAAATCACAAATGAAGCTTGATAATTTCCACAAATTGGTTTTATGCTTCGGAAGATGTTTCTTTTTTTTTTTGCACTTATTCTTGAATTTGTATTATTTACTTAGCCTATAGTTGTGATTGTCCAGCATTTTAATTCCACAGAACTTTTATCTTTATTGTTTATTCTTATAATGACATCATGCAGCTTCCATCCTACTAATCTCATTTGCCTTATTGCAAAGTTAATCCTTTGCTATTAATTCTTTTTGCTAGACACTGACGTTGGAGCAAGAAGCCTATCCAGCTTTAGATGAGTTGACTTCAAAAATCAGCACACCTAACCTTGAGCGTGTTAGACAAATTAAGAGCCGCTTGGTGGCAATATCTGGTCGTGTGCAAAAGGTAAGAACTCAGAGCTGTAATGCAATTCACGTTTTTGGAAATCCACACAATATTCAATTAGTTTCACTTGAAATTAAAGTAGTTTTCTCCGTAATGGTGCTAACTTTTTTGTTTTTCCTTTCTAGGAGAAGCTCAATTACTTAATTTTCTAAAATGTACATATTATATTTGGCTTACTTTTTTATAGGTAAGGGATGAGCTTGAACATTTATTGGATGATGGCATGGACATGGCTGAAATGTACTTGACAGAGAAGCTTTTAATTCAAAGACTTGGTGAATCATCATTGAGAGAGGAAGTTGATGACAATTCATTTCATTTGGCCGAGGAAGAGTAAGCGAAATGTAGCTTTTCAGAGAAAGGAAACAATTATAAAACATTTGAATTACAACTCTAATGTTCATTGTTCATAATTATCTCCTTCAATTTTGAGATTATTACAGCTGGAGTGGATTAGATTTTTTTACGTAAGCTTTGTTTAAAATTTATTTTGCTTCTTACTCTTAATGTCTGTAGTAATTCCGGTAATGCTCTTCACAATGACCTTAGGCAACCAACGGCTAATTGCAAAATGATGGTGAATGAAAAACAAAAACATTTACTCCAGATTTCATGGTTTAAATAGATGATTTTGCAGAGCGAATATCTTCTTCTCTTTTAATCCCCCGTTCTGAGTTATCGCTGCCTGATCTACTCGAGAATAAAATCTGTAGATATAATTTACAATCTTGGTTTGTTTCAGGTGGATATCATGGAGGTATCGCCCACAGCGGGGGTGTCCAATTGGATCCCTCACTTCTTCTTCTTCTTCTTAGACAACAATGGATGGGACCTCCCCTAATTTGTAAGAGGTGCTTCCCATATAATTTTTGTCTATTAGTTATTCCCCATGTTTATGTTTACCAATGGCAAGGCACCCTTGGAGAGTCTGCTGTCTTTAGTCTGACGCATGTATATCAAGGCTGTGAGGCTCAATGTGGGCGTCCTTAAGGCAACTGGGCTGCTTCTGCTGCTAAAGTGGTAGCCTTGAAGATTGGAAAGTGAAAGATGAAGGGTTCTGGTGAGTCTTCGATTCTTTTAGTCAAGAGTTTAGGATTGCCTCGAGAGATAAGTGGATTCCTTTTATTGCTCTCTTAATCCTTTGTGATTACTGGATTTGGTTGGATCAGATTGCCATCTTCTTGTTCTACTTTATGGTCAACATTTTTTGCTAAAAATGTTAAAAGCTGTAATTCTCCCTTTCTCAGGAAACTGAAGCAAAAAGAAAGAAGTTGTTAGAAAAAAAGCAGAAGAAACTCAAGCTTCTCAATAAAGTTAAGTTAGTACCAATTTCATCTCTTGGTCATCATTCGCTAAGCAGAATATGATATTACATGCGAAAAGAAATTAGATAGTTTTTTATCATACTTTTTCTTACCATATAGAAAAATTGTTTCAGGTGGATATCATGGAGGTATCGCCCACAGCGGGGGTGTCCAATTGGATCCCTCACTTCTTCTTCTTCTTCTTAGACAACAATGGATGGGACCTCCCCTAATTTGTAAGAGGTGCTTCCCATATAATTTTTGTCTATTAGTTATTCCCCATGTTTATGTTTACCAATGGCAAGGCACCCTTGGAGAGTCTGCTGTCTTTAGTCTGACGCATGTATATCAAGGCTGTGAGGCTCAATGTGGGCGTCCTTAAGGCAACTGGGCTGCTTCTGCTGCTAAAGTGGTAGCCTTGAAGATTGGAAAGTGAAAGATGAAGGGTTCTGGTGAGTCTTCGATTCTTTTAGTCAAGAGTTTAGGATTGCCTCGAGAGATAAGTGGATTCCTTTTATTGCTCTCTTAATCCTTTGTGATTACTGGATTTGGTTGGATCAGATTGCCATCTTCTTGTTCTACTTTATGGTCAACATTTTTTGCTAAAAATGTTAAAAGCTGTAATTCTCCCTTTCTCAGGAAACTGAAGCAAAAAGAAAGAAGTTGTTAGAAAAAAAGTAGAAGAAACTCAAGCTTCTCAATAAAGTTAAGTTAGTACCAATTTCATCTCTTGGTCATCATTCGCTAAGCAGAATATGATATTACATGCGAAAAGAAATTAGATAGTTTTTTATCATACTTTTTCTTACCATATATAACGCAGTTTTTCCGCAATCTCAAAAAGAATCTTAGTACAATCTTAGTACTGTTAGGTCGTGTTAGGAGAAAAGCATTCTTCTTTATAATCCATGTTCATTGTGGAGTCCTAGGCTTAATAAACTGGAAAAGTAGACCCCTAATCAAAGTGGAAAGCTAAAATCAGAAGAGCGTGCAGAAATTTCCATGCTTCAAATTGTTAAACATGTTCTTGACGATTTACCTTGCTTCCAATGATCAAATTTGCAGTAAATAACTCATATGGGTGCATTTTTTGAATGGCCCAGGTTCTTGAGGAGAAAATTCAAGTCGTTAACCAAGAACCCCTCTCAGAAAACCTCCTATCGACTGAAGAGACAGTTGCAGAAAGTGCCGTCCTCATCACGTCGAGCTAATCAGAATGCAGCTCCTACTGAAGAGAGGTCTTATATCGACAAAGAAGCTTCTATCCCAAGCACTTACGGAGTGATAGACTAGAACCAGGTTTCCTTACCGGTAATGTCTCGAAAACTTGACTAGAATATTACATGCATATGTTTTGCTGTATATTGCACTGCTATTCCCAACCTTCTTATAACCTTTTGGTTCTGTCCTCATCTTTCAATTGCATTGTTGTTCAGAAAAGTTTGTAGGTATTTTTAAGCACTCTATTCCCTGTTCCTCTTGATAGACATGGTAGGAATCAATCTAACATTTTGTTGTTACTTTTTCTTCTTCCTCATGTAGTTTTCCTGGTTATATAAAGCTTTATAAGCTGATTTATTTATTTCGTTGCCTCCAATTTTCAGTCACTGAAATAAAGAATAAAGTAGAGAGGATTTGATTTTGATTTGGGATCTTCTTTTTGCCTTTGGCATCTTAAAAATGATACTCCTAATTTTCAACATCTTGAAGATGATTTTGTGTTGCTTCTTAATTATTTTGAGCAGTGAATATGCTATTTCTTTGTTCGTACTGTTTTCTCAATATGGTTTTATGTTGCTACTTTATATATTTACAGTTCCAGGCGTGCTTTCGCTCAATTATATATTTATCTAATTATTTTTCTCATGATCTATTCATCTACATTATCTGTAGGAACTTTAAAACTGATGCCTTTCCTACTGATTAGAATCTGAGTAGGAAGAGGAGGGAGCTACCTATTGAATATATAAGTACTGAATTATGTATACATCGAGAAAACTTCATTATCAAAGTATTTTGATATCTGATTCCTTTGTTTGTTATATTTCTTATCTACATTTCTAGCATTTCATTTCGAGAATATTGGGGTGAAAGATTTGATTCTACCTATTTGTATTAGCGTTTATTAATTTGCCTGCATTTTCAACAGGCATCACTTATTGAGACATTATGCATTGCAACAAGAGGCCATTCTATCTCAAAGGCAAATTAGATAGAACAAGGGAGTACAGGTGCATGTTGATATTAGAACTGCTTCATTAATTCATCACACTTGCTTTGATTTAATGTACATTATTCTTTGTTAGTCATGTTGTTTTATATCATTTTTTGATGCTTTATCCGCACAAGAAAAGTCAATTTCCTGAAAAACAAGCTCAATGAATGCGCGAGTACGCTCTTCTTCCGCTCGGGGTACTTCGTGCAGGTCATGGTAGGCGAGGACGAGCCCAAGGAGGTGCTGCTGCGGCGCTTCCGAAAGGAGGTCTCCAAGGCCAGGGTCATCCAGGAGTGCAAGCGCCGTAGGCTTTTTGATAACAAGCAGGCAAGGGCCGCGAGGCTGGCCGCAGGAACCGCCGCAGGTGATGCTGCATCTTTCTTCTATTTCTTTCTCTTTCTTTAGAATAATTTAGGGTTATCATTAATTGATGTGCTAATTGTGGTCCTAGAATTGATAAATGATCTTAGTAGCACAATTTGTCAGGAGTTATTGGTGTGTAGATGATAAATTGCCTTCAATTTGCTATAGTTGGACTTAGGTTGCTCGAATTTGTGCTGTAAATCTCCATGTGTGAATGGGATGGAGAACTGTTACGGTTATTATTTTACTCTATTCTTATATAAGATGATTTTTGTGGATTAATTGGAGAAGTTTGAAAAAATGAGTAAAAAGGGGCAAAAATTGCAGAACATTTTTCTTTTTGTGAAATATATTATTGAATAAGTCTGGTAGACAGGTAGTTCTGTTTTTGACGAGATTAGTAACAGCTGTCACAACAAACAATATTGCACTAACACTATTTGGGGCATGTGACACAATGTGGCTAAGAATTGGCAGTCTGTTGATTTAAAAGAATTAGGACATGACATGGCTGAGCACAACTACATAATATACAGTTCTCTATATTTTATTACTTATAAGAAACATGTTCTCATCTTGGTAGCGCCTTGAGGCGCTCCATAGCTGTGTTTGTACTGGTGGTGGTGGTTAATTGTGAGAGATATACTCAAGTTTAGGCTGATTTTAGCTTTTAATTGCGCTTACAAAAGAATTTTAAAATCAAAGGTCCGTTGGTTGCCATATTAAGGTAATGTCACTACGAGAAGAGCCTCTCTTGTGAAAACTAAAGGAAAAAATAATTAGCATTAAAAACTGGGTGTATTCTGTCAAGTACATCTCAAGTAATATAATATTAGTTTTGATGCTATAATTCGTGTGCAATAGTAGACCTTCATGCGATCTAAATCTCTTTATTCCGAGTAAAGCAATGGTCAATTATTTTTTTCTTATATATACTACTTTTGTTTTGTTCTCAGTTTTCTTGAACGAATGAGTCACTATAATTATATAATTTTATTAATTATTTAAATTTGATATTTATAAATAAATAATATGTATGTCTCTAATTTGAATCTGGACGGGCGAACCAATAAAACGGTTATCTTTCCTTTGGCCCAAATAATTGGACTTCTGCAACCAAAAATAGAGTATTTAAGAATGAAGAATATCAAGTTGGGGTGACACTGTTGATCATATACACAGTTTACATCAATTGCTTATTTGATCTTCGGCATCTTTAACCTTGGGAGCCTATCAGATTAATTGAACTTAGGTGAAAAAAATTCCTCTCTATATGAAAGTAATGAGTTGAATGCTTTAGTGTTAATTAGAGGACGTCTCTGATTGTGGTTAATCACAGTTTTAAATGGTTATGAAGATATAGTTTTAAGTAAGTTTGGTGTTTCTAATTTGTGATTTTGAATGCCTAAGATATGGTTTTAAGTAAGTTGGATGTTCCTATTAATGACTTTCATGCCTTACCTTTTAATGTGTTCTCCTAATTTGTGAGTTCCCAACGAGTCGGTTTTTAAACATAGCTTCCTCTTTGTAAGAATGGTTGCCTCTTGCCTTTATCTACATTCTCTCTATGAAAAAAGTAGTTTCAATGATGCAATGCCTTTACCTACATTCTCTATAGGAAAACTATAGTTCCAAATAAGTTGATTGTCTCTATATAACCTAGATTGGCTACTAGATTGGCTAAACAATAAACTGTTATATCCAAATATATTGAAGTTTATCCTTATATTGGCGAAATTACTTTCAATGAAATGACCGAAAATAATTTGAACTTAGTTTGTAGGGGGTGCTTCTCTACCTGCTACTACTAACACAATAGAATAACACAGAGGAGAAACAAGAAGATGATGATGGAATTGAAGAAATCGATCAAAAAACTACTGAATAAGATTTACTTACACTGCAACTATTGGTGCTCCCAACTGCTGTACTACTGCTTCTTCTCCAACTATTGTTGCTTCTAATGTTCCTATATGTTTCCAAAATTATGAAGTGACTTTCCCTTGTTTACCATACATGAAGCACTGGTTAGACAGGTACTAACTAACTTAGCTAAATCCCTGATTAAGAAGATAATGATTAACATGTTCACTCTTTCTGTTTTGCAATGTATATATTCAATTAGTAAATGCCCAGTTTCCCACCCATGCTAGCTTACTAATCCATCTCTTGGATTACCTTTGGAATCTGGAAAGTGTGAATCTTGTGGAACAACAGAACATGGAAAATGTGAAGATTCAATATACCATCCACACATGTGTAATTTGTGTTTAGCAAGAGTAAGAGATTTTTTATCAATTACCATAACATATAATTTTCCCCTTCTATAATTGAGATTACTTAGTCTGCATTAAATTGCCAACACCAATTTATTATCCATCTCATGTAAATAAACTCAAGCAAGTCTTCAAGTTGGTTTGTTTGAAGTGCCTCAAAATGAAAGAAAGAAAAATATATACAAAAAACAATGAGAAATCTACCTTGCATATAATAGTTACATTTGTTTGCATTATATGAATAATTATGCCTATTGTAATAGAATTAATTTGTGGGAAAAAAAGAAATTTGGGTTGGGTTTTCAAATATTGTTCTTTGCGCAATTCTTCCCATGCTCATCAATTTTCAAATGTATGACTTTCATTGACTTGGGTTTTCAAATATTTTCATCAGAAATGATAATTCCTATACTTTTCTACATACCATCTTTGAAATATATGACTTTGATTAAGTTGGGATTTCGAGGTTGTTAGGTTAGTTGTGGCAGCCTCCAAAGGTTGTTATCTTGGGTTTCCTAAGTTGTACTTGAAATTAACATGAAGTTAACTACAAGTATTAACTTCGAAGTGAGCATATATATTAATGAGCACGAAATATTATATTAAACTTCCAAAAAACCAGATTAATGAAGGACAATTTCAAAACTCCAATTAAGTAAAAGTTAAACTTACGTAAAACGCAGATGTAAAGACAAGTTCCAAAAGAGCAGTTTCGAAAAATGGACTTATAAAATTCAGAGATAATTAGGTTGAATTTCTTAAATTCAAGAGATCGTGGTCAACCTTTTATACAAGCCGCAACAAGTAAAATTTCATATAGTTAAATACTATTTACCATATTCATAAGTTATTTACAGCTCTCCTTATATATACAGAAGTACAAGCTCTAATAAAATGAATGCACTGATCATATTCCTTAACTTCAGGCATGTCGTGACCGAAAAAGAGTTCATCAAGGGAATAACCAACGATGACGCTATCAGTGGCGATAAACGTCGACATGCAACACTTTTTCGACTAAGTCTTGATGATATGGTAAATATCAATACAAACAAATTGTTGAAACACAATTTTGATCAAGAAATAATTCTTCATCATCCGAAAAAAAAAGAATCAAGCTGAAGTTCAGTTTATATTTTGAGGAAAAACACATATAGGGCAAATAAATTAGCGGCAGGAACAAATAAGAAGAAAAAAAAACCCAAATATTTTGACCCTCAGTTTACATTTGCTAGATTAAATAATTAATTATTTTCTTTGATGTTTCTTTCCCCTCCTCCCGCTTCTATGTTTGGTAGTTTTAAGTTTCATACACTTATTTGTATATCTGATGTTCATAATGTTGATGTATTGATTTGTTGCAACCTACACTCATTTATCTTGGGCCATGATCGAAAGTAGAAATTACTATTTTTTAAAGTGTAAACAATCTTTGCAAGGCTTCCCTTATTTGCTAATCATACACTATCAATAAATGTGTACACATGCTGGCAGGTTTTATTCTTCTCTGCTCATACACTCTCCAATTGTTGAATTGTGATGAAGGTTGTCATCATCAAATGATTAAATTAGTGTTTTTAGAAAAAGTGAAAATCAATCTTCAAAATGTTTAGCCTTCAGTTCGCTAATTTTTAATAGATTAAGATTACTTTCTTAGGTTTGTTGTCTCTATAAAGAATTTTGTTCTTTACCTTTCTTTTTCTTGCAGTCTTTTGCTTGCAATTGCCACTCTTGAATTCTAACTTTTCAAGTTTGCATGTTCGCTGTGCATAAAAATATTACTAGATTAGAGAATGAACATTTTTCTTACGTTTGGTGTTTTTTGGCGTCTTTTATGTTTTTTAATTTTATTTATTTATAATTTTTTTTCTTTTGCATGGGATTGAGTGATTCCTCTCTTTTGTTCTTCATTACTTCATATTTTTTGCCCTTCTTCGAACTGCATAGTTTGCTTACCTAAAATTAGAGTTTCTTTACTCTTAAAATTTAATCACAAATGAAGTCTTCTATGAAATAATTGTAAAAATATACAAACTTAATCTTTTTAAGTTCATTTTTGATAAATTTACAGAATTTACAGAATAATGTTTGTCACAAATGATCAAAAATGGTGGGATGGTGAAATAGCTATTGTTTTGGCTGTGTGGTCCCAAATTATAACCCACATAGGGGCCTCGGTGGAGTGGTTACACCTCTAAGTTGACACCTGGACTTAAACTTTCTTGAAATTCAGTTAATTCAAATTATATTATTTTATATTTTATTTATTATTGTAGTGGGACTGTTTGGCCCAATTAGTGCTTCTTTTGTTGAAGTATTATTTAAGTAGATTGTTTAAAATAGTTGCAATAACATTTTGAATAAGATTCCCTAATAGCTTTTTGTTTAAGCTTGGAAGTCGAACACTTAGTTTGGAACTTCTATTTTAGGCGGTCCAAAGATCTATTTCAGCTTCGTAGACAATTTTGTTTTTCTTTTTCTGTCCTTTGTTTTATGATCGGATTGTAGTAAGACATTCCCGTTATTTTGGTGCTCACTTTTGATTACTTTGAGTTCTTCCCCTTTTTTTCCTGCTTCTTTTCTAATTAATTTAAATTCTATTTTGGGTGTTTAATTGTTTTCTAATTAATTTAATTCTATTTTGGTGTTTAATTTTTTTTTTTCCCGGGCTATGATGATACATAAAGAATAACAACAGATCTTGGCCGGCCTTGGGTGTTGAATTACTACTTGGGGGTGATGGTGTTCATGCAAAAAATTGGTATTGTTGGATAGCTGAAGAACCAAATGTTCATTCCGCAACACATTGCCAATACTCGCTGCTTATATCCGCAAAGTATGTAAGGGTGTTGTTCCTTTCCCCTTCTCTTGCTCCAGCCTAAGTATTTGTGTTGCCTTTGTTTAATAATATGAATATTTCTCGGTGACCTTCGCAACCGGCTGTTGTTTATACAATGATCCTACATCAAAAAAGAAGTATTTCTTCTTCATTCTCTACTCTTTCTTTGGATTGAGTTCGGATATTACCCGAGCCTCACATTTTAAATATTTTTTATTAGCTTTAATTTATGTGTTGGTGATTGTTAATTTATTTTGGATCATAATTTCTGACTTTAATGCCCTTGGCACTATTAAGAAAAAAGTTTTTTTGCCAAATCTAATGATCCTTAATTAATTGGGGAATCTAGCAGAGGTCAGATTTAAACTGAACTTCAACTTGATTCTTGTTTTTTTTCTAGGCCTAGACCTTTGCTCTTTGCCTTTATTTTCTTGATGTTCCTTTCCCCTGCTCTGGCTTCTATGTTTGGTAGTTTTAAGTTTCGTATACTCATTTGTACATCTGGTGTTCATAATTTTGATGTACATTTGTTGCAACCTACACATTATTTCTTCGGGCCATTTTCGAAAGTAGATATATATTACGATGTTTAAAACTGTAAACAATATTTGCATGATATGACATGGGTTGTCATCAAGCTTCAAAATTCCGTTTAAAT
>CM055072.1:32228837-32303366 GCA_029204045.2 Tillandsia leiboldiana | reverse complement strand
GCGGTTCGAAACACCCGCGGCTATTACAATATATATATATAGATATATATATTATAATATGTATATATATATATATAATATTATAGATATCTTATATGTATATATATATATATATATATATATATATATATTATATATATATAGATATAGAGATATATATACTATATATGTATTTATTATATATCTATTATAGATATAATTGAGCTACTATATTTTTTAAAGTACAAAGTTAAGCATTCTAGTTTTTGGACCTCGTATGAAAGGATGTTGGGGTAGTCATAATCCCTTAGGTTAAGTGAGTGGTGGTGGAATAGAATGATCTAAGAGATGAAATTAGTCAAAGTGGTTAGATGTAACGTAGAAAACTTACAAGCACCAATTGCTTGGTCGCTTGTACAAGCATAGTACCCGCCCTCTCTATCTCTCTCTCTCTCTCTCCTCGTCTCTCTCTCTCTTTATATATATATTATCTATATATATATATATATATATATATAATATATATATATTATAATATATTATATATATATAATATATATATATATATATATATATATATATATATAAAGTTCGGTTACTATACTTGTAAAAGTACCAATAATTGGTGCTTGTAAGTTT
This sequence comes from Tillandsia leiboldiana, assembly GCA_029204045.2. Classification (NCBI taxonomy): domain Eukaryota; kingdom Viridiplantae; phylum Streptophyta; class Magnoliopsida; order Poales; family Bromeliaceae; genus Tillandsia; species Tillandsia leiboldiana. The sequence continues at coordinate 32,302,748 of CM055072.1, read as the reverse complement.
TCTACCGTAGATCTATCTCTTTGATTAATTTTATCTCTTAGATCATACTATTTCACCACCACCCATTAAACCCAAGAGGTCCACTATCATCCTAACAACACATTCTTTTATCCAAGGCAAAAACTTACAAACACCAATTAATTATATTTTTAAAGCATAGGACTCAATTATATATATATATATATATAATATATTGTCACGCCCCGAGTTTTGAAAAGCAGGCTAAATTTTTTTTTTTTATAAATCAGAGTTCGCAAACCAGGCGTAACAGACCGCCACATGTATAGTAAATTCCCTGCCCAACTGGACAGATCCTTTCCTATACATGCACGGCTAATCATAATCAGTCAATATCAAGTATCTAAACTACGCATCAAGACTAGTCAATTTAATATTTAACAGAAGTGCGGAAAATAAATATACTGACTACAAAGGGGTCGATACTATCGCAATCGTCTCACCCAACGTGGTCCCGACATCCCATCACCCAGCGACCTGAAAAACAGTCACCCAGGGGTGTGAGATACACCGGAGTGTATCCCAGTGGGCACGACGAGCCGAGAATAGCTAATCGTACCTACTGGGTACATAATCTGCGGATAGTAGATAAATCAATAGGTAACAGCTGATAAAGGAAGCAGACTGGCAAGAAGCATAAATCAAGATACTGAACATAATGAGTGCTGGAAATCATGCTATAACTGAAACGACAAATCAGACAAGCTGGAATATGGAAATATAGTTATGCATCAACATAAAGAACAGCAACTACTAACCAATGCCACTATTGGTCACGGGGACCTCAGGCGAAGATATCTATGCCGCGCCAATCATAATCATCCTGGATTCCACCTAGCAGAACTGAACCGCAAACCCCGTACCATTGATATAGCCAAGAGGATCCTCGTACCAAAAGGTACAGCCAAGAGTTTTCCTCATATCGGTACAACCAAGGGGCTCCCCGTACCCAGTGATACGACAAGAGGGGCAAGCTCACGGGTCAAGCAGACCCTTTACCGTAAAGAACGCAATGTGGGGGATCAATCCCACAGCGTACGCGAACGAACAGCAGGTGTACAATCATCACAATGCAAAATGCTAAATCTCACGGTCCACAGACCGGGTAATCGGCAAACTGCCGGAAATCCCCACAGGGATGCAGATGTCTATAAATCAATCATATATCATGCAGTCTGTATATCAATCATATATCAATCATAGGGTGCATATGTCTGTATATCAATCATAGGATGCATATGTCTGTACATCAATCATAGGATGCATATGTATGTATATCAATCATAGGATCAATCATGCATATCTATATATCAATCAATCAGAATCAGTCATGACTAATCAGGGAGTATATATATGATAATCGGCTGATAGTGACAATAAAACTCAATCACCGATCTAATCAGGTCAATGTCAATCAGAGGGATCATGCTATGTCAAAAGAGATCAATATATGTCATATAGGTAAAATCAGCAGGGCAAGCCAAGAACAAGTGTCCGACTGGACTAAGGCAACCAGAGGGTCGAATAGATCAACCCGGGCCGAAGTTAACCCACCTCAATGATCACGGTGGCTGCTGGATGGCTCGCAAGATGGCGGCTGGCTGCTGAGACCTGAATCATATGCACAAGTCAGAACATAGACTCTCACACATACCCAACCCACTGACACACTGTGTGCAGACAACTAAACAGGGAACTTCACTGAAGTCCTGGAATCTTCCGACATTTTCGGAAATTTGCCGATAAATTGACACTTTTGCAAAATTGCGATCCGATAACCGATTTCCACTCAACGAAAGCCGTTGGACTCCTAACGAAAAGCTTAGGAATCACCAACACACTGTTTTCAACTTTATACAATGCCATTTTGCATTTAGACCCCTAGGGTTTCCGGAAATCACACTTTTAGTGCCATTTGAGCACTGATTTCGCTCGTTCTTTCAACTGGAAACTCATTTTCACGATCCGTTACTTCCAGCAGGTGACAAATGACTTACTGAACACCGTGCTCACACATTTGCAACAGCACGAAACCCGAGGAAAACTTCGGGCCATAAAATACCTTGCTAACATAGCCTAAATGAATTTTTGTTTCTCCGGCTCATCAAAACCAATTTTTAATGCGAGCATCGTGTCCAGTGACCCCAAATTAGCCAGGAGCTCACTGTCGCGGATTTGCAAACAGCCCGGAATAGACTTTGGGCCAAACTATTCACTTAGAGGTTGATTACACTATAACTTAACTTTTATTAATCCAATCAAAAATCTGCTTTAAACATATGTTCAAAATGCCCTAAAAAGCACAGGGCTTGCCCTATTGGCAGCCCAGCCTTTGCTGGATCAACAGATCCATGTCCTTGCTCTCTAACAAACCGACAATGCTCCAAATGTTAGTCCACACAGATACAACTTGATATAAAGTGAGCATCAATCTCAGGGGACAATTTGGAACATCTTTCATATTTACATCAAGGCCAGATTCCATCAAAATCTTCATTGAGGCATTAACTCGAACACTTGGTGTGCACTTTTCACACAACACACACCACACCCAACCTTGAGTTGGTTCTCTGCAACCACAGCACCTGGAGCAATATTCTTGGATAGAATTTATCTACTATGTTACAGGAGTATTCCCATCAAGTTGGGTGCAAGTTTGCACCCACGGTTTAGCCGAGGTCCAAGGTTGAAGATGATGTCGAATGCTTCGAAAATTGTGATACTTCAACCAAAGCATCTGGGATCCAACTACTTGGCAAATTTGATGCTAAAACACATCCCAAACCTTCCTGAACCCATGCTTGGCGACGGGGTGCGGCGGCGGCGGCGGTGGAGCAAGCTCGGTTTGGAGCTTCTTCGCCTCTAATGGCGGATTTCCACCGAGGCTTCATGGTATCCATGCAAGGGCATGGCTGGGATCTAATTGATCCCAGGAAGCTTCTCGTCGACTCCCCGGCCGCCGGAGACGGCCGGAACGCCGGCAACCGCACCCCGAACCCACCTCGAGCCCATCTGGCCGCGCACCATTCTTGCTGCATGGTGCCATGCAAATACATGGGTGGACTCCTCTCACACCCAGGAAGAGTTCTGGGTAGGTGGCCGACGCTGGGGAGGCTCGCCGGCGCCGGAGCAAGAAACTCGGCCGAAGCTTCAAAACCCGAAAAACTAGGGTTTTGATTTTCTCCCTAAATACTCCACCATATTTTTCCAAACTTTTCAGAAATAATACATAGGTCTTACAGTCCTTTTATACCAATTTTAAGCCATTTTGGTTCCATGGTTGCGGAGATCGGCCGCGGCGGAGCTTTCTTGATTTCCGGCGGGTGCAATTTCCCCGCCGGCGACCGGGGGCAATCCCGACTTCGGGGTTCGGCTGGGAGGTTCACCAATAGGTGATGTACACACTCAGGAGGCCTAGGTAGCAAGAAAAATAAAGAACAAAAGAACCTTACCTTGCCGGATCCGAGGAAGAAGGTGGCTCTCCCCCGCGGCGGCGCACGGCGGATCTGGGCACCGGGGTTCCTTGGCTGGGTCCCAACCTCACAAAGGGCTTCACAGGAAATGCTTGGAGCAACCCAAACCCTCCTCGGATAGCTTCCTCCCAACAACACCAACCCGAGCCCCAACTCTTGGTTTTTCTTGGGTTTTTCCGGCGACTGGGAGGGACTTTTTGGCAAGGGCTGGTGCGGTTGCGAGGTGTGGGTAGTTAGGGAAGAAGGTGGGTTGGAGGTTTGTGCGGTTACAAAAACCGGAAGGGGAGTTGTGGGGCACGGTTGCAATACCGAACCGTGAAGCATTGCACAATTGCAATACACCCCCTCCCAGCCCAGGTATTTCAATCCTGGTCCTCCATGACATGCTCATCTAACATTTAAGTCCCTCTGCACACTTTTCGAGGCAACATGTATAGGGTTTAAGTGTAAATATTCCCTTTTTCGCCGTATTTCACGCATTTCGAGACAACCGGGTTGTCAAACTGAAAAATGGACACCGCCACGACGTCCGGCTCGACGAAACCTATCAGGTAGCGATTTTGGTTCGCTAAAATTTCGCTCCATAATTTTAAATTGCATCTTATACTGTAAATTATACGGTTCGGCATACTTTACGATGCTTTAGGGTCGTCAAACGGAAATTCCGTCAGCGCCATTGCGTCCAGAACGTCGAAACGGATCAAATCGACTATTTGGATCGCTATGTTCAGAATCCGAACAGTGAAATAGTGCTTGTTGCAACCGAAGGAGATTCGAAAATAGGAGTTACTGTGCATCTACAGTAATAACTTAAGTTATACTGTGCAGAGCACTGTTACCTTGGCCGCGGCAATTTGTCCGCTTCTTCGCTGAATTCCGGAATATCCGACCGTCAGATCGAAAAGTGCTGAATATGAATCTCGCTCAGTTCGACGAGACGATCGCAACGGTCAATTCGGATTTCCAAGATCATGTCTGGATTGGAAAGTAGCCTTTTTATCTAGTGCAAAGTGCGACTTGCACACTGGCGATTGACCATATAGGTCAACACAAGTCTTTTGATTTCAAAACCAGCGCAAACTTCACTTTTAATTCATTTATTAAAATAAAATATTTCGAGTTTCTACATATATATATAGAGAGAGAGAGAGAGAGAGAGAGAGAGAAAAAGTTAATCTGGAATGCTATCAATAGGAAACCGGCTCGGTTGCCACCTATTTGCTTTCGATGATAGAGCTTTCAAATCAATGATCGACACAGTTGAAAATGATCTAGACCACTAGAAGTATCTAGAAATTCAATTTCAATTCTTTTCAACATCATTGATCTTATGATCAAAATGTTACAAAATTTATAATTTTAATGGTATATATAAGCCTTTTGCTCGTTTAACGGTGTAAAAAATCTAAATTAATTGAATTTTTATTAAATTTTTTTAAAAAATATTAAAACAAGATCTATACTCTTGATCTTGATTACAAGAATCCTATCATCATTTTCTTGAAAGATATTTATTTTCAGCCGTTCATTTTTTTGTTCACTTGATGGACTAGAAAAGAATATCGCAAAAGTATGAAATTTAATTTCTAAATAGTTTAAATGGTCTAGATCATGTTCAATGGTGTCGATTGTCGATTTGGAAGTTCCATCCTCAAAAACAAATGAGTGACAAACAAGCCGGTTTGCTACTGACATCATTCCAGCCTAGCTCTCTCTCTCTCTCTCTCTCTCTCTCTCTCTCTCTATCTACTCTATATATATATATATATATATATATATATATGTAAATAAATCCTGAGTGTTACCGAGCCTCCGTGGCGGCTTCTCAGCCATCCCGAGCCGAGGTGGCGTGTATTCCGTGCTTCGTGCGTGTGGTTTGGATTCATGTTTTTTTTCTTGTGCCTACCTTCTATTACCTTCTATTCCTATTTGTTCTTCTATTTTCCTTCTATTCACGCACATGGGGGTGCAGAGCTTTCCTCTCTCTCTCTCTCTCTCTCCTTTCACCCGGCTTCTCCACACTTCCTCTCCCTCTTCCTCCCTGAAGCAGAAGCTCTGCTCCTCGATCTGCTTCTCCTGCTTCTTCAACGTCCACGGCAGCGGCGGCGGCGGTGGCGCCACAGTCAGGTGCCGCCGCGAGGAGGAAGGGCGGCGGGAGCCGGGAGTGGCTCGTCGTCTCCGACTCCGGCCGATCGCGGCTCGAGGAGGTTGGGAAGCACTCGATCATGAGCCGCACGGGGCGCCCCGCGCGGGATCTTAGGGTTCTCGATCCCCTCCTCTCATACCCCTCCGTGATCCTCGGGAGGGAGAGGGCGATCGTCATCAACCTCGAGCACATCAAGGCCATCATCACCGCCGCCGAGGTCCTCATCCCAAACTCCAAAGACCCCCTCGTCGCCCCCCTCATCCGCGATCTCCAATCCCGCGTTTCCGCCTCTTGCGGCACTCCTCCGCAGGTGGCGTGCTCTTCGTGTCCCTCTTTCGATCTCCAATCCCGCAATCGTCATCAACCTCGAGCACATCAAGGCCATCATCACCGCCGCCGAGGTCCTCATCCCAAACTCCAAAGACCCCCTCGTCGCCCCCCTCATCCGCGATCTCCAATCCCGCGTTTCCGCCTCTTGCGGCACTCCTCCGCAGGTGCGTGCTCTTCGTGTCCCTCTTTCGATCTCATATGGATTCTATTTTGCTGTTTTGGTTATTATACTAATCGATTCTCTGTTGCTGTTTTGGGTAATTTGTATGAAATAGAAGACGTTCATAGGAGTACGGTGTGGGTAATTTGTATGAAATAGATGTTGATTGGAGTGTGGTGTGATTTTATTTGTTGTTAACTTAAAAATGATTGATGTTGGTACTGAATAGATATTATTTGTTCACAATATATATATATAATATATATATATATATATATATATATATATATATATATATATATATATATATATATATATATATATATATATATATATATATATATATATATATATATATATTATATATATATATATATATATATTTATTTATTTATTTGTTTATTTCACTGAATACTACTGGAAGTTATCGATCTTTCAGGATTAATCTTGGCACATATGAAGCTGTTTTAAGTTCTTGCATTCAATTATTAGTGTAACTTCTAATATCAGAAATCACAATGAAGCTTGATAATTTCCACAAATTGGTTTTATGCTTCGGAAGAGGTTTCTTTTTTTTTTGCACTTATTCTTGAATTTGTATTATTTACTTAGCCTATAGTTGTGATTGTCCCGCATTTTAATTCCACAGAACTTTTATCTTTATTGTTTATTCTTATAATGACATCATGCAGCTTCCATCCTACTAATCTCATTTGCCTTATTGCAAAGTTAATCCTTTGCTATTAATTCTTTTTGCTAGACACTGACGTTGGAGCAAGAAGCCTATCCAGCTTAGATGAGTTGACTTCAAAAATCATGCACACCTAACCTTGAGCGTGTTAGACAAATTAAGAGCCGCTTGGTGGCAATATCTGTCGTGTGCAAAAGGTAAGAACTCAGAGCTGGAATGCAATTCACGTTTTTGGAAATCCACACAATATTCATTAGTTTCACTTGAAATTAAAGGTAGTTTTCCTGCTCCGTAATGGTGCTAACTTTTTTGTTTTTTCCTTTCTAGGAGAAGCTCAATTACTTAATTTTCTAAATGTACATATTATATTGGCTTACTTTTTTATAGGTAAGGGATGAGCTTGAACATTATATTGGATGATGGCATGGACATGGCTGAAAATGTACTTGACAGAGAAGCTTTAATTCAAAGACTTGGTGAATCATCATTGAGAGAGGAAGTTGATGACAATTCATTTCATTGGCCGAGGAAGAGTAAGCGAAATGTAGCTTTTCAGAGAAAGGAAACAATTATAAAACATTTGAATTACAACTCTAATGTTCATTGTTCATAATTATCTCCTTCAATTTTGAGATTATTACAGCTGGAGTGGATTAGATTTTTTTACGTAAGCTTTGTTTAAAATTTATTTTGCTTCTTACTCTTAATGTACTGTAGTAATTCCGGTAATGCTCTTCACAATGACCTTAGGCAACCAACGGCTAATTGCAAAATGATGGTGAATGAAAAACAAAAACATTTACTCCAGAGTTCATGGTTTAAATAGATGATTTGCAGAGCGAATATCTTCATTCTCTTTAATCCCCCGTTCTGAGTTATCGCTGCCTGATCTACTCGAGAATAAAATCTGTAGATATAATTTACAATCTTGGTTTGTTTCAGGTGGGATATCATGGAGGTATCGCCCACAGCGGGGGTGTCCAATTGGATCCCTATCACTTCTTCTTCTTCTTCTTAGAAACAATGGATGGGACCTCCCTAATTTGTAAGAGGTGCTTCCCATATAATTTTTGTCTATTAGTTATTCCCCATGGTTATGTTTACCAATGGCAAGGCACCCTTGGAGAGTCTGCTGTCTTTAGTCTGACGCATGTATATCAAGGCTGTGAGGCTCAATGTGGGCGTCCTTAAGGCAACTGGGCTGCTTCTGCTGCTAAAGTGGTAGCCTTGAAGATTGGAAAGTGAAAGATGAGGGTTCTGGTGAGTCTTCGATTCTTTTAGTCAAGAGTTTAGGATTGCCTCGAGAGATAAGTGGATTCCTTTTATTGCTCTCTTAATCCTTTGTGATTACTGGATTTGGTTGGATCAGATTGCCATCTTCTTGTTCTACTTTATGGTCAACATTTTTTGCTAAAAATGTTAAAAGCTGTAATTCTCCCTTTCTCAGGAAACTGAAGCAAAAAGAAAGAAGTTGTTAGAAAAAAAGCAGAAGAAACTCAAGCTTCTCAATAAAGTTAAGTTAGTACCAATTTCATCTCTTGGTCATCATTCGCTAAGCAGAATATGATATTACATGCGAAAAGAAATTAGATAGTTTTTTATCATACTTTTTCTTACCATATAGAAAAATTGTTTCAGGTGGATATCATGGAGGTATCGCCCACAGCGGGGGTGTCCAATTGGATCCCTCACTTCTTCTTCTTCTTCTTAGACAACAATGGATGGGACCTCCCTAATTTGTAAGAGGTGCTTCTCATATAATTTTGTCTGTTAGTTATTCCCCATGCTTATGTTTACCAATGGCAAGGCACCCTTGGAGGGTCTGCTGTCTTCAGTCTGACGCATGTATATCAAGGCTGTGAGGCTCAATGTGGGCGTCTCTTAAGGCAACCGGGCTGCTTCTGCTGCTAAAGTGGTAGCCTTGAAGAGTGGAAAGTGAAAGATGAAGGGTTCTGCTGAGTCTTCGATTCTTTTAGTCAAGAGTTTAGGATTGCCTCGAGAGATAAGTGGATTCCTTTATTGCTCTCTTAATCCTTTGTGATTACAGAATTGGTTGATCAGATTGCCATCTTCTTGTTCTACTTTATGGTCAACATTTTTGCTAAAAATGTTAAAAGCTGTAATTCTCCCTTTCTCAGGAAACTGAAGCAAAAAGAAAGAAGTTGTTAGAAAAAAAGTAGAAGAAACTCAAGCTTCTCAATAAAGTTAAGTTAGTACCAATTTCATCTCTTGGTCATCATTCGCTAAGCAGAATATGATATTACATGCGAAAAGAAATTAGATAGTTTTTTATCATACTTTTTCTTACCATATATAACGCAGTTTTTCCGCAATCTCAAAAAGAATCTTAGTACAATCTTAGTACTGTTAGGTCGTGTTAGGAGAAAAGCATTCTTCTTTATAATCCATGTTCATTGTGGAGTCCTAGGCTTAATAAACTGGAAAAGTAGACCCCTAATCAAAGTGGAAAGCTAAAATCAGAAGAGCGTGCAGAAATTTCCATGCTTCAAATTGTTAAACATGTTCTTGACGATTTACCTTGCTTCCAATGATCAATTTGCAGTAAATAACTCATATGGGTGCATTTTTTGAATGGCCCAGGTTCTTGAGGAGAAAATTCAAGTCGTTAACCAAGAACCCCTCTCAGAAAACCTCCTATCGACTGAAGAGACAGTTGCAGAAAGTGCCGTCCTCATCACGTCGAGCTAATCAGAATGCAGCTCCTACTGAAGAGAGGTCTTATATCGACAAAGAAGCTTCTATCCCAAGCACTTACGGAGTGATAGACTAGAACCAGGTTTCCTTACCGGTAATGTCTCGAAAACTTGACTAGAATATTACATGCATATGTTTTGCTGTATATTGCACTGCTATTCCCAACCTTCTTATAACCTTTTGGTTCTGTCCTCATCTTTCAATTGCATTGTTGTTCAGAAAAGTTTGTAGGTATTTTTAAGCACTCTATTCCCTGTTCCTCTTGATAGACATGGTAGGAATCAATCTAACATTTTGTTGTTACTTTTTCTTCTTCCTCATGTAGTTTTCCTGGTTATATAAAGCTTTATAAGCTGATTTATTTATTTCGTTGCCTCCAATTTTCAGTCACTGAAATAAAGAATAAAGTAGAGAGGATTTGATTTTGATTTGGGATCTTCTTTTTGCCTTTGGCATCTTAAAAATGATACTCCTAATTTTCAACATCTTGAAGATGATTTTGTGTTGCTTCTTAATTATTTTGAGCAGTGAATATGCTATTTCTTTGTTCGTACTGTTTTCTCAATATGGTTTTATGTTGCTACTTTATATATTTACAGTTCCAGGCGTGCTTTCGCTCAATTATATATTTATCTAATTATTTTTCTCATGATCTATTCATCTACATTATCTGTAGGAACTTTAAAACTGATGCCTTTCCTACTGATTAGAATCTGAGTAGGAAGAGGAGGGAGCTACCTATTGAATATATAAGTACTGAATTATGTATACATCGAGAAAACTTCATTATCAAAGTATTTTGATATCTGATTCCTTTGTTTGTTATATTTCTTATCTACATTTCTAGCATTTCATTTCGAGAATATTGGGGTGAAAGATTTGATTCTACCTATTTGTATTAGCGTTTATTAATTTGCCTGCATTTTCAACAGGCATCACTTATTGAGACATTATGCATTGCAACAAGAGGCCATTCTATCTCAAAGGCAAATTAGATAGAACAAGGGAGTACAGGTGCATGTTGATATTAGAACTGCTTCATTAATTCATCACACTTGCTTTGATTTAATGTACATTATTCTTTGTTAGTCATGTTGTTTTATATCATTTTTTGATGCTTTATCCGCACAAGAAAAAGTCAATTTCCTGAAAAACAAGCTCAATGAATGCGCGAGTACGCTCTTCTTCCGCTCGGGGTACTTCGTGCAGGTCATGGTAGGCGAGGACGAGCCCAAGGAGGTGCTGCTGCGGCGCTTCCGAAAGGAGGTCTCCAAGGCCAGGGTCATCCAGGAGTGCAAGCGCCGTAGGCTTTTTGATAACAAGCAGGCAAGGGCCGCGAGGCTGGCCGCAGGAACCGCCGCAGGTGATGCTGCATCTTTCTTCTATTTCTTTCTCTTTCTTTAGAATAATTTAGGGTTATCATTAATTGATGTGCTAATTGTGGTCCTAGAATTGATAAATGATCTTAGTAGCACAATTTGTCAGGAGTTATTGGTGTGTAGATGATAAATTGCCTTCAATTTGCTATAGTTGGACTTAGGTTGCTCGAATTTGTGCTGTAAATCTCCATGTGTGAATGGGATGGAGAACTGTTACGGTTATTATTTTACTCTATTCTTATATAAGATGATTTTTGTGGATTAATTGGAGAAGTTTGAAAAAATGAGTAAAAAGGGGCAAAAATTGCAGAACATTTTTCTTTTTGTGAAATATATTATTGAATAAGTCTGGTAGACAGGTAGTTCTGTTTTTGACGAGATTAGTAACAGCTGTCACAACAAACAATATTGCACTAACACTATTTGGGGCATGTGACACAATGTGGCTAAGAATTGGCAGTCTGTTGATTTAAAAGAATTAGGACATGACATGGCTGAGCACAACTACATAATATACAGTTCTCTATATTTTATTACTTATAAGAAACATGTTCTCATCTTGGTAGCGCCTTGAGGCGCTCCATAGCTGTGTTTGTACTGGTGGTGGTGGTTAATTGTGAGAGATATACTCAAGTTTAGGCTGATTTTAGCTTTTAATTGCGCTTACAAAAAGAATTTTAAAATCAAAGGTCCGTTGGTTGCCATATTAAGGTAATGTCACTACGAGAAGAGCCTCTCTTGTGAAAACTAAAGGAAAAAATAATTTAGCATTAAAAACTGGGTGTATTCTGTCAAGTACATCTCAAGTAATATAATATTAGTTTTGATGCTATAATTCGTGTGCAATAGTAGACCTTCATGCGATCTAAATCTCTTTATTCCAGTAAAGCAATGGTCAATTATTTTTCTTATATATACTACTTTTGTTTTGTTCTCAGTTTTCTTGAACGAATGAGTCACTATAATTATATAATTTTATTAATTATTTAAATTTGATATTTATAAATAAATAATATGTATGTCTCTAATTTGAATCTGGACGGGCGAACCAATAAAACGTTTATCTTTTCCTTTGGCCCAAATAATTGGACTTCTGCAACCAAAAATAGAGTATTTAAGAATGAAGAATATCAAGTTGGGGTGACACTGTTGATCATATACACAGTTTACATCAATTGCTTATTTGATCTTCGGCATCTTTAACCTTGGGAGCCTATCAGATTAATTGAACTTAGGTGAAAAAATTCCTCCTCTATATGAAAGTTAATGAGTTGAATGCTTTAGTGTTAATTAGAGGACTTCTCTGATTGTGGTTAATCACAGTTTTAAATGGTTATGAAAGATATAGTTTTAAGTAAGTTTGGTGTTTCTAATTTGTGATTTTGAATGCCTAAGATATGGTTTTAAGTAAGTTGGATGTTCCTAATTAATGACTTTCAATGCCTTACCTTTTAATGTGTTCTCCTAATTTGTGAGTTCCCAACGAGTCGGTTTTTAAACATAGCTTCCTCTTTGTAAAGAATGGTTGCCTCTTGCCTTTATCTACATTCTCTCTATGAAAAAAGTAGTTTCAAATGATGCAATGCCTTTACCTACATTCTCTATATGAAAACTATAGTTCCAAATAAGTTGATTGTCTCTATATAACACTAGATTGGCTACTAGATTGGCTAAACAATAAACTGTTATATCCAAATATATTGAAGTTTTATCCTTATATTTGCGAAATTACTTTCAATGAAATGACCGAAAATAATTTGAACTTAGTTTGTAGGGTGCTTCTCTACCTGCTACTACTAACACAATAGAATAACACAGAGGAGAACAAGAAGATGATGATGGAATTGAAGAATCGATCAAAAAACTACTGAATAAGATTTACTTACACTGCAACTATTGGTGCTCCCAACTGCTGATACTGCTTCTTCTCCCAACTATTGTTGCTTCTAATGTTCCTATATGTTTCCAAAATTATGAAGTGACTTTCCCTTTGTTTACCATACATGAAGCACTGGTTAGACAGGTACTAACTAACTTAGCTAAATCCCTGATTAAGAAGATAATGATTAACATGTTCACTCTTTCTGTTTTGCAATGTATATATTCAATTAGTAAATGCCCAGTTTCCCACCCATGCTAGCTTACTAATCCATCTCTTGGATTACCTTTGGAATCTGGAAAGTGTGAATCTTGTGGAACAACAGAACATGGAAAATGTGAAGATTCAATATACCATCCACTACTTTATGTGTAATTTGTGGTGTTAGCAAGAGTAAGAGATTTTTTATCAATTTACCATAACATATAATTTTCCCCTTCTATAATTGAGATTACTTAGTCTGCATTAAATTGTCAACACCAATTTATTATCCATCTCATGTAACTAAACTCAAGCAAGTCTTCAAGTTGGTTTGTTTGAAGTGCCTCAAAATGAAAGAAAGAAAAATATATACAAAAAACAATGAGAAATCTACCTTGCATATAATAGTTACATTTGTTTGCATTATATGAATAATTTATGCCTATTGTAATAGAATTAATTTGTGGGAAAAAAAGAAATTTGGGTTGGGTTTTCAAATATTGTTCTTTGCGCAAATCTTCCCATGCTCATCAATTTTCAAATGTATGACTTTCATTGACTTGGGTTTTCAAATATTTTCATCAGAAATGATAATTCCTATACTTTTCTACATACCATCTTTGAAATATATGACTTTGATTAAGTTGGGGTTTCGAGGTTGTTAGGTTAGTTGTGGCAGCCTCCAAAGGTTGTTATCTTGGGTTTCCTAAGTTGTAACTTGAAATTAACATGAAGTTAACTACAAGTATTAACTTCGAAGTGAGCATATATATTAATGAGCACGAAATATTATATTAAACTTCCAAAAAACCAGATTAATGAAAGGACAATTTCAAAACTCCAATTAAGTAAAAGTTAAACTTACGTAAAACACAGATGTAAAGACAAGTTCCAAAAGGAGCAGTTTCGAAAAATGGACTTATAAAATTCAAGAGATAATTAGGTTGAATTTCTTAAATTCAAGAGATCGTGGTCAACCCTTTTATACAAGCCGCAACAAGTAAAATTTCATATAGTTAAATACTATTTACCATATTCATAAGTTTATTTACATCTCTCCTTATATATACAGAAGTACAAGCTCCAATAAAATGAATGCACTGATCATATTCCTTAACTTCAGGCATGTTGTGACCGAAAAAGAGTTCATCAAGGGAATAACCAACGATGACGCTATCAGCGGCGATAAACGTCGACATGCAACACTTTTTCGACTAAGTCTTGATGATATGGTAAATATCAATACAAACAAATTGTTGAAACACAATTTTGATCAAGAAATAATTCATCATCATCCGAAAAAAAAAGAATCAAGCTGAAGTTCAGTTTATATTTTGAGGAAAAACACATATAGGGCAAATAAATTAGCGGCAGGAACAAATAAGAAGAAAAAAAACCCAAATATTTTGACCCTCAGTTTACATTTGCTAGATTAAATAATTTAATTATTTTCTTTGATGTTTCTTTCCCCTCCTCCCGCTTCTATGTTTGGTAGTTTTAAGTTTCATACACTTATTTGTATATCTGATGTTCATAATGTTGATGTATTGATTTGTTGCAACCTACACTCATTTATTTCTTTGGGCCATGATCGAAAGTAGAAATTACTATGTTTTAAAGTGTAAACAATCTTTGCAAGGCTTCCCTTATTTGCTAATCATACACTATCAATAAAATGTGTACATATGCTGGCAGGTTTTATTACTTCTCTGCTCATACTCTCTCCAATTGTTGAATTGTGATGAAGGTTGTCATCATCAAATGATTAAATTAGTGTTTTTAGAAAAAGTGAAAATCAATCTTCAAAATGTTTAGCCTTTCAGTTCGCTAATTTTTAATAGATTAAGATTACTTTCTTAGGTTTGTTGTCTCTATAAAGAATTTTGTTCTTTACCTTTCTTTTTCTTGCAGTCTTTTGCTTGCAATTGCCACTCTTGAATTCTAACTTTTCAAGTTTGCATGTTCGCTGTGCATAAAAATATTACTAGATTAGAGAATGAACATTTTTCTTACGTTTGGTGTTTTTTGGCGTCTTTTATGTTTTTTAATTTTATTTATTTATAATTTTTTTTTCTTTTGCATGGGATTGAGTGATTCCTCTCTTTTGTTCTTCATTACTTCATATTTTTTGCCCTTCTTCGAAACTGCATAGTTTGCTTACCTAAAATTAGAGTTTCTTTACTCTTAAAATTTAATCACAAATGAAGTCTTCTATGAAATAATTGTAAAAATATACAAACTTAATCTTTTTAAGTTCATTTTTGATAAATTTACAGAATTTACAGAATAATGTTTGTCACAAATGATCAAAAATGGTGGGATGGTGAAATAGCTATTGTTTTGGCTGTGTGGTCCCAAATTATAACCCACATAGGGGCCTCGGTGGAGTGGTTACACCTCTAAGTTGACACCTGGACTTAAACTTTCTTGAAATTCAGTTAATTCAAATTATATTATTTTATATTTTATTTATTGTACTATTAGTGGGACTGTTTGGCCCAATTAGTGCTTCTTTTGTTGAAGTATTATTTAAGTAGATTGTTTAAATAGTTGCAATAACATTTTGAATAAGATTCCCTAATAGCTTTTTGTTTAAGCTTGGAAGTCGAACACTTAGTTTGGAACTTCTATTTTAGGCGGTCCAAAGATCTATTTCAGCTTCGTAGACAATTTTGTTTTTCTTTCTGTCCTTTTGTTTTATGATCGGATTGGTAGTAAGACATTCCCGTTATTTTGGTGCTCACTTTTGATTACTTTGAGTTCTTCCCCTTTTTTTCCTGCTTCTTTTCTAATTAATTTAAATTCTATTTTGGGTGTTTAATTGTTTTCTAATTAATTTAATTTCTATTTTGGGTGTTTAATTTTTTTTTCCCGGGCTATGATGATACATAAAGAATAACAACAGATCTTGGCCGGCCTTGGGTGTTGAATTACTACTTGGGTGGTGATGGTGTTCATGCAAAAAATTGGTATTGTTGGATAGCTGTGAAGAACCAAATGTTCATTCCGCAACACATTGCCAATACTCGCTGCTTATATCCGCAAAGTATGTAAGGGTGTTGTTCCTTTCCCCTTCTCTTGCTCCAGCCTAAGTATTTGTGTTGCCTTTGTTTAATAATATGAATATTTCTCGGTGACCTTCGGCAACCGGCTGTTGTTTATACAATGATCCTACATCAAAAAAGAAGTATTTCTTCCATTCTCTACTCTTTCTTTGGATTGAGTTCGGATATTACCCGAGCCTCACATTTTAAATATTTTTTATTAGCTTTAATTTATGTGTTGGTGATTGTTAATTTATTTTGGATCATAATTTCTGACTTTAATGCCCTTGGCACTATTAAGAAAAAAGGTTTTTTGCCAAATCTAATGATCCTTAATTAATTGGGGAATCTAGCAGAGGTCAGATTTAAACTGAACTTCAACTTGATTCTGTTTTTTTTCTAGGCCTAGACCTTTGCCTTTATTTTCTTTGATGTTCCTTTCCCCTGCTCTGGCTTCTATGTTTGGTAGTTTTAAGTTTCGTATACTCATTTGTACATCTGGTGTTCATAATTTTGATGTACATTTGTTGCAACCTACACATTTATTTCTTCGGGCCATTATCGAAAGTAGATATATATTACGATGTTTAAAACTCTAAACAATATTTGCATGATATGACACGGGGGTTGTCATCAAGCTTCAAAATTCCGTTTAAATCTAACTGAAATGATACCAGTAGCAGGTATGTGTCACGCCCCGAGTTCAAAAATCAGTGTATAAATTTTTTTTTTTTTTAATAAATCAGAGTTGCAAAAACAGCCAGGGCAATGACAGACCGCCACATATATAGAAGAGTCTCAATCCCCCATGGAATTGAGCCTTTTCTATATATGCACGGCTAGCGAGACAAGTCTCACATCGCCTGGTGATCTTGGGCTGCTATGTGTGTGTTTGGGCTGACGAGGATGTCAGGCCTAAACGGGGGGAGTCTGTGACGTCCCCAATAGTCCCACATCGGATGTGGATGAAATTATGATTGGGTTTATATGAGACATGGACACTAGCAATAATAACTATGCTTAAGCATTTTGGGCTGTGGTTTGGGCTCAACGAGTTATTATTGCTAGTGGGCCGAGTCGTTACATTTGGTATCAGAGAAAATAACCAGCCGGAAGTGTGCGGCGAGTCTCGGCTGAGCCTGGGTCTAGATGACAGGGCTAGCGAGACAAGTCTCACATCGCCTGGTGATCTTGGGCTGCTATGTGTGTGTTTGGGCTGACGAGGATATCAGGCCTAAACGGGGGGAGTCTGTGACGTCCCCAATAGTCCGACATCGGATGTGGATGAAATTATGATTGGGTTTATATGAGACATGGACACTAGCAATAATAACTAGGCTTAAGCATTTTGGGCTGTGGTTTGGGCTCAACGAGTTATTATTGCTAGTGGGCCGAGTCGTTACAGTATGACATGATATGACTAAAGTGTAAACAATCTTTGCAGACGCTGGCAGCTTTTATTGCTTCTCTGCTCATACTCTCTCCAATTGCTGAATTGTGATGAAGATTGTCATCACCAAATGATTAAATTAGTTTTTTATAAAAAGGTGAAAATCAAGCTTCAAAATGTGTAGCTTTCCAGTTTACTAATTTTTAATAGATTAAGATTACTTTCTTAGGTTTGTTGTCTCTATAAAGATTTTTTTCTTTATCTTTCTTCTTCTTCCAGTCTTTTGTTTGCAATTGCTACTCTTGAATTCTAACTCTTCGAGTTTGCATGTTCGCTTGCATAAAAATATTACTAGATTATAGAATGAACATTTTTCTTGAGTTTGGTGTTTTTGGTATGTTTTATCTTTTTGATTTTTATTCATTTATTTTACCTTTCTCCAAAAATGCATAGTTTGTTTACCTAAAATTGGAGTTTCTTTCCTCTTAAAATTTAATCACAAGTGATATCTTTGCTGAAATTATTGTAAAGATATACAAACCTAATCTTTTAAAGTTCAATTTTGAAAAATTTACAGGATTTACAGAATAATGTTTGTCACAAATGATAAAAATGGTGTGATGCTGAAATAGCTATTTTTGTATCTCTTTTTCCTTTCTTATTCTATAGTCTGTTTCTCCTACATGCTGTGATGTCTGGTCTATTTTGCATTCCAACATCTCCTCTCTAAGAGCACAAGTTTTGTTTCTGGCTTTGGTTCTTCTTCTTCCTGCTATAAAGCTAAGAGACCTTTCCCTCTAATGTAGTCATTTTTTGCTAATTTGAAGCCAAGTAAGCTTTGGATGGCCTTCTTTGTAGGCAACGACCTTTTCTTGCTTATGATATCTTGTATATTTTTTGGCCTGCGTGTGGGTTTCGGTTCGCTTGGTACTATAAAGCAAATGGTTCTGCAGTAGATCTACTAATGCACGACTATTAGGGATGTCTGAGCAAAATATATTTAGATTGAATTCTGGCTTTTGCACTTTAAAAATCTATTGAATGCTGTTGAAATTTCGGTTAATTAACCTAGACTATACCCATTTTGGAGAAATGGAAAAGGTGAAGTAATATAATTTGAAACTTCCAATTTCTATAGTTTTCTTCTTTGGATATCTTTAAGGGCCTACCACCGGTTCCTCTTCTTGCAGCAGGTTAGCATTAGTTTGGTTCTTAACTGAGATATGCTTTTTGGCATTTTCAACGTCCCAGCATTTGAAAGTTTTTGATCACTTCTTAACATGTGGTTTTGAATATAATTTTTTTGTTTTCGATGATGTATAGAATTTTAAATGTTTACTCTTCTATTTGTGAACTTGATGGTTTTAATTATCTTAAGTTCCGTACCTTTGAATGATGTATAGGATTTTAAATATTAACTTTCAAATTTATGGACTTTATGTTTTAATTACCTTACGTTTCTTACGCTGTGGTAAGTTCCAAACATGATTATCTTGATTTCCGTAAGTTGTGTCATTAAATTACCAAGAGGTTAATTAAAAGTATTCAGTTCAAAGACAGCATGCATTTGAATATGAGGTCTAAAGGGGCCTCAGCTTACAAAACTCTCAAATTATTATATGTATAGATAGATGTATAGATATAGATGGTATTTTAAATATTCGCTCTTTGATTTATGAACTCCATGATTTTAATTAGCTTAAGATGTGGCTTTGAATTCAATTTGTGATTTTGAATGACCTATAGGATTTTAAATGTGTACTCTCCCATTTATGATCTTTATGGTTTTCCTTAACTTAAAGTTCCTAAATTGTGACAAGTTCCAAAGGTGTTTTCTTTGAGTTTCCTAAGTTGTGACAGGTTCCAAAGGGGAGCATGTATGTGGAGATGAGCTCCAAAGATTATATATTAATTTGCCAAAAAAAACAACTTAGAGAGGTTAACTTTAGAGTCCACGTAAAGACAAGGTCCGAAGGCGCAGGTTGGAAAAATGAACTTAGAGTTCATGCATGTAGAGGCAAGCATGCATGTAAAGACAATCTCCAAAGGTCCAAAGCTATAGGTTGGAGCATACATGTAAAGCCAAGCTCCAAAGGTACAGGTTGGAAAAATAAACTTACAAATTAAATTGAAGAGATAACTAGCTTAAGTTTCTTAGGTTGTTTCCAATGTTGCAGCTTGGAGCATGCATGTAAAGACAAGCTCCAAAGGTGCAGGCTGGAAAAATGAACTTACAAAATTGAAGAGATAATTAGCTTAAGTTTCTTAGGTTGTTTCACATCTAAAGATCTGTCACGCCCCGAGATTCAAAAGTGGGTCTAAAATTTTTTTTTTTTTTTTTTATCAGAGTTTCAAAACCAAGCCAGGGCAATGACAGACCGCCACATATATAGAAGAGTCCCAATCCCCTATGGAATTGAGCATTTTCTATATATGCACGGCTAGCTTTCACAACAACATCAGAGTAGTCTAACTACGTACTACTAAAAGATGTTACAACATTTAAACAATTATTTACAATTTTGACAACTTGCTAATCCATAAACGGCTGTCCAGGGTCGATTGCTAACTCGGAACCTCACCAACTCGTCCCGACATCCCAGCACCCGCTCGACCTGAAAAACAGTCACCCGAGGGTGTGAGACACACCGGAGTGTATCCCAGTGGGCACGACGGGCCGGGAAATAGCAAGCCGTACCTATTGGGTACAATAATAAGCGGATAGCAAGAATAGGATAAGCTGAAAGATAGAAAACAGGTATATAATCTCAGCAGAGTATCATCAATCATGGGTTAATCAACTGAGCAGTGTAATCATATATAGAGCTGATCATGCTATCACTGATAAGACTACAAGTAGGAATGAATGATCATGCTATAACTGACAAGCAGGAATGAATATACTGTACTGATAAGCAGGAAACAATCATGCTATCACTGATAATCTGGCAAGCAGTAAATGATAAACAAGGATAATGCATCAAAAGTAATCATCACAAATATACCCAATCACTGCCACTTTTGGCCACAAGGGCCTCAGGCTAAATTTGCCATGGAGCATAATGACCTCAGGCTAAACCACTATTGGTCATCGGGGCCTCAGGCCTAAAGCCACTTTTGGACACCCTGGGGCCTCAGGCCTAAAGCCACTCTTGGACACCCAATCAAGCTATCATAACCCCACTAGGCTCACGGGTCGATCAGACCTCTCTACCGGTAAAGAACACCGTGACGGTGGCCAAACCGTCGGTGTGCGCGACTGAAAGCTTGACTCGACGGCGATCATAATGCTGATGCTCAAACCATGGTCCACTGACCACATGGACGGCAAGAAGCCGAGGAAAATCCCCACTGGGATACAAGTATAACATGCCAAGTACTGAAGTAATCTCACCTATTCTAAACATGCAGTGAAGAATAGAGATAGGTATAGAACTATGCTAGTGACCAATCAAGCATGGCATGTGTCCAGGAAATGCATATCATGTGGTGACCCAGATCTCCGCAGGGCTTCTACAGTGCGATTAGCAGCTTCTGGAGGCCTGTGTGGCCTGTCGGCGGTGTTTCTGCACCAATTTGGACTCAAGTGATGGACTTCGGGTGTGTAATGGATCACGTGAGTGATCGGAGGACCCCGTCGGATGTTTAGATGTGGTTTCGCGCGAAATGGATATTAAAATTGGACTCAGCGCGGAATTTGAGTAAAGAACACTTCTCCGAGAATTTTCGGCAAATTTTAGAAGTGGAATTTGGCAAATTGGACTTCGGATTTGGATTCAGCGCGCGAAAACGATCGAAACGGGCTATTTATTTGTATTTTTCGGAGTCCGGATGCGAAAACACGCATTTCGAGATTTTTGGTACTGTTCCGGCCGCCGGAAGGGCGGCGGCGGCGGCGGCGGGCGGCGGAGCGCGGCGGTTGGCGGCGGCGGAGGCGCGCGGTCCACCGCGGAGGTCGTGCACCGGGCGGAGGACGCGTGGCGCCTTCTGGTTGGCCGGCGCAGCGGGCGCGGTCCACGGAAGTGGCGCGGGTGCACGGTGGACCGGGTGCGGACACGTGGCCGAGCGTGGTTGGCGGGTCCTGGTGCGCGCGGTCCACGCTGCGGCTGGAGCAGGTGGCCGTACGGCGGGGCGGTTGGGAGGCAACGTGGGGGCGCCACGTGGCGCCCCGCGATTGGCCGGGCGCAGCCACCCCACGCCCGCGTGTCGGCCACACGTCGCTCCGCGATTCGCGGGCGCTCGTACGCCGGGCGCGGGGAGTGTCGGTGGACGCGTGGCGGGCCTAGGGGCTTTCGGGCGTGAACAGTAACGGGCCCGGCCCGTTACTGTAGCAGCCCGGAAGTGCCAAGCGCCCGAAACTTTGGGCCAAAAGTCCAAAATTCGGATTTTCGGGCTGGGCCTATAAATAGCTGTCTTGTGGAGGAGTTTTGCCCCCTTTCCCGAGCTCCCCTGCCCATGGCCCCTTTAGCAAAGTTGGAGATCTTCATCTTGCGCATCTTCTGGCAGAGGCCCGGATTTTTTGGAAGCCGCGGCGTCGACGACTTCGGCATCGGAGCGCAGTGTGGCGATTTTTCATCGGAGGCCCGTTATCGTCACAGTTTGATCTGAGAGGTCTACAGAGCTACTCCGTCAGTATTTTTGGACGATTTCTACGGCGTTGGAATCACGAGAGGTACGTCTTCGACTTTCGTGTTGATCATCTTGCTGGATTCAGAGTTTATGACACGGTTTTCGAGGCATTTCTAAGCCGCTGTTTTCTGGTGGAGTTTTTGGACAGCGGCCCCTTGCCGGAATTTTATCTCCACACCCGAGTGTCGGATCGAGACGAGCCTATACACTTTTTGGATCTACTCGTCGCAAGGATTATCATTGTATTTTTCCGGGATTTTTCTGAGGCTTGCCCGAAGGTATACTATTCCCCTTTTATCTGTGTCTGAGTTTACAGTTGTGTGGTTGTGAGTGTTTGCGCACCTGTACTGTGGAATTTGTAACTCGGCCTACGGGGCTCGGATTTGGGCGTGCAGGTACCCGTTTCGAAGGTCTCGACGAGACGCTCGCTGTGATATTTTTATTGGAATTTTTGGAGTTCGTTTTACAGGTGAAAATTTCGCATTAAGGGGACTGTTCCCAGCAGATTTGTGATGCTTGGATTTTATGGAAGTAAGTGTAACTTTGGGTCGTGTTTTTGTACCCAGGAGGTATTGATCACTGTTCCTGTATTGTTGGATTGGTGGGTGTGTAGAGATATCTGTTTCTGGACTTTCTCAGCTGTGCGACTCCGGACCGTTAGCATTTTCAGGTGGGTGGCCTTGTCTCCAAGATTGATGGACTGTGCTTTAAATCTGCTATAGTAGGACTATGCATGATAGTGAAATGCTTGTACAGCATGTTAGAATGTAGGAATTGCTATTCCTTGTATTATCTGATGGTATTGTCATCTCCTTGCTTTCTACCATCTGTAAGTTATAGTTATTGGAACTTGACCTAGCACCCCGTCATATGTTGCATGTGTAACCAGACTAGTAGAAAACCCTCACTTGGGCTAGGGTTATTTCTGCTTTAGACATCCACACTTCTACTTTCCTGGACATAGTGTTCTTCCTTGCCCGGGTAGTGGGCCGAGTGGTCAGGAGTTATCTTTTAGTGTGGGATGCATGTTACACTCGTGCTTGGGAGCAGAGTGGAGTCTGGTAGATATAGTTGGTTGTTCATTTGTAGTGGGAGCTGTTTGGGTAGACGGCGGTCCCGAGATGTATTATTTTTCTTGTTTTATCCGTCGCCGCTGTGTTAGTGGCAGCGGTAGATCAGTGTTAGCAGGACCTTAAACCCAGAACCTTTTTGGACACACATATGATTTTTGTCAACCAAATATTTTCTTCCAAGCATCGTAGGGTCGCCTGAGTCTGTTCCTGTTTGATTGGACGAAGGCATTAGCTCTTCGAGGCTTAGATGTAAAACTTGGTTTCAACTGTTTTCCTAAAAAGAACTAAAAATCATTAAATATGGATTTCTTACAGATCAGATGGCTTCAGTAAGAAATGTCACCTTTTTCCTATAATTAACCACCCGAGATGATTCGAGTGGTCTGGGTTCTAAGGTCTGCCTTCTTCTTGGGACGAGAACAACGAGAGGCTATGCCTAAAGCCTGTTCTTGTTTGATTTGGATTGTAGGTTCTAGTCTTTCGGGGTTTTCCGGACCCTTCCTCGTGTCAGTGGTTGCAATGTTGGCCTGTTGAGGAAGTTTCTCGCAGTGGATGCGACTTTGTGCTATGAGTTGGTAGAGTGTGATCTAGAGGTTGTTTTTCTGATTTAGTGGTGGAGATGGTTCTCCCACTTAGCTTTGAGGATCTTGGGGTTCTGGCAGATCGAGTCGTGGAGGTTTCCCGACTCAGCCATGGTCGTGCATTTATCAGATTGAGTCGTTGAGGGTTCTCCGACATAGCTGTGAGAGTGTTTTGGGCTATTCCTGTTCGAGTCGAGGTCCTTTTTCCGACTGAGTTGTGCTTGAGCTTGGAGTTACCGATCTTCTTGATCGTGGATCATTGCCTGCATGAGCCACATTTGAGCTTGACAGAGATACTTTGCAGAGATACTTGAGATGGGTTACTTTTTACTCGAGCGGGTCGCTCCCCTCGAGTGCCACTCCGGAGTAGGCGAGACCGGGTTGTGTACCGGCGTGAGTTTGAGCTTTTCTATCGCGACTTGTCGTTGCATTTGTCCCTCTGGCTGTGCTGGTGTTGGCAGTCATGGACGTCCTACGTAAGTCCGCTCCTCCGGGACGTAACGGCAGTAGGTTGGCGCATGTTGGCAGTCATGGACGTCCTACGTAAGTCCGCTCCTCCGGGACGTAACGGCAGTAGGTTGGCGCAGGCTTGACTGGACCTGATGAGGCAGTCAGTTCAGATTGGGTGATCAGAGATGAGAGTTAGTTGTGGCATCATGTTCTTTCTGTTCCACTCCTTGAGCATCTAGGTAGAGGCATAGTAGCTGTAGAGTTTACTTTTCCAGCTTTCCTTACAGCACTGCTTTTGTTACTTTATGCCTCTAGTGGACTTAGTGGGCAGACCGTCGGGCTTGTTGGCGGCACCCACTGAGAACTACTTGGGACGTAGTTCTCACACCCGTCGTGGTGTCTTTTCCCACAGGAACTTCTACTCTGGTTCCTGTTGTTCCTGTTGCTGATCCTTCTGACCGAGCGAGGGAGTCGCGAGCTAGTTCCCTACCCGTCGTTGGAGTGTAGCGGTACCCCTTCAGAGGAGAGCTTCAGTAGATTAGTTATTTTATTTCCTTCCTTTGAGAGACTGTTGTAGTGAGGATTGTATGTTTGAGAGCCTGTACACTGATGTATTTATTGGAGATACCTCCCGGTTGAGTTCTGAGTTTGTATATGAGGATATTGTATGATTATCTTTTTGGGAGACGGACATTGTTGTATTATTTCCAGTTGTACAGTGATTGATTTAGTTATACAGCAGACTTTTTATTTTTAGCTCTGATATCTGTTTAGCTGTAGGACTTCTCTTGCAGGTAGGACGCTTCGCCTATGCGGGTTTGGCATAGGTGGCGGATCTGTTGGCGAGCCGGGTCGCAGTTTCGACCCCGGGGCGTGACAATGCAGATGTAAGAATTTTGTGCTGATATATAGGCAAGTAGTAAAAGCAGGTATGAACTCATAATGCTAAGTCTCAATCCACGGTCGGTAGACCGGACAGTTGGCGAGAAGCCGAGGAAAATCCCCACTAGGATATCGATACTTATGCAAATCATAATGCTGAACCTCAATCCACAGTCGGTGGACTGGACAGTCGGCGAGAAGCCGAGGAAAATCCCCACTGGGATATCGATACTGATGCAAATCATGCCAGGTACTGAGACTAGAACTTCTATTCTAAACATGCAGTGGAGAATAGAATATAATGACAGGCTCATCTGTATAATCAAGCAATATAACTGTAATGACTGGATGCTGGAATGAAAGCATATAGCATAGGTTCAGGGTTCCAAGAACAGGGGTCCGACCTACCACGACACCCCGTAGGGCCGACCTGATAAAACGCGGACCGAAGATAACCCACCTGTATATAGGAGGAACAACGACTCCACCAGAAGGTAGACGGTCGCGATAACCACAAGACGGATCACGGCTGGCTCCTGACGACTGGGCCCTACAATAATACCAGATGACAACTCAGGGTCTATCAATGCTCAAGGCGCAACTAGCGCGAACCGACCAGTTCGTCGATTTGTGCTACATAAAGCAATTTAGCTTTAAAGAAACCCCAGGGAACCCACGGAAAGGTCATTACTACTTTAGAACATTCATTTAGCTTTACCACAGTGTTACAATTGCAGCAGGGCCCCAGGTTTACTCAGAATGGATTTTATACGATAAATAACCACTGTTTTGGCTCGTTCTCTCAAACGGTAAATCATTTTTACGAGCCGTCACCTCCAGTAGGTGACATTCGACTTGCTGAACGCCGTGCTCACCCATTTGTGGCAGCACGAGTCCCGAGGCAAATTCTGGCCCATAACATATGCACTAACATAGCCTAAAAGCCATTTTGTTTCTCCGAGACTTCAAACAGTGATTCTAACGCGAGCATCGCGTTCAGTGACCCCAAAATAGCCAGGAGTACACTGTTACAACTTTTCAAACAGACCCTAATACTGTTATTAAGAATTTATTGTATTAAGGCTTGGTTTAATCACAACTTTGGATCTACACCTTTTCAGATGAAACCCCATGAATCAAAAAGACTCTGGGTAATGTCAGGATCACAGGGCTGGCGCTACTTGCAGCCCAACCCTGCTGGATCAAGTAGATCCAAAACCTCGCACTCTTACAAGTTCACAATGCTCTAAACACTTGTCCACACAGAACCAACTTGGTCTGAAGTGAGCATCAAGCTCAGGGAACATACTGGAGCATTTTTCATATTCAGCTCGAAGCCTGAATCCACTGTTTTCTTCATTGTGGCATTTCCACAAGCACTTGGTGTGCACATTCCTTAAGCAACCACACAACACCAACCCAAGGTTGGTTCTTTGCACACACAGCACCAGAGGCCCTCAAACTTAAAAGGAAGCTTCTACAGAGTTAGAGCAAGGTTTCCAGCAACTTGGACTCGACCTTGCACCCTCGGATGACCACAAGCTCGGGGAAGAAGATGACTCCCCATGCATTGAAATTAGTGATGAGCAACCTGAGGCATCTGGGACCCAAATAAAGGCACCAACAGGTGCTAATTACCTCCCTGATGCTTCCCATACCCTTGCTTGGTCGACGGGAAGAGGCGACGCCGGCCGGGCTCCAAGCTCTATTTCGAGCTTCAAGCCTCTAATGGCGAAATTCAACAGAGCCCATGGGAAGCCCTCAAGCTTGCAAGGTAGGCTCCATAGACCCGTACAAAGCTTCCCGACCCACTCCCGGTTGCCGGAGATGGCCGGAGCGCCGGCGGCCCACTCGGGCTCCATCTCGGGTCGACCTCGGGCTGCGCCACCACCCAGCCTGCATGGGTGCCATGCAATGGCACGGGTGGGGTCAGCAGGGTCCCATGAAGGCTCCCGGACGTGTGGCCCGCGGTGGGGTGGCCGGCCGGCGCCGGAGCTGCAAGCTCGGCCATCATGCACACTTTCTCCAAGCTAGGGCATCATTTTTCTCGCAAACAGCTCGACCAAAAATTCCCAAACTTAGCAGATTTCTTCTAATTGTTCCACAGTCTCGGCACCCCAATTTTAGTGCGTTTTGGTCAAGCAGTTTGTGAGTTCTCTTGCGGCGGAGCTATTCTAGGTTTCCGGCGAACTTTTTCTCCCGCCGGCCAACCACTTTGCATGGGTACTTGAGGCTTGGTAGGGAGCAACTTAGGGACCTAAGGAAGTTACTGCTAAGGGTCCCGGGCTAAAACAAACCGAGGTTTTGGAGAACTCACCTTGCCGGACTCGGGGAAGATAGGAAGAAGCCGGTTCTTTCTTCTTCTTCCACGCGCAATCTCGGCCAGCAACCAGGAGCACTTACAGTCACAGAGGAACACCCCAAACGCTCTAGGTCCCACTATGGTGAAGTTTGGTCCCAACTTCTTCTCTCCTCTCTCTCTCGGGTTCTATACTAATGGTGTTGTGACCCACGACCACCCCTTCACTCCGGGTTTGATGTGGAAGGCTTCGAGGAGTCTGGTGCTTCGGATTCTACCCAAAATCCCTTCGAGCTCTGGTCCAGGGTAGCTCAAGAGACCACCTTGCACTTATTGCAAGATTCTTGCACCAAACCGGTTTCACACCTAACCTCCACCACCAGGCTTTGCCCAACACATTTCGTGGCTTCTTAGGGTGGCAGAGGCCCAATGCACAAAGCCTCAAAGGCTCAGGCCAAAGAACACTCAAGTTGCTTGAAGAAAAAGCAATAATTTGGCGCTTTTCACGCATTTCGAGGCAATCCGCTCGACGTTTTGCGAAACGGACTTCGCCACGACGTCCGGCTCGTCGAGACCTGTCAGGTAGCATATTTGTTTGGTTCGTTTGACGCTCGGATAAAATCTCGGGCCATTTAATTCGACGATTTGCGGTATATTGCACGCACTCCGATGCACCCGGGTCGCCAAACGCGAAATCCGTCAGTGCCATTGCGCTCAGAACGTCGAAATTAGTTAGGATCCATTACTCATACCCCTATGTCAGGGTTTTAGACAGTGGTTCGGCCAACTGTCGCTCGCGAAGGGTCGAAAATCGCGAGTTACTATTCACACTTAAGTCGCGGGGCCCGTTTTTGATTTCTGATTTCTGGAAGATCCGACCGTCGGATCGAAAACATATGAATATGAAACTTCTGTGTTTCGACGAGACGATCGCAATGGTGATCTCGGATTTTCCAGATCAGACCCCGATCAAAAGTGGACATTTCTGGGCCACTATTGACCCACTAATTTCCCATTTTTGCTATTTAAATAATTCTGAAAATTATTTTAACTTAAATTTGGATTTTAAAACTTACGGTTATTACATCACCCACCACTTATAAGAAGTTTCGTCCCCGAAACTTATCTAAACCACTATTAAGCCTTTAACGGGTTTGCAATTGACAATCAGTCACAAAGCGTCGTTAACTCTCAGGCTACTCATTTAGACCCAATCTGAATATTCCCCATTACAGGGCAGAGTATTTCTCAGTTCTTTCGGAAGTACGTTGTCGGCCACCCAACGTGCTTACCAAAAGAAAGGCGAAATACCATAGATCTGTCGCCAACAAGTAGTTGGGGACACAACTCGCATCTGAAGGTACATCACATACCTCCCTACACAGTCTCTATCGCATGATGTAACCTTTACCGAAGGTCACTACCTTCACGTGTTCAGAAATACCACCCTGTTTATTCACAAAAAAAACTAGAATCATATTTCAACGTTTTCCAACACCTAATTAACACCTTACTTTAAATCCAAACCAGGATTACCAACGGGCACATAGGCCACTGAATTATGACACGCGGTCTATGAAATCTCTGAGCGAACTGTAGAACTGGTACAGTACTAGCAGTCATCTGCTGCTGTGCCATTAATCCAACAACTACTACAAGAACCGTGGTCAATCTTTGAACCACATGCACTGTAACTGATCTGAGCCCTCTGGCTCCACTGAAACATCAAGCCCACGGTCGAAAACCATGACCGCGGCTAACCCTGCACAATCAACGATCCCCACAACGCGAACACGAAACACACTTAAGCTCCAAAACCACAACCCAGCGCTCTCTCGTGAATGCAAGTCAACCTAGGGCTCGTTCCTAGCCAAACCTAGGCATCGTATTCCTATTTCTCTGATACCATCTAATCTGTCACGCCCCGAGATTCAAAAGGGGGTCTAATTTTTTTTTTTTTTTTTTTTTTTTTTTTTTTTTTTTTTTTTTTATATCAGAGTTTCAAAATCAAGCCAGGGCAATGACAGACCGCCACATATATAGAAGAGTCCCAATCCCCTATGGAATTGAGCCTTTTCTATATATGCACGGCTAGCTTTCACAACAACATCAGAGTAGTCTAAACTACGTACTACTAAAAGATGTTACAACATTTAAACAATTATTTACAATTTTGACAACTTGCTAATCCATAAATGGCTGTCCATGGTCGATTGCTAACTCGGAACCTCACCAACTCGTCCCGACATCCCAGCACCCGCTCGACCTGAAAAACAGTCACCCGAGGGTGTGAGACACACCGGAGTGTATCCCAGTGGGCACGACGGGCCGGAAAATAGCAAGCCGTACCTACTGGGTACAATAATAAGCGGATAGCAAGAGTAGGATAAGCTGAAAGATAGAAAACAGATATATAATCTCAGCAGAGTATCATCAATCATGGATTAATCAACTGAGCAGTGTAATCATATATAGAGCTGATCATGCTATCACTGATAAGACTACAAGTAGGAATGAATGATCACGCTATAACTGACAAGCAGGAATGAATATACTGTACTGATAAGCAGGAAACAATCATGCTATCACTGATAATCTGGCAAGCAGTAAATGATAAACAAGGATAATGCATCAAAAGTAATCATCACAAATATACCCAATCCCTGCCACTTTTGGCCACAAGGGCCTCAGGCTAAATTTGCCATGGAGCATAATGACCTCAGGCTAAACCACTATTGGTCATCGGGGCCTCAGGCCTAAAGCCACTTTTGGACACCCTGGGGCCTCAGGCCTAAAGCCACTCTTGGACACCCAATCAAGCTATCATAACCCCACTAGGCTCACGGGTCGATCAGACCTCTCTACCGGTAAAGAACACCGTGACGGTGGCCAAACCGTCGGTGTGCGCGACTGAAAGCTTGGCTCGACGGCGATCATAATGCTGATGCTCAAACCATGGTCCACTGACCACATAGACGGCAAGAAGCCGAGGAAAATCCCCACTGGGATACAAGTATAACATGCCAAGTACTGAAGTAATCTCACCTATTCTAAACATGCAGTGAAGAATAGAGACAGGTATAGAACTATGCTAGTGACCAATCAAGCATGGCATGTGTCCAGGAAATGCATATCAACTGCTGAAGAAATTATGATATAACTCAACATGATAAACAAGCAACTGCTGGAATATAAGCATGATATATCTCAATATGATAAACAAGCAACTGCTGGAATATAAAGGCATGATAAAAGCTCATCTGTGAGATCAAGGTTATGCAGATGTAAGGATTTTGTGCTGATATATAAGCAAGTAGTAAAAGCAGGTATGAACTCATAATGCTAAGTCTCAATCCACGGTCGGTAGACCGGACAGTTGGCGAGAAGCCGAGGAAAATCCCCACTAGGATATCGATACTTATGCAAATTATAATGCTGAACCTCAATCCACAGTCGGTGGACTGGACAGTCGGCGAGAAGCCGAGGAAAATCCCCACTGGGATATCGATACTGATGCAAATCACGCCAGGTACTGAGACTAGAACTTCTACTCTAAACATGCAGTGGAGAATAGAATATAATGACAGGCTCATCTGTATAATCAAGCAATATAACTGTAATGACTGGATGCTGGAATGAAAGCATATAGCATAGGTTCAGGGTTCCAAGAACAGGGGTCCGACCTACCACGGCACCCCGTAGGGCCGACCTGATAAAACGCGGACCGAAGATAACCCACATGTATATAGGAGGAACAACGACTCCACCAGAAGGTAGACGGTCGCGATAACCACAAGACGGATCACGGCTGGCTCCTGACGACTGGGCCCTACAATAATACCAGATGACAACTCAGGGTCTATCAATGCTCAAGGCGCAACTAGCGCGAACCGACCAGTTCGTCGATTTGTGCTACATAAAGCAATTTAGCTTTTCAGAAACCCCAGGGAACCCACTGAAAGGTCATTACTACTTTAGAACATTCATTTAGCTTTACCACAGTGTTACAATTGCAGCAGGGCCCCCAGGTTTACTCAGAATGGATTTTATCCGATAAATAACCACTGTTTTGGCTCGTTCTCTCAAACGGTAAATCATTTTTACGAGCCGTCACCTCCAGTAGGTGACATTCGACTTGCTGAACGCCGTGCTCACCCATTTGTGGCAGCACGAGTCCCGAGGCAAATTCTGGCCCATAACATATGCACTAACATAGCCTAAAAGCCATTTTGTTTCTCCGAGACTTCAAACAGTGATTCTAACGCGAGCATCGCGTTCAGTGACCCCAAAATAGCCAGGAGTACACTGTTACAACTTTTCAAACAGACCCTAATACTGTTATTAAGAATTTATTGTATTAAGGCTTGGTTTAATCACAACTTTGGATCTACACCTTTTCAGATGATACCCCAAGAATCAAAAAGACTCTGGGTAATGTCAGGATCACAGGGCTTGCGCTACTTGCAGCCCAACCCTGCTGGATCAAGTAGATCCAAAACCTCGCACTCTTACAAGTTCACAATGCTCTAAACACTTGTCCACACAGAACCAACTTGGTCTGAAGTGAGCATCAAGCTCAGGGAACATACTGGAGCATTTTTCATATTCAGCTCGAAGCCTGAATCCACTGTTTTCTTCATTGTGGCATTTCCACAAGCACTTGGTGTGCACATTCCTTAAGCAACCACACAACACCAACCCAAGGTTGGTTCTTTGCACACACAGCACCAGAGGCCCTCAAACTTAAAAGGAAGCTTCTACAGAGTTAGAGCAAGGTTTCCAGCAACTTGGACTCGACCTTGCACCCTCGGATGACCACAAGCTCGGGGAAGAAGATGACTCCCCATGCATTGAAATTCGTGATGAGCAACCTGAGGCATCTGGGACCCAACTAAAGGCACCAACAGGTGCTAATTACCTCCCTGATGCTTCCCATACCCTTGCTTGGTCGACGGGAAGAGGCGACGCCGGCCGGGCTCCAAGCTCTATTTCGAGCTTCAAGCCTCTAATGGCGAAATTCAACAGAGCCCATGGGAAGCCCTCAAGCTTGCAAGGTAGGCTCCCTAGACCCGTACAAAGCTTCCCGACCCACTCCCGGTTGCCGGAGATGGCCGGAGCGCCGGCGGCCCTCTCGGGCTCCATCTCGGGTCGACCTCGGGCCGCGCCACCACCCAGCCTGCATGGGTGCCATGCAATGGCACGGGTGGGGTCAGCAGGGTCCCATGAAGGCTCCCGGACGTGTGGCCGGCGGTGGGGTGGCCGGCCGGCGCCGGAGCTGCAAGCTCGGCCATCATGCACACTTTCTCCAAGCTAGGGCATCATTTTTCTCGCAAACAGCTCGACCAAAAATTCCCAAACTTAGCAGATTTCTTCTAATAATTCCACAGTCTCGGCACCCAAATTTTGGTGCGTTTTGGTCAAGCGGTTTGTGAGTTCTCTTGCGGCGGAGCTATTCTAGGTTTCCGGCGAACTTTTTCTCCCGCCGGCCAACCACTTTGCATGGGTACTTGAGGCTTGGTAGGGAGCAACTTAGTGGCCTAAGGAAGTTACTGCTAAGGGTCCCGGGCTAAAACAAACCGAGGTTTTGGAGAACTCACCTTGCCGGACTCGGGGAAGATAGGAAGAAGCCGGTTCTTTCTTCTTCTTCCACGCGCAATCTCGGCCAGCAACCAGGAGCACTTACAGTCACAGAGGAACACCCCAAACGCTCTAGGTCCCACTATGGTGAAGTTTGGTCCCAACTTCTTCTCTCCTCTCTCTCTCGGGTTCTATACTAATGGTGTTGTGACCCACGACCACCCCTTCACTCCGGGTTTGATGTGGAAGGCTTCGAGGAGTCTGGTGCTTCGGATTCTATCCAAAATCCCTTCGAGCTCTGGTCCAGGGTAGCTCAAGAGACCACCTTGCACTTATTGCAAGATTCTTGCACCAAACCGGTTTCACACCTAACCTCCACCACCAGGCTTTGCCCAACACATTTCGTGGCTTCTTAGGGTGGCAGAGGCCCAATGCACAAAGCCTCAAAGGCTCAGGCCAAAGAACACTCAAGTTGCTTGAAGAAAAAGCAATAATTTGGCGCTTTTCACGCATTTCGAGGCAATCCGCTCGACGTTTTGCGAAACGGACTTCGCCACGACGTCCGGCTCGTCGAGAC
Organism: Tillandsia leiboldiana; assembly: GCA_029204045.2. Classification (NCBI taxonomy): domain Eukaryota; kingdom Viridiplantae; phylum Streptophyta; class Magnoliopsida; order Poales; family Bromeliaceae; genus Tillandsia; species Tillandsia leiboldiana. Next base: position 32,269,254 of record CM055072.1, on the reverse strand, counting down.
CTGTCAGGTAGCATATTTGTTTGGTTCGTTTGATGCTCGGATAAAATCTCGGGCCATTTAATTCGACGATTTGCGGTATATTGCACGCACTCCGATGCACCCGGGTCGCCAAACGCGAAATCCGTCAGTGTCATTGCGCTCAGAACGTCGAAATTAGTTAGGATCCATTACTCATACCCCTATGTCAGGGTTTTAGACAGTGGTTCGGCCAACTGTCGCTCGCGAAGGGTCGAAAATCGCGAGTTACTATTCACACTTAAGTCGTGGGGCCCGTTTTTGATTTCTGATTTCTGGAAGATCCGACCGTCGGATCGAAAACAAATGAATATGAAACTTCTATGTTTCGACGAGACGATCGCAATGGTAATCTCGGATTTTCCAGATCAGACCCCGATCAAAAGTCGACATTTCTGGGCCACTATTGACCCACTAATTGCCCATTTTTGCTATTTAAATAATTCTGAAAATTATTTTAACTTAAATTTGGATTTTAAAAATTACGGTTATTACATCACCCACCACTTATAAGAAGTTTCGTCCCCGAAACTTATCTAAACCACTATTAAGCCTTTAACGGGTTTGCAATTGACAACCAGTCACAAAGCGTCGTTAACTCTCAGGCTACTCATTTAGACCCAATCTGAATATTCCCCATCACAGGGCAGAGTATTTCTCAGTTCTTTCGGAAGTACGTTGTCGGCCGCCCAACGTGCTTACCAAAAGAACGGCGAAATACCATAGATCTGTCGCCAACAAGTAGTTGGGGACACAACTCGCATCTGAAGGTACATCACATACCACCCTACACAGTCTCTATCGCATGATGTAACCTTTACCGAAGGTCACTACCTTCACGTGGTCAGAAATACCACCCTGTCTATTCACAAAAAAAACTAGAATCATATTTCAACGTTTTCCAACACCTAATTAACACCTTACTTTAAATCCAAACCAGGATTACCAACGGGCACATAGGCCACTGAATTATGGCACGCGGTCTATGAAATCTCTGAGCGAACTGTAGAACTGGTACAGTACTAGCAGTCATCTGCTGCTGTGCCATTAATCCAACAACTACTACAAGAACCGTGGTCAATCTTTGAACCACATGCACTGTAACTGATCTGAGCCCTCTGGCTCCACTGAAACATCAAGCCCACGGTCGAAAACCATGACCGCGGCTAACCCTGCACTATCAACGATCCCCACAACGCGAACACGAAACACACTTGAGCTCCAAAACCACAACCCAGCGCTCTCTCGTGAATGCAAGTCAACCTAGGGCTCGTTCCTAGCCAAACCTAGGCATCGTATTCCTATTTCTCTGATACCATCTAATCTGTCACGCCCCGAGATTCAAAAGTGGGTCTAATTTTTTTTTTTTTTTTTTTTTTTTTTTTTTTTTTTTTTTTATATCAGAGTTTCAAAATCAAGCCAGGGCAATGACAGACCGCCACATATATAGAAGAGTCCCAATCCCCTATGGAATTGAGCCTTTTCTATATATGCACGGCTAGCTTTCACAACAACATCAGAGTAGTCTAAACTACGTACTACTAAAAGATGTTACAACATTTAAACAATTATTTACAATTTTGACAACTTGCTAATCCATAAACGGCTGTCCATGGTCGATTGCTAACTCGGAACCTCACCAACTCGTCCCGACATCCCAGCACCCGCTCGACCTGAAAAACAGTCACCCGAGTGTGTGAGACACACCGGAGTGTATCCCAGTGGGCACGACGGGCCGGGAAATAGCAAGCCGTACCTACTGGGTACAATAATAAGCGGATAGCAAGAGTAGGATAAGCTGAAAGATAGAAAACAGGTATATAATCTCAGCAGAGTATCATCAATCATGGATTAATCAACTGAGCAGTGTAATCATATATAGAGCTGATCATGCTATCACTGATAAGACTACAAGTAGGAATGAATGATCATGCTATAACTGACAAGCAGGAATGAATATACTGTACTGATAAGCAGGAAACAATCATGCTATCACTGATAATCTGGCAAGCAGTAAATGATAAACAAGGATAATGCATCAAAAGTAATCATCACAAATATACCCAATCCCTGCCACTTTTGGCCACAAGGGCCTCAGGCTAAATTTGCCATGGAGCATAATGACCTCAGGCTAAACCACTATTGGTCATCGGGGCCTCAGGCCTAAAGCCACTTTTGGACACCCTGGGGCCTCAGGCCTAAAGCCACTCTTGGACACCCAATCAAGCTATCATAACCCCACTAGGCTCACGGGTCGATCAGACCTCTCTACCGGTAAAGAACACCGTGACGGTGGCCAAACCGTCGGTGTGCGCGACTGAAAGCTTGGCTCGACGGCGATCATAATGCTGATGCTCAAACCATGGTCCACTGACCACATAGACGGCAAGAAGCCGAGGAAAATCCCCACTGGGATACAAGTATAACATGCCAAGTACTGAAGTAATTAATCTCACCTATTCTAAACATGCAGTGAACAATAGAGACAGGTATAGAACTATGCTAGTGACCAATCAAGCATGGCATGTGTCCAGGAAATGCATATCAACTGCTGAAGAAATCATGATATAACTCAACATGATAAACAAGCAACTGCTGGAATATAAGCATGATATATCTCAATATGATAAACAAGCAACTGCTGGAATATAAAGGCATGATAAAAGCTCATCTGTGAGATCAAGGTTATGCAGATGTAAGAATTTTGTGCTGATATATAAGCAAGTAGTAAAAGCAGGTATGAACTCATAATGCTAAGTCTCAATCCACGGTCGGTAGACCGGACAGTTGGCGAGAAGCCGAGGAAAATTCCCACTAGGATATCGATACTTATGCAAATCATAATGCTGAACCTCAATCTACAGTCGGTGGACTGGACAGTCGGCAAGAAGCCGAGGAAAATCCCCACTGGGATATCGATACTGATGCAAATCATGCCAGGTACTGAGACTAGAACTTCTACTCTAAACATGCAGTGGAGAATAGAATATAATGACAGGCTCATCTGTATAATCAAGCAATATAACAGTAATGACTGGATGCTGGAATGAAAGCATATAGCATAGGTTCAGGGTTCCACGAACAGGGGTCCGACCTACCACGGCACCCCGTAGGGCCGACCTGATAAAACGCGGACCGAAGATAACCCACCTGTATATAGGAGGAACAACGACTCCACCAGAAAGTAGACGGTCGCGATAACCACAAGACGGATCACGGCTGGCTCCTGACGACTGGGCCCTACAATAATACCAGATGACAACTCAGGGTCTATCAATGCTCAAGGCGCAACTAGCGCGAACCGACCAGTTCGTCGATTTGTGCTACATAAAGCAATTTAGCTTTTCAGAAACCCCAGGGAACCCACTGAAAGGTCATTACTACTTTAGAACATTCATTTAGCTTTACCACAGTGTTACAATTGCAGCAGGGCCCCCAGGTTTACTCAGAATGGATTTTATACGATAAATAACCACTGTTTTGGCTCGTTCTCTCAAACGGTAAATCATTTTTACGAGCCGTCACCTCCAGTAGGTGACATTCGACTTGCTGAACGCCGTGCTCACCCATTTGTGGCAGCACGAGTCCCGAGGCAAATTCTGGCCCATAATATATGCACTAACATAGCCTAAAAGCCATTTTGTTTCTCCGAGACTTCAAACAGTGATTCTAACGCGAGCATCGCGTTCAGTGACCCCAAAATAGCCAGGAGTACACTGTTACAACTTTTCAAACAGACCCTAATACTGTTATTAAGAATTTATTGTATTAAGGCTTGGTTTAATCACAACTTTGGATCTACACCTTTTCAGATGAAACCCCAAGAATCAAAAAGACTCTGGGTAATGTCAGGATCACAGGGCTGGCGCTACTTGCAGCCCAACCCTGCTGGATCAAGTAGATCCAAAACCTCGCACTCTTACAAGTTCACAATGCTCTAAACACTTGTCCACACAGAACCAACTTGGTCTGAAGTGAGCATCAAGCTCAGGGAACATACTGGAGCATTTTTCATATTCAGCTCGAAGCCTGAATCCACTGTTTTCTTCATTGTGGCATTTCCACAAGCACTTGGTGTGCACATTCCTTAAGCAACCACACAACACCAACCCAAGGTTGGTTCTTTGCACACACAGCACCAGAGGCCCTCAAACTTAAAAGGAAGCTTCTACAGAGTTAGAGCAAGGTTTCCAGCAACTTGGACTCGACCTTGCACCCTCGGATGACCACAAGCTCGGGGAAGAAGATGACTCCCCATGCATTGAAATTCGTGATGAGCAACCTGAGGCATCTGGGACCCAACTAAAGGCACCAACAGGTGCTAATTACCTCCCTGATGCTTCCCATACCCTTGCTTGGTCGACGGGAAGAGGCGACGCCGGCCGGGCTCCAAGCTCTATTTCGAGCTTCAAGCCTCTAATGGCGAAATTCAACAGAGCCCATGGGAAGCCCTCAAGCTTGCAAGGTAGGCTCCCTAGACCCGTACAAAGCTTCCCGACCCACTCACGGTTGCCGGAGATGGCCGGAGCGCCGGCGGCCAACTCGGGCTCCATCCGCTCGACGTTTTGCGAAACGGACTTCGCCACGACGTCCGGCTCGTCGAGTCCTGTCAGGTAGCATATTTGTTTGGTTCGTTTGATGCTCGGATAAAATCTCGGGCCATTTAATTCGACGATTTGCGGTATATTGCACGCACTCCGATGCACCCGGGTCGCCAAACGCGAAATCCGTCAGTGCCATTGCGCTCAGAACGTCAAAATTAGTTAGGATCCATTACTCATACCCCTATGTCAGGGTTTTAGACAGTGGTTCGGCCAACTGTCGCTCGCGAAGGGTCGAAAATCACGAGTTACTATTCACACTTAAGTCGCGGGGCCCGTTTTTGATTTCTGATTTCTGGAAGATCCGACCGTCGGATCGAAAACATATGAATATGAAACTTCTATGTTTCGACGAGACGATCGCAATGGTGATCTCGGATTTTCCAGATCAGACCCCGATCAAAAGTCGACATTTCTGGGCCACTATTGACCCACTAATTGCCCATTTTTGCTATTTAAATAATTCTGAAAATTATTTTAACTTAAATTTGGATTTTAAAAATTACGGTTATTACATCACCCACCACTTATAAGAAGTTTCGTCCCCGAAACTTATCTAAACCACTATTAAGCATTTAACGGGTTTGCAATTGACAATCAGTCACAAAGCGTCGTTAACTCTCAGGCTACTCATTTAGACCCAATCTGAATATTCCCCATTACAGGGCAGAGTATTTCTCAGTTCTTTCGGAAGTACGTTGTCGGCCGCCCAACGTGCTTACCAAAAGAAAGGCGAAATACCATAGATCTGTCGCCAACAAGTAGTTGGGGACACAACTCGCATCTGAAGGTACATCACATACCTCCCTGCACAGTCTCTATCGCATGATGTAACCTTTACCGAAGGTCACTACCTTCACGTGGTCAGAAATACCACCCTGTCTATTCACAAAAAAAACTAGAATCATATTTCAACGTTTTCCAACACCTAATTAACACCTTACTTTAAATCCAAACCAGGATTACCAACGGGCACATAGGCCACTGAATTATGACACGCGTTCTATGAAATCTCTGAGCGAACTGTAGAACTGGTACAGTACTAGCAGTCATCTGCTGCTGTGCCATTAATCCAACAACTACTACAAGAACCGTGGTCAATCTTTGAACCACATGCACTGTAACTGATCCGAGCCCTCTGGCTCCACTGAAACATCAAGCCCACGGTCGAAAACCATGACCGCGGCTAACACTGCACTATCAACGATCCCCACAACGCGAACACGAAACACACTTATGCTCCAAAACCACAACCCAGCGCTCTCTCGTGAATGCAAGTCAACCTAGGGCTCGTTCCTAGCCAAACCTAGGCATCGTATTCCTATTTTTCTGATACCATCTAATCTGTCACGCCCCGAGATTCAAAAGTGGGTCTAATTTTTTTTTTTTTTTTTTTTTATATCAGAGTTTCAAAATCAAGCCAGGGCAATGACAGACCGCCACATATATAGAAGAGTCCCAATCCCCTATGGAATTGAGCCTTTTCTATATATGCACGGCTAGCTTTCACAACAACATCAGAGTAGTCTAAACTACGTACTACTAAAAGATGTTACAACATTTAAACAATTATTTACAATTTTGACAACTTGCTAATCCATAAACGGCTGTCCATGGTCGATTGCTAACTCGGAACCTCACCAACTCGTCCCGACATCCCAGCACCCGCTCGACCTGAAAAACAGTCACCCGAGGGTGTGAGACACACCGGAGTGTATCCCAGTGGGCACGACGGGCCGGGAAATAGCAAGCCGTACATACTGGGTACAATAATAAGCGGATAGCAAGAGTAGGATAAGCTGAAAGATAGAAAACAGGTATATAATCTCAGCAGAGTATCATCAATCATGGATTAATCAACTGAGCAGTGTAATCATATATAGAGCTGATCATGCTATCACTGATAAGACTACAAGTACGAATGAATGATCATGCTATAACTGACAAGCAGGAATGAATATACTGTACTGATAAGCAGGAAACAATCATGCTATCACTGATAATCTGGCAAGCAGTAAATGATAAACAAGGATAATGCATCAAAAGTAATCATCACAAATATACCCAATCCCTGCCACTTTTGGCCACAAGGGCCTCAGGCTAAATTTGCCATGGAGCATAATGACCTCAGGCTAAACCACTATTGGTCATCGGGGCCTCAGGCCTAAAGCCACTTTTGGACACCCTGGGGCCTCAGGCCAAAAGCCACTCTTGGACACCCAATCAAGCTATCATAACCCCACTAGGCTCACGGGTCGATCAGACCTCTCTACCGATAAAGAACACCGTGACGGTGGCCAAACCGTCGGTGTGCGCGACTGAAAGCTTGGCTCGACGGCGATCATAATGCTGATGCTCAAACCATGGTCCACTGACCACATAGACGGCAAGAAGCCGAGGAAAATCCCCACTGGGATACAAGTATAACATGCCAAGTACTGAAGTAATCTCACCTATTCTAAACATGCAGTGAAGAATAGAGACAGGTATAGAACTATGCTAGTGACCAATCAAGCATGGCATGTGTCCAGAAAATGCATATCAACTGCTAAAGAAATCATGATATAACTCAACATGATAAACAAGCAACTGCTGGAATATAAGCATGATATATCTCAATATGATAAACAAGCAACTACTGGAATATATATAAAGGCATGATAAAAGCTCATCTGTGAGATCAAGGTTATGCAGATGTAAGGATTTTGTGCTGATATATAAGCAAGTAGTAAAAGCAGGTATGAACTCATAATGCTAAGTCTCAATCCACGGTCGGTAGAACGGACAGTTGGCGAGAAGCCGAGGAAAATCCCCACTAGGATATCGATACTTATGCAAATCATAATGCTGACCCTCAATCCACAGTCGGTGGACTGGACAGTCGGCGAGAAGCCGAGGAAAATCCCCACTGGGATATCGATACTGATGCAAATCATGCCAGGTACTAAGACTAGAACTTCTACTCTAAACATGCAGTGGAGAATAGAATATAATGACAGGCTCATCTGTATAATCAAGCAATATAACTGTAATGACTGGATGCTGGAATGAAAGCATATAGCATAGGTTCAGGGTTCCAAGAACAGGGGTCCGACCTATCACGGCACCCCGTAGGGCCGACCTGATAAAACGCGGACCGAAGATAACCCACCTGTATATAGGAGGAACAACGACTCCACCAGAAGGTAGACGGTCGCGATAACCACAAGACGGATCACGGCTGGCTCCTGACGACTGGGCCCTACAATAATACCAGATGACAACTCAGGGTCTATCAATGCTCAAGGCGCAACTAGCGCGAACCGACCAGTTCGTCGATTTGTGCTACATAAAGCAATTTAGCTTTTCAGAAACCCCAGGGAACCCACTGAAAGGTCATTACTACTTTAGAACATTCATTTAGCTTTACCACAGTGTTACAATTGCAGCAGGGCCCCCAGGTTTACTCAGAATGGATTTTATACGATAAATAACCACTGTTTTGGCTCGTTCTCTCAAACGGTAAATCATTTTTACGAGCCGTCACCTCCAGTAGGTGACATTCGACTTGCTGAACGCCGTGCTCACCCATTTGTGGCAGCACGAGTCCCGAGGCAAATTCTGGCCCTTAACATATGCACTAACATAGCCTAAAAGCCATTTTGTTTCTCCGAGACTTCAAACAGTGATTCTAACGCGAGCATCGCGTTCAGTGACCCCAAAATAGCCAGGAGTACACTGTTACAACTTTTCAAACAGACCCTAATACTGTTATTAAGAATTTATTGTATTAAGGCTTGGTTTAATCACAACTTTGGATCTACACCTTTTCAGATGAAACACCAAGAATCAAAAAGACTCTGGGTAATGTCAGGATCACAGGGCTTGCGCTACTTGCAGCCCAACCCTGCTGGATCAAGTAGATCCAAAACCTCACACTCTTACAAGTTCACAATGCTCTAAACACTTGTCCACACAGAACCAACTTGGTCTGAAGTGAGCATCAAGCTCAGGGAACATACTGGAGCATTTTTCATATTCAGCTCGAAGCCTGAATCCACTGTTTTCTTCATTGTGGCATTTCCACAAGCACTTGGTGTGCACATTCCTTAAGCAACCACACAACACCAACCCAAGGTTGGTTCTTTGCACACACAGCACCAGAGGCCCTCAAACTTAAAAGGAAGCTTCTACAGAGTTAGAGCAAGGTTTCCAGCAACTTGGACTCGACCTTGCACCCTCGGATGACCACAAGCTCGGGGAAGAAGATGACTCCCCATGCATTGAAATTCGTGATGAGCAACCTGAGGCATCTGGGACCCAACTAAAGGCACCAACAGGTGCTAATTACCTCCCTGATGCTTCCCATACCCTTGCTTGGTCGACGGGAAGAGGCGACGCCGGCCGGGCTCCAAGCTCTATTTCGAGCTTCAAGCCTCTAATGGCGAAATTCAACAGAGCCCATGGGAAGCCCTCAAGCTTGCAAGGTAGGCTCCCTAGACCCGTACAAAGCTTCCCGACCCACTCCCGGTTGCCGGAGATGGCCGGAGCGCCGGCGGCCCACTCGGGCTCCATCTCGGGTCGATCTCGGGCCGCGCCACCACCCAGCCTGCATGGGTGCCATGCAATGGCACGGGTGGGGTCAGAAGGGTCCCATGAAGGCTCCCGGACGTGTGGCCGGCGGTGGGGTGGCCGGCCGGCGCCGGAGCTGCAAGCTCGGCCATCATGCACACTTTCTCCAAGCTAGGGCATCATTTTTCTCGTAAACGGCTCGACCAAAAATTCCCAAACTTAGCAGATTTCTTCTAATTGTTCCACAGTCTCGGCACCCCAATTTTGGTGCATTTTGGTCAAGTGGTTTGTGAGTTCTCTTGCGGCGGAGCTATTCTAGGTTTCCGGCGAACTTTTTCTCCCGCCGGCCAACCACTTTGCATGGGTACTTGAGGCATGGTAGGGAGTGTAGTGGCCCAAATTCCCATGCAGCTTTCTTCCGATGAATCCACTGTTAGAGCACCTAGCGTTGGTGTATCTGGCCCATGGTGCGTCAATGGGATGCCACAGATGGACCCTGTGTGTTATTATTAGCTGTGTAGGCCTTCGGCTGAGTTTGCCGAAATTTCGGAAAAGAATTAGGCCCAACAGAGGTCGGAAATGGATTCAGCACGGAAAAACGCTTGAAAACGGCTATTTGCTTGTTTATTTCTGAGTCCGGATGCCCAAAAACGGACTCCCGGAAGTTTTCAGTGGAAAATGGTGCATGGGAGGGGCCGTAGACCGCCGGGATGCCACGTGGCGGCCTGTCATTGGCCGGTTCAGGATGCGCGGTCCACAGAGCTGCGCGGCGGGGTGCACAGACCCGGCGCATGGACACGTGGCACCGCCTGATTGGCGGGCGCAGGGCGCGCGGTCTACCGGGTGAGCGCGGCGGTGCATGGACCAATGCGGGGCCACGTGGCAGCCTCCGGTTGGTCGGTGCATGCGGCGCGGTCCACAGAATTCCAGTTGAATGCGTGGACCGGGTGTAGGGGACACGTGTCGCCCTCTGGTTCGCGGGCGCACCGTGCGCGGCGCACGGAGTCGGGGTCGGTGCCTCGGGGCGCGTGCCCACGTCGGGGCCATGCCGCGCGCCCGGCGCGGCCGCCGACCGGTCAGCGGGTCAACCGGGGAGGACACGTGTCGCCCGCTGATTGGCGGGCGCCAACCGCCTCACTGTGCGGGGGCGGGCCACGTGGCAGCCAGTGGGTGGGCCGAACAGCTGTTTGCTGTTCGGCGGGCCACGTGGCGGCTCCTGGTGGATTCGGGCGTGAACAGTGTTGGGCCGGCCCAACACTGTAGCCGCCCGAATGTTCCGGGCGCCCGAAAGTTGGGCCCAAAAGCCCAATGACTTGTTTTTTGGCTTTTTCCGGGTGAGGCCTATAAATAGGCCTCTTGGGACTCGCCTTGGAGCCTTTTCCCGAGGGTTTCTCCACTTGTGTTCTTCACCAAAGTTGTTTCTCTCCCTCTTGTGCATCTTTTGGCGGAAGCTCAGGATTTTTGGAGGCCGCGACGACGGCGACTTCTGCATCGGGGTGCGGAGCGACGATCTACTGTTGGAGGCCCATTTCCGTCGCAGTTTAGTCCGGGAGGTCTACCGGGCTACCCCGACATTATTTTTGGACGATTTCTGCGGTGACGGTTTCGTAAGAGGTAAATCTACATTTTTCGTGTTGGACACTTTTTCTGGATCCGAGCTTTTCTTGGGGTTCTGGGTACATTTTTAACCCCCTTTGCGACTGTTGGTTGATTTGGACAGCACCTACTTGTCGGATTTTTATCTCCTCATTCGGACATCGGAATTCGACGTTTCAGGACTCTATCGACATCTACTCTTCGCGAGGATCGCCGTCATATTTTTATTGGAATTTTTGGAGGAAGTTTTTCAGGTGAAAATTTCGTGTTAATGGGACTGTTCACCACAGATTTGGGAATGTGGAATTTGTGTGAATTAAAGTGTAATTTTGGTGTATGTTTGTACCCAGGAGTTTGTGAGCACTTCTACCGTGTTGTTGGCTTGGTGGGATTTGTGATTTGACAGTTGTGGGCTTTCTCAGCTGTGCGATTTTGGACAGTTAGCACTTTCAGGTGGGTGACCTTGCTTCCAAGAACTCTGGACTGTGTACTAATTCTATGTGTGTAGGATCATGCATGTTAGAAATTGGAGTATTAGCATGTGTAAAACTGTATGTTGTATCTTGTATATCAGTTGTTGAATCTTTTGATTCCTGCACTATGTTAAGTAATGAAATCTTGGAATTTGACCTAGCACCCCTGTCATATGTATCATGTTCAGCCAGTCTGTAGAAAAACTCCAACTTGGGCTAGGTTTTTATTGCTCTAGACATTCCACATCACGATACTTCATTTCACTATGGACTTAGCTTTTCCTCGCCCGAGTTGTGGGCCGAGAGGTCGGTTGGTTGTGGGATGCATTTGCACTCGTGTCTGGGGACCGAGTGGAGTTGATAGCAGTCTATAGATTTGATTTCTTTGGGAGAGTGATAGTGATGGTAGATCTGGGTTCTTGGAAACTGTCAGAGAGACAGTGGGTTTCAGCTGCGTAGATTCCAGCTAGTGTGTGAGTCGGTGATTTGTTTGGTAGTCGATCTTATTGATCGAGGATTGGATCATAGCCTGCATGAGCCACATTTGAGCTTTACAGTGATACTATACAGTGATACTTATGGGTTACTTTGACTCGAGCGGGTCGCTCCCCTCGAGGGCCACTCCGGAGTAGGCGAGACCGGGTTGTGTACCGGTGTGAGTTTGAGATGTTCTTTAGCGACTTGTTGTTGCAGTGGTCCCTCTGGCTGTGCTTTTGTTGGCAGCCACGGACGCCCTACGTAAGTCCGCTCCTCCGGGACGTAACGGCAGTAGGTTGGCGCAGGTTTGACTGGACCCGATGTGGCAGTCAGTTTTGATTGGGTGATCAGGGAGGAGAGTTAGTTGTGGCATTATGTTCTTTCTGTTCCACTGTTGAGCATCTAGATAGAGGCATAGTAGCTGTAGAGTTACCTTTCCCAGCTTTCCTTATAGCACTGCATATGTTACCTTTGCCTCTGGTAGACTTAGTGGGCAGACCGTCGGGCTTGTTGGCGGCACCCACTGAGAACTACTGTGGGATGTAGTTCTCACACCCGTCGTGGTGTTTTCTCCCCAGGGACTTCTGCTCCAGTTCCTGCAGCTCCTGTTGCTGATCCAGCTCCTTCTGACCGAGGTAAGGGCGTCGCGAGATAGATCCCCTCCTGTCGTCTTCTGTGTGTGAGTAGATGTACCCCAGTTCCATTTTGGTGTGTGTTATGTCGAGTGACTTTTGTAGTGAGGTTTTGAGTTGTACCTTCCTTTCCTGCTTTTATGAGAGACTCCTGTATTCTGGTGAGGATGGTCTGTATATTTAAAAGTTGTAGTTTTATTTTATGTATTTCTTTTCAGCTTTTCTCTTTCAGCTCTGATATCTGCTAGTGTAGATGTTTCCTTGCAGGTTAGTCGCTACGCCTATACGGGGCTTCCCGTATGGGCGGCGGATCTGTTGGCGAGCCGGGGCGCAGTATCGCCCCGGGGCGTGACAGATTAGAGTGGTATCAGAGCCTAGGATGTAGGTCTTGGAGGACTTAGGAACCCTAGGCTTGTGGTTGGACCCTAGGATGACTCGCGTGAGAGCCGTGATTTTAGCGAGAGTCCTGATTGGATTTCTAACTCTCCCGAGCGGTTCGGGGTGAGCGATTGACATGTCTTCCTTCGGTGGCAACTATGTTGGCTGCAGACAACATAGTACTTCGGAAAGGGGGACATGCCTTCTGACTTTCGCTAGATTGGGTCGAGAGATGATTTGGGTTCTGATTGTTTGTCTTGTCCCTCAGGTGGGGATGCCTCCTCGACGCTCGATGGTGACGCGTTCGCAGCCTTCGTCCTCTGAGCCCGAGCAGGAGGACTCGGGGCAGGGACAGGAGAGCGAGGTTTTGGAGCTCCGTGCCCAGGTGGCACAGTTGACTGAGGCGTCTCGACGCCAGGAGGAGGCTGTGGGTCGGTTGACGCTCTTGTTGGAGCAGAGAGCGCAGCCGGCGGTGGTACCCCCTGAGAGTTCTCCGGTGCCTTCTTCCCCTGTTGTGGCACCCCCGGTTGTGCAGCCTGCACCAGCAGTTCCGGCTGAGCCTGTCTCCAGTAGGCTACCGTCTGGGACGACGGGATCTTTGACTTTGGCAGAGCAGCAGGTTTTGGTGGGTCTTTTGTTGAGGTTTCGCAAGTTCGATCCACCCCGCTTTTCGGGCATGAGTGCTGAGCCGTGGGCGGCTGAGTCTTGGGTTACAGCTATGGAGCGCCATTTCGAGAGCCTTTTTATTGATGAGAGGTTTCGAGTTCTGTTGGCTACTCATTTTCTGGAGAGCAACGCCGAGGCATGGTGGCGGCGTGTGCGACCCGCAGGTCCGCCTGGGACCCAGTTTATCTCTTGGGCAGAGTTTCGCGGTATGCTTCTTGGGGCCTTCTTTCCCGAGAGTGTTCGACAGAGCTTGGAGGAGCAGCTGAGGAATCTCCGCCAGGGAGATAGGCCCGTACATGCGTACATAGCCGATTTCAATCGGCTGTTGGCTAGTATGCCCCACGTGGCCAGAGATGAGACCCACCGGATCTACATGTTCGAGAGAGGGTTGCGTCGGGACATTTATCAGTTGGTCCGCTCCCTCAGATTACAGACTTTAGAGGCCTCGATGGAGCAGGCACTTTATGTGGAGGGTGGTGAGGCCGTGATGGCAGAGGTGACTCCAGCCCCCGTTGTGACTTCTGGGGCGAAGCGCCCGGCGCAGTTTGAGGAGGGGCAGTCGAGTAGACAGGGACCCCCGAGACCACCCCGTTTCCACTCTCAGGGACGGGGGTATCAGGGGCGGCAGAGATCTGGGGGATCTCGTCAGTTCCAGCAGCAGCAGCAGCAGCGTCGACCACCTCGACAGCAGCAGTCTTCGCAGCAGCAGCAGTCTTCGCAGCAGCAGCAGACTTCGCGGCAGCCGCGCCCCGACCGTTGTATCATCTGTGGAGGACCGCACTCATCAGCCCAGTGCCCGCAGGGTCGGGACCGCTGTTTCCGTTGCGGGCAGTGTGGTGACCCGGACCTTTGCCGGGCTTCTACAGTGTGACCAGCAACTTCTGGAAGCCTACGTGGCTTGTCGGCGGTGTTCGTGCGCCTATTTGGACACAAGAGATGGACCCTGTGAGCTTTGGTTGGCTGTATTGGCCTTCGGCTGCTTTTGCCGAATTTTAGGAAAGGATTTTGGCCAAACAGAGGGTGGATTTGGGTTCGGTGCGGAAAAACGCTTGGAAATGGCTTTTTGTTTGCTTAATTCTGAGTCCGGATACCCAAAAGCGGGCTCCCGGAAGTTTTGGCAGTTTTTGGGGTTTGCGGGAGCCTCCGGCAAATTATAGGTTTGGAATTTGGCAAAATGGACGTCGTTTTTGGAATCAGCGCGCGAAAACGGTCAAGATGGGCTATTTACTTGATGTTTTTGGGCTGCGGTTACTGTTCATATCGCCGGAACAGTGTTTCCGGCGATCGCCGGCGGCGGTTGGCGGCGGCGGGCAGCGGCGGAAGGCGGCGGAGGGCGCTCGGGCAGGCGGCGCGCGGCCGCGGGCAGGCGCACAGGGGCGCGGGCAGGCGCGCGGGGGCGCGGTCAGGTGCGCGGTCCACGCAGCCGTCGTGCACCCGAGGAAGGGACACGTGGCAGGTTTTCACTGGTCGGTGTTGTGGTCTGGGTTCACGGAGCAGGCCGGTGGTGCACGGTAGACCGGGTGGACACGTGGCGGGAGGTAGTTGGTCCGGTGTTGTGCTCCCGGTCCACGCAATCGGTGGAGTCGTTGACCGGGGCAGGTGGCCGTACGGCGGGGCAGGTGGCCGTACGGGCCCGGGTCAGCCGCGACGTGCGCGGTCCACGGCGCGACGTGCGCGGTGCACGGGTGGCCGGGCCACGTGTCGCGTCGCCATTGGCGGGCGCAGGTGCACCGGGTGCAGTGGGGCCCGGGGTGTTAGCGGACTGGGCTGTGTGGTGGACCGGGCCGCACTGTGCGCGCCCGAATCTTGGCGGGCCGGGCCGCACTGTGCGCGCCCGAAACCTGCGGGCTGGGCCGGGCCGCACTGTGCGCGCCCGGAACTTGGGACACATTGGGTATTTCTCCAAATGTTTTTCTCAGCCTATAAATAGGCAGCCCGAGCCCTCTTCTTTGGCTTTTTCCTCTCAGCCCAAGCTTGATCTCCCCGAGCTCCCTTCTTGGAAGATTTTCATCTTCAAGTCCTTGATCTTCCTGCCAAGTTCTGGGATTTTTGGAGGCTCGAATCCCGAGGTTCCCCATTTTACGGCGCGGCGCGACGTTGCTTTCTAGTGTTCTTCTTCGGCGTAGCAGCAGTGTTTTAGCTCCCCTGGGCTACCCCGAGCTCCTTTTTCTGTGATTCTTACGCCGACAGACTCCTAAGAGGTAGGGCTTCATCTTTCGTATTGATCACGCTTTCCCGTTGCGAGTTTTTGGCACGGATCCCGAGGCAACACTGTGACCCTTTTTCTGTTTGGCTTTGTGGGACAGCATCGAGGTGTTTTGGCCATATCTTTGCGCCCAAGCGTCAGCCGGAAACGAGCTTATACAACTTTTTCATCTACAGATCGTAAGGAACGCGTTCGTATTTTTATTGGATTTTTCTGAGATTTCATCAGAGGTGAGAATCACTGTTTCTCTGTGTACAGTGCTACAGTCTTTTGTGCTGAAATCTTTTGAGTGTACCACCTTGCCGAATTTTTATCTTGACTTACCGAACTCGGATTTGGGCGTGCAAGGTACCGTTGCGAAGCTATCGACGCGAGGATCGCTGTGGTATTTTTCTTGGAATTTTCTGGGCACTTTCTGCAGGTGATAATTTAACAGTTTCGGGACTGTTGTTGTATGGGATTATAAGAGTTATATTTGGGAGCCTTAGTGTAATTAGTGAGCTTTGTATTGTGCCAGGAGAGTTACGGGTGTGCTGAACTTATTGGAGCAAGGGATTAGAGTTATCTGGTGTTTTCAGCTGTTGGGCTTTGGACAGTCAGCTTTTCAGGTGGGTGCCTTATTCCCGGAACCGGTGGACGGTTCTCTATATTGTTATATGTTAGCATTGCATGCAGGTGTACGGTACAATAACTGAAATTGGTCGGTAAGTTTAACAGTGAGGATTCTATGGAAATTGCAAGTGAATTTCTCATAGTATGACAATGGTATAATCAAATATTCATGTTGGTGATTAGTGGAAGCCCACCTAAGGCAAGGTTACCATATCAGGATTAATTATCATGCCATATTAGCACATAACCTTTTATGAGGCTGGTTTATGCATTGGGATAGGATTATGTAGTTATGTGCAGGTTCTACTCCAAGGAGTGATTATGGATCGAAAATCATGGACAGGTATGGTCATTGTTAATTCTGGCATGAGGTTTATTTTCTTTATCCTTCTTAAGGACAAATGCATGCTTGTATGGACATATGTGTATGAACATATAGTTAGGCCATCTTTTACTGCTGCACTACATATTGGAATTTGACTTAGGAGAAACCATGATTGCTTTCTTTCTCCTTTTTATTTAGACTTTTGAGTCATGTTGCTCGGGTTCGAGCAGAGGTTTGGGATAGTGTAGCTGGGACCTTAGGGTCAGAGACAGGGTGTGCTTGATGTTGGATTGTCGGTTATTGCGGCAACCGCGGACAGTAGGCGGTTGACCGGATCTTGATTAATTTACCCAATTGTGGGTTGTGGGTTATTGCGGTGACCGCGGACTTTGGGCGGTTGACCGGATGTTGACTATTGCATCAGATTGGGTATCAGATTTGTTCCAGTGGATGGTGTTTCCCACTTTTTGAGTATTATTGCATCAGATCGGGGTTGTGTTAGTGGACGGAGTTTCCCACTTTGATCATAGTCTTGATCCAGTCCTGCTATTATGAGACAGAGGTTACAGAGATACTCGATACAGTGATGCTTGATACAGTGATACTTTACTCGTGTGGGTCGCTCCCCTCGAGTGCCACTCCGGAGTAGGCTTTCCACGGTGTGAGCGCCGGGCACCATGCTGGGTTCTTGAGTTCGACAGCAGAGTAGCCTTTCCACGGTGTGAGCGCCGGCACCATGCTGGTCCTTGAGTTGGACAGCAGAGCAGGCAGTACCCAGTGATTACTGGTCTATCGATTGGGTTTATTCAGGCAGATACTTTTTGTTACACTCGTGCCTGGGGGACCGAGTGGAGTCCAGTAGCTGTGTTAGACCAGTGCTAGTATTGTTGGGAACCGTTCGGGGATTGACGGTGGTCCCGTGGTCGTTGTGAGTTCTTTGACCTTTGTGTGAGAGGTTGAGCATCTTGAGTCTTTCCGTTCTGAGAGAGAGAGGGCATGGATTTGACTATAGCCTGCATGAGCCACTACTCGATAGCGAGTCAGTCCGTTTGGACGCCCTACGTAATTCCTGCCCGTCAGCGGGAGGTGGTTGTAGGTGGGCGCAGGTTTGACTGGACCCGATGCGGCAGTCAGCTCGATTGGGTCGATTGAGCATCTCGTGTGCGAGTGTTGCATATCTTCATCAGAGTTGCCCCATTTGAGCATTTGGTTAGAGGCATGGTAGCTGTAGAGTGTTTCCAGCTTCTTCTTTCAGTTTTACTGCATCGGTTATCTTTTGCCTCTAGTAGTCTTGGTGGGCAGATCGTCGGGCCTTGTGGCGATACCCACTGAGAACTCCCTTATTGCGAAGTTCTCACGCCCGTTGGGGGTTTTCCCCCTTTTGTCCTTTCTCCTCTTTGTTTTGCAGAGTCTTGGCGGGTGTTGCCGTTCTGTGGTTGCTGTGCGTGGTGAGGGAGTAGCGAGCTAGATCCAGACCCATCTTTGGAGAGTAGCGGTACCCCCTTTGGAGGAGATCTTCAGTATAGTCGGTAGAGTGGTATTTATTTCCTCTTTTGAGAGACTGATGTAGTGAGGATATGATGTATTGAGAGCTTGTACACTGATGTTTTATTTGAGATATCTCCCTGTTGAGCTATGAGTTTTGTACTCGAGGTTATTGTATGATTATCTTTTTGGGAGAGGGACCTTGTTGTTTTATCTTCAGTTGTACAGTGGTTGATTTTATTTCTATAGCAGTTTTATCTTTTAGCTCTGATATCTGTTAGCTGTAGTTCTTTTTGCAGGTAGGACGCTTCGCCTATGCGGGTTTGGCATAGGTGGCGGATCTGTTGGCGAGCCCGGGTCGCAGTTTCGACCCCGGGGCGTGACAGATTAGGTGGTATCAGAGCCTAGGTTGTAGGTCATGGTGGACTTAGAAACCCTAGGCTTGTGGTTGGACCCTAGGATGACTTCGTGAGAGTCGTGATTTGTAGCGAGAGTCCTGATGAGTTTTACACCTCTCCCGAGGGACGGGATGAGTGATTGGCATGTTTATTCTCCTAAGTAGTTATGTTGGCTGCAGACAACATACGCTGTGGAATGGGTGACATGCTCTAGACTTTCGCTGGATTGGGTCGAGCGTTGTTGTGTGCTGATTTGTGGTTTCGTCGTGGCGAGCGGTGTCTCCCCGACGCTGGGTTTTGACCCGTGTGCATCCTGTCATACCAGTTGAGCTTGAGCGGTTGGTTTTGGGCCGGATACCCGGATTGAGGTCAGAGAGCTCCGGACCCAGATGACAGGATTTTGGAGGCATATCAGTGTTTGTGTGGCCAGCTAGTTTTGGTGACCACAGTTGTCGGAGCAGTGGGCAGCCTGACAGTGCTTTCCTCCTGAGACCACCAGGTTGCAGTACCCTCAGCGGCAGGGATTTCTGTGACGCCAATGGAGCGAGTTACCCCCTCCGTGCCAGTGTTAGTGCCAAGGCACTGAGGCAGGGTGGATTGCTGACAGCTGATGAGCTGTGGGACATTATTGATCGATGGAGCTAGCTTGGTAGATGAACCACCCCGATTCATGGAATTGAGTTGGAGCCTTAGGAGGCAGAATCGTGGTTGGTAGTGTCGGAGAGGCTACTTGAGAGCCCTTGTGGCAAGGGTTTACACAGTTGTTGAACTGCGCGTTCCATGGAACGAGGCGCATAGGATTTATGTGACTAGTAGTGGATGGCGCCAGGTTACCTTTCAGTTGATTTAGTCCCTCTGTGCAGATTTTTGGATCTTGGATGCCGCGTTAGAGTTGGCATTGTGTTTGGAGCCTGGCGCTGCAGTTCTTTTGGATGGGGATCAGCTGCCAGAGGCAAGTTCTGGTTAGAGGCGTTTGATGCCAGATGATGGAGGACAGATCGGCCGGCAGAGACATTTTTGTTTTCCCTTCTGGATGATGGATATCCTTGTGAATGGATTATGTAAAGCTTACCCGTGGGGGATGTTACCCTGTGTGATTGATAACTGCATGTTTGGGGGTGCAATGTTTGTGATTGAGGGGTGAGATTTGTAAGGATAATTGTTTAAGGAATTGCATGAATCAATTGTGCTTGGTCGTATGACGATGATACCCAGGTGGATTTCTGAGACGTCAGGGGTTGGGTGGACCCCGATGACAGCAACAACCCTTTCATCAGAGTGGCGCAGCGGTAGCGTGGATGGGTTGTTTGCGAGAGACCACGTTCGGCATCTCAGTGTGAGCATGGACAGAGGTCGTGCTCCCTTTGTGATTGGTCTAGATATTTTGGCAGGCTGAGCGACGACCACTTGCATCGAGCGGATGAATCTGTGCCGCCCGGTTGGAGGGCGCCACGGTAGTGGATTGAGTTGTCGCAGGTGTGATTTCTTCACAGCAGTCGGAGTTAGGACATGTTGCGTTCCTGCATGGGCTAGCGGTAGAGTCGTTACCACTTGCACTTGAGGTACAGTTACTGTTGGCATTGTGCAAGTGGAGGAGGCTTGTCCAGTGCAGCTGAGGCCGTAAGTTATGCCGGCAGACTTATTGGTTTCTACGGCAGCTCAGTGTTATGACCCAGTGCTTGGGATCGGTTGGCATAGTGCCACAGGATGTTGACTGCTGAGAGAAAGGACTTTGACTTTTTGCGAGGCGGATAATGGAAGGCATTTTGTTTGTTGAGACTTTTGAGCACACAGGTTACAGCGTCCGTGTGAGAGGTGCCTACGGCGGCAGCGGGACTTAAGGATTCCCTATTGTCCATGAAATCCCAGGTGTAAGTCCACCTAAGCCGATGATTAGGCCGCCAGAAAGGAAGATTAAGATTGCGATTGACGTGATTCTGGAAACCGCGCCAACTTCATTAGCCCCTCATTGGATACCGCCTTTAGAGCTACGAGAGTTGAGTTCTTAGGTGCGTGGATTTGATGGATAGAGGGTCTGTTTGACCTAGTGCCACGTCGTTGATACACGACGGTGAGAGCCCTTTGGGATCGGAGTCCCAGGCAAGTCCAGGTATTATTTAGAACCTTTTGAAGGAGGTATATTTCGGCAGATATTGTGTGATGCCTGCGCCAATTTGGAATTTCAGCTGAGGGCACTGTCTAGATGGTGTTCAGGACACAGTAGGGGCATTACGAGTACAGTGAAGCCAATGGATTGACTACAGCCCTGTTGCCTCTAGATTGAGGAATTTTGTAGTTCTGTTGGCCTTGAACGGTTTGATAGCGGCGTTCTCCCTGGGATATTTTGGTTTTACCCCCTCCCTGAGTGGTTTAGAGCTTGTGCAGCATTGTAGTCGTTGTGACAGTCTGTGGGGATGAAGCTTTATGCCTATTCGTTGTGGTACAAGTTTTAGCTTCGAGAGCATATCTTCGGATTCCTTTTCTAGCCTTTTCTAGCCGAAGGGGCGGCGGTGGAAATTCGGCCAAGGTGGATGCTATTTAAGACTGGCCGAGATCGACGGTCATTGTTGGGGTGAGGGTTTTTGGGACCGGATCGTGCCAGCAGAGCTTGATGACCGGGTGATGAGATTGGTACCAGCACCGATTTTAACCTGCCAGTAGTGGGAGATGGGTTTGTGGTTTAGTGATACCTCCCACTGTGGCGAAGAGCTACCATTGAATTTGTTGAGCATCCAGTATCACCCCGACAGAGCCACTGTGGTGGCGGATGCCTGGAGCAGAAGAGCTATTTGGGAGTCGGTTTGACGGTTCCATAGCTGGCACGGTGTGGGGCCATCCTTGTGTGCAGGGTTTGAGTTTGTGTCCCTGAGGATCCCTTTTGATGAAAGGCTGCGGCTGAGCAATCCACTTAGGTGGTTGAGATTTGAGGGCGACCGTGTGTGAACCCCTGCTTGTTTGGGCCCCTTTTCTGTGCAGGTGTCTGTGTGGATGTGATTCGGGTCGCTTTGGTTGAGCTGGCTCTTGAGTGTGATTTTAGAGCGTGTTACTCAGGCTGTTTGTTCCTTTTTCCCCCGCCTTTTGTTGGAGTTTGAGGTTTTTTCTGCGTCTCAGCTCTGGAGTGTTATGTTTTGGACCCCTCGCCCGTGATGGACTCGTTCCTTTTGAGGTCTGTGAGAGTTTGGAGTACGAGGGACGCCCGTTGCGAATTCCGACTCGTGAGGTGAGGGAATTGCGCAATCGGGCTATGCCGTACCGGTTTGTTGCTGTTGTTGTTGCTGAGAAGTAATCACGGGGAGTGATTAGGTGACTTGGGAGCTGGAGACGGCGGTGTTGAATATTGACCCCTGGTTTCTGAGACTCCTTGGGAGTTGCCTTAGTTTCGAGGACGAAACTTTCTTTTAGTGGGGGGAGGATGTGGTGACCCGGACCTTTGCCGGGCTTCTACAGTGTGACCAGCAGCTTCTGGAAGCCTACGTGGCTTGTCGGCGGTGTTCGCGCGCGCTATTTGGACACAAGAGATGGACCCTGTGAGCTTTGGTTGGCTGTATTGGCCTTCGCTGCTTTTGCCGAATTTTAGGAAAGGATTTTGCCAAACAGAGGGTGATTTGGGTTCGTGCGGAAAAACGCTTGGAAATGGCTTTTTGTTTGCTTATTCTGAGTCCGGATACCCAAAAGCGGGCTCCCGGAAGTTTTGGCAGTTTTTGGGGTTTGCGGGAGCCTCCGGCAAATTATAGGTTTGGAATTTGGCAAAATGGACGTCGTTTTTTGGAATCAGCGCGCGAAAACGGTCAAGATGGGCTATTTACTTGATGTTTTTGGGCTGCGGTTACTGTTCATCGCCGGAACAGTGTTTCGGCGATCGCCGGCGGCGGTTGGCGGCGGCGGGCAGCGCGGAAGGCGGCGGAGGGCGCTCGGGCAGGCGGCGCGCGGCCGCGGGCAGGCGGGCGCGGCAGGCGCGCGGCAGGCAGCGCGGTCCACGCGGCGTCGTGCACCCGAGGAAGGGACACGTGGCGGTTTTCACTGGTCGGTGTTGTGGTCTGGGTTCACGGAGCAGGCCGGTGGTGCACGGTAGACCGGGTGGACACGTGGCGGGAGGTAGTTGGTCCGGTGTTGTGCTCCCGGTCCACGCAATCGGTGGAGTCGTTGACCGGGGCAGGTGGCCGTACGGCGGGGCAGGTGGCCGTACGGGCCCGGGTCAGCCGCGACGTGCGCGGTCCACGGCGCGACGTGCGCGGTGCACGGGTGGCCGGGCCACGTGTCGCGTCGCCATTGCGGGCGCAGTGCACCGGGTGCAGTGGGGCCCGGGGTGTTAGCGGACTGGGCTGTGTGGTGGACCGGGCCGCACTGTGCGCGCCCGAATCTTGGCGGGCCGGGCCGCACTGTGCGCGCCCGAAACCTGCGGGCTGGGCCGGGCCGCACTGTGCGCGCCCGGAACTTGACACATTGGGTATTTCTCCAATGTTTTTCTCAGCCTATAAATAGGCAGCCCGAGCCCTCTTCTTTGGCTTTTTCCTCTCAGCCCAGCTTGATCTCCCCGAGCTCCCTTCTTGGAAGATTTTCATCTTCAAGTCCTTGATCTTCCTGCCAAGTTCTAGGATTTTTGGGGGCACGAATCCCGAGGTTCCCCATTTTACGGTGCGGCGCGACGTTGCTTTCTAGTGTTCTTCTTCGGCGCAGCAGCAGTGTTTTAGCTCCCTGGGCTACCCCGAGCTCCTTTTTCTGTGATTCTTGTGCCGACAGACTCCTAAGAGGTAGGGCTTCATCTTTCGTATTGATCGCGCTTTCCCCGTTGCGAGTTTTTGGCACGGATCCCGAGGCAACACGGTGACCCTTTTTCTGTTTGGCTTTGTGGGACAGCATCGAGGTGTTTTGGCCATATCTTTGCGCCCAAGCGTCAGCCGGAAACGAGCTTATACAACTTTTCATCTACAGATCGCAAGGAACGCGCTCGTATTTTTATTGGATTTTTCTGAGATTTCATCAGAGGTGAGAATCACTGTTTCTCTGTGTACAGTGCTACAGTCTTTTGTGCTGAAATCTTTGAGTGTACCACCTTGTCGAATTTTTATCTGACTTACCGAACTCGATTTGGGCGTGCAAGGTACCGTTGCGAAGCTATCGACGCGAGGATTCGCTGTGGTATTTTTCTTGGAATTTTCTGGGCACTTTCTGCAGGTGATAATTTAACAGTTTCGGGACTGTTGTTGTATGGGATTATAAGAGTTATATTTGGGAGCCTTAGTGTAATTAGTGAGCTTTGTATTGTGCCAGGAGAGTTACGGGTGTGCTGAACTTATTGGAGCAAGGGATTAGAGTTATCTGGTGTTTTCAGCTGTTTGGCTTTGGACAGTCAGCTTTTCAGGTGGGTGCCTTATTCCCGGAACCGTAGGACGGTTCTCTATATTGTTATATGTTAGCATTGCATGCAGGTGTACGGTACAATAACTGAAATTGGTCGGTAAGTTTAACAGTGAGGATTCTATGGAAATTGCAAGTGAATTTCTCATAGTATGACAATGGTATAATCAAATATTCATGTTGGTGATTAGTGGAAGCCCACCTAAGGCAGGTTACCATATCAGGATTAATTATCATGCCATATTAGCACATAACCTTTTATGAGGCTGGTTTATGCATTGGGATAGGATTATGTAGTTATGTGCAGGTTCTACTCCAAGGAGTGATTATGGATCGAAAATCATGGACAGGTATGGTCATTGCTAATTCTGGCATGAGGTTTATTTTCTTTATCCTTCTTAAGGACAAATGCATGCTTGTATGGACATATGTGTATGAACATATACTTAGGCCATCTTTTACTGCTGCACTACATATTGGAATTTGACTTAGGAGAAACCATGATTGCTTTCTTTCTCCTTTTTATTTAGACTTTTGAGTCATGTTGCTCGGGTTCGAGCAGAGGTTTTGGGATAGTGTAGCTGGGACCTTAGGGTCAGAGACAGGGTGTGCTTGATGTGGATTGTGGGTTATTGCGGCAACCGCGGACAGTAGGGCGGTTGACCGGATCTTGATTAATTTACCCAATTGTGGGTTGTGGGTTATTGCGGTGACCGCGGACTTTGGGCGGTTGACCGGATGTTGACTATTGCATCAGATTGGGTATCAGATTTGTTCTAGTGGATGTTCTTTTTGAGTATGATTCTCAGATCTTGGGTAGCATTTTTAAAAGAGAAAGCTGATACTTTTGATTCTTTTCACGAGATTTGCCTTCGTATTATGATTGAAAGAATGAAAAGATCATTCGTGTTAGAAGTGATAGAGGTGGAGAATTCATAAATTCTAAATTCATTGACTTTTGTACTTCAAACGGTATTAAGCATGAATTCTCTGCACCCTATACACCTCAACAGAATGGTGTTGTCGAGCGCAAGAACAGGGTTGTTCAAGAGATGGCGCGTGTGATGCTTCATAGCCGGAATTTACCGCTACATTTTTGGGCTGAAGCTGTGAACACCGCTGTCTATGTCATTAATCGAGTGTTTTTGCGCCTGGGAACGTTAAATACACCATATGAACTATGGTGTGGTAGAAAACCCAACATAAAATATTTTCGCATCTTCGGGAGTCGGTGTTACATTTTACGTGACTGTGAAAATCTTGGAAAGTTTGACTCACGAAGTGACGAAGGAATTTTCTTGGGGTATTCTACTATTAGTAGAGCATATCGAGTATTTAACTTGGAATCTAAGACGATCGTAGAATCTATAAATGTTAAAGTAGATGAAGCTTTTCACTTTGCATCTGAAAAATCTACCCTCGATATCTCTCTAGATGATGATTCTCCTGCCGTTGCATCTTCTCATAATAATACTTCCAATATTAATGATGCATCTAATGGTTCTTCAAGTTTATCTAATGTGCAGGAATCATCCATATATCTCCGAGTACTCAGTTTCAACAAACGCTACGAATCTCCAAGGATCATCCGGAATCGAACATAATTGGAGATCCACAAGAAGGAGTTAGAACTCGGAGGCAGTTGGTTTGTGGATTCGCTTGCTACGTATCTTTAATCGAACCAAAGAACATAGATGAAGCTCTTCAGGATGACTACTGGATTAAAGCAATGCAGGAAGAGCTCCATCAATTTGAGCGAAACAAAGTCTGGGAATTAACGAAGCCTCCAAAGCAACATAATGTGATAGGTACCAAATGGATCTTCAAGAACAAGAAAAATGAGGATGGTACTATCATCAGGAACAAGGCACGATTAGTTGCTCAAGGCTACTCTCAAGTAGAAGGTATAGACTTTGATGAAACATTCGCCCCTGTAGCTAGACTCGAGTCCATTCGTATACTATTTGCTATTGCTTGTCATTTTAAAATCAAATTATTTCAAATGGACGTTAAGAGCGCATTTCTAAATGGGTTTTTAAATGAGGAAGTTTATGTGGCTCAACCGAAAGGTTTTGTAGACCATAAACAATCTAACCATGTTTTTCGTTTGAAAAAGGCTCTTTACGGTCTGAAACAAGCACCGCGAGCATGGTACGAAAGGTTGACAAAGCACCTCTTGGAGAAGGGCTACACACGAGGGGGAGCTGATAGGACTCTCTTTGTGAAGCATTATCAAAGCAATTTCATTGTAGCACAAATCTATGTCGATGACATTGTATTTGGCGCAACAAGAGATAATGATGCTTCTAAATTCGCGGAGACCATGGAAAGCGAATTTGAGATGTCCATGATAGGCGAATTGACTTATTTCCTTGGATTGCAAATTAAACAAAATGATGAAGGTATTCACTTGAGTCAATCCAAGTATGCAATGGAGTTGGTTAAAAAGTTTGATCTTGAAAATTCGAAGGATTTTCCGACTCCAATGGGAACTAGCCACAAGGGACTTGGAAGTGAATCACAAAGTGAGAATGTAGACGAGAAACTGTATCGAAGTATGATTGGAAGTCTACTTTACCTCACGGCTAGTCACCCGGATATATCTTTTGGTGTTGGGATCTGCGCGAGATATCAATCTGCACCAAAGGAGGTTCACCTGAAAGCGGTGAAAAGGATCATCCGGTATATCAAAGGATCAATTAATTTCGGAATTTGGTATCCTATGGGAACAAGTTTGGATATTGTTGGATACTCAGATGCCGATTGGGCAGGATCAGTGGATGATCGGAAAAGCACGAGTGGTGCATGCTTCTATCTTGGCCATTGCCTTGTTGCATGGCACAGTAAAAAGCAGAATTGCATAGCACTCTCGACTGCCGAAGCGGAATACATTTCAGCGGGTAGTTGTTCAACCCAACTCATTTGGATGAAAAGTGTGTTGAGCGACTTCCGGATTTCAGCATCTTCGGTAACAATTCTTTGTGACAACACAAGTGCAATTAACATTTCTAAAAACCCTGTGTTGCACTCTAGAACAAAACATATTGAACTTAGATATCATTTTCTTAGAGAGCTAGTTGAATCAAATACTCTTCAACTTTCATATATTCCAACTGAGGATCAATTAGCTGACATTCTAACAAAACCTTTGGATCAAAAACGTTTTATTCATTTGCGAAAAGCAATTGGAATGCTTTCCTTGAAATAAACTTCTTTTTGAAACCTTTGCTTAGGATAGGTTTTGTTTTTGTTTTGTTTTGTTCATTATCTATGTTTGTACATAGGACATTAATTGAGCATAGATCATAATTGACTTTAATTGCATCTTTTCGCACATTTAGAAATTTATTATGCTTTTGCCATCATAATATTTCACTGTTGCAATGATCATTTATGTTAATTAAATCATCTTCTGAGTGATCAAAGTCAATTTCTCTCTCAATGATCTCTTGGTATAGTCATTATCTTATTTGACTGCTTAGTCGAGTATGAAATCGAGATCAATTTTTGGTTGAATACTTTATATCTTAAATAATTGATAGCCAATTGAGGGGGAGTCAAAGAAAAGTAAAATGCTCAAAAGATGTGGAAAGAGTTACATCCTAATGAGGAGTGTGAAAACTACCACCACATGGAGGAAAGAGCTACCACCTCGGTCGTCCGAGTATTGTGTGCAGCTACCACATGTATACCAAGCATGGTTGTTCAAATTTTGATTAAGTAAAATGCATGTTGAAATACTTGACTCCGTCAAATTTCAAGGTTGGTATAAGGTGGGCTTTTAAAGAAAGATGCTCAAAGAGCCACTCTCTTTAACAGATTGTCTAGATATATTATCTACTATATTTGGGATTTCAAACATCTATTGATCTTTGTATTTCATTTTCTTTACTGAATTGATGATTTGATAAAGGCATTACTCATAAGATCAAGTTATATGTAATTGAAGGTGTTCAACTTTAAGGGATTTAATTTTTGTAAATTTTCGTTTCATTTTTGGATATTATTGATAGATTTGGCATAATCTAATTCTTGTTGTATGAAACGATGATTTTTGTTTAAAGTTGATACACGTTTGTGCTTACAATCTTTTTCTGGTTTTTCTTGAATTTCTCTGAAATTTTCTAAAGAAAAAGTTGAAGCCGATCCGGATCGGGCAAGAGGATCCGGATCCCGAACGCAGGTATCCTTCTGCGGGCTGACGATCCGGATTGGACCTGCCGATCCGGATCCCGAACGCAGTTTCTCACTGCGGGTAGCCGATCCGGATCGCAAGCATGGTCTGATCCGGATCGCGGCTAGGGTTTTTATAAAGAACAAAAGGGTTTTTATAAAGAACAAGAGGATCCGGATCCCGAACGCAGGTATCCTTCTGCGGGCTGACGATCCGGATTGGACCTGCCGATCCGGATCCCGAACGCAGTTTCTCACTGCGGGTAGCCGATCCGGATCGCAAGCATGGTCTGATCCGGATCGCGGCTAGGGTTTTTATAAAGAACAAAAGGGTTTTGATTTCTTTTACTCCAATCTTTTGTTCCAAAGTTTCCAGAGCTTCTCTCTCTAGATTTCACCCTTCTTGGAAGCTTTCAAACTCAAGTTCTTCAACTCCAAGTAAGTTTTATTGATCAAAATCTCGGTTTTTCACCGTTTTTCTCTATTCCTCCTCAAACGTGATGAATTTCTTGGATCAATTTTGTTTGTGGATGGTTTTTGATCAAATTTCTTTTGAAATAAGAACTCTGGGTAGATTAGTTTTGATTATATGCTAGGTATTCTCCTGATTAACGGATTTTTAGGCTTCGATTTCTAAAAATTTCGGTTTTAGGGCATATAATAAGGATTTTCGAAAATCATGCAATTGATCTATTTTTAAAAGTCCTTTTGCAAAACTAATTTGATTCTTAGTCTCTCTACATGATTATGATTGTTTGGGTACAATTTTTCAAATCTTTGAAAATTAACAATTTTTTCGTGTTCTTGAGTTGTTGCTCACAGGATTTCAATCTTCTTAAGGCACTTGGATCAATGGGATTCTCATGGATTATTCTTTTATTGGTCACTATGGTGCACACTCGGGCCACAAACAAATTAAAGAGAGCTAAGAAAACACAACAAAAAGGTGAGTCTCTTCTGATCAGCGACACAGAAGTGGAAGCAGACTGTCAAGAGGTAGATTGGACTGAATTGACAGATGATGATGACTCATTGCCTGAACAAAAAGCTTCTGATGGATCAAAAGGAAAACGACCCATGGACACAGGAAAAGCGCCTATGGCTACACCAACCATCTCTATAAAAAGAGAACAAGATGACCCAAATCAAGTAGAGATAAGAAAAGTTCGTCAAAGTGATTCGGAATCAGATGAAGAAGACTGGGAAGAGATTTGTGAACAAGCACAACGAGCTATTGACAAAGAAGATAGGTTGTATTTGAAGAACAAGAAGCTGATGAAATCTGCCTCAACAACCAAGCAGTACACTAGGCGAAACACGTCGAGGGGAACTGGAATTCAAATTGATAGACCCCTCGCCAGAGCTCGCTCTCTCCCTAGAGAATCTCCATGGACAGAAGGTCAAGATGCACCGTCTGGTTCTATACTTCATCCTTCAACGTCCTGGAGACACACAGCAAAAGCGAATGTAGGGTCCTCATCTCGACAAGAACAGCGAAGATTGTCTGCTGAACAAGACAGCGTGTCTACAAATCTCAAACAGATTATCTCTGAGCAACATAAGATGAAAAGAAAGGTCTCCACAATGTCAAAAATGCTTCAAGCGATTTTGAAGAAGTTGGATTGTACCAATCCCACTAGTTCTGTTTCAGACTGACTTAACCTTCTTTCTAATCTTTTTGTGCAGGAGTTCAGTTTTTAGGACTTACTCTTAGTTCTAGTTCTTAAATTTCGGAACATTTTCTTTAAAATTTTTAACTCTCCTTCCATTTTTGGTAATTTTTGGCTTTGTTTGTGACAAAAAGGGGGAGAGAGTTTAGAGAGAACTTGAACAATGATGATGTGGAAATTTTGTATACATCAAGGTACAATGATGACTGAGAACTTGAACAATGCTGATGTGAAAATTATGTGTGAACATCGAGGTAAGTATAATGTCACGCCCCGGCGTCGAAACTGCGACCCGGGCTCGCCAACAGATCCGCCGCCCATACGGTGAACCCCGTATAGACGAAGCGTCAACCTGCAAAAGATAGATACTAAACTATCCAGATATCAGAGCAGAAAATAAACCACTAGAAATAAATAAATTAGTACAAAGTCCTCACCAAAGTACAAGTCACTCAACTCAGAAGGAAAAGTACAACTCTATGCCTCACTACAAGGTCTCTCAACAAGAAACTCTCAAAATAAAAAGGGTACATCTACTCTCTGGACGACGACTGGTAGGGATCTAGCTCGCGACTCCCTCACCACGATCAGAAGAAGCAGCAACAGGAGCAGCAGGAACAGGAGTAGAAGTCCCTGTGGGAAAATACACCACGACGGGTGTGAGAACTACGTCCCAAGTAGTTCTCAGTGGGTGCCGCCAACAAGCCCAACGGACTGCCCACTAAGTCTACTAGAGGCATAAAGTAACAATATAAAACTGAAATGAAAGGGCTGGAAAAGTAACTCTACAGCTACTATGCCTCTATCTAGATGCTCAAGAAAAGGAACAGATGAAACATGATGCATCTACTAACACACACAGTAAACTCACCAAATCTAAACTGACTGCCTCAAAGGGGCCAGTCAAACCTGCGCCCACCTACTGCCGCAAATCCTCAACAGGACGGGTCTACCGTAGGGTGTCCGTGACTGCCGCTAACTGGGCCAGTCAGAGGGACGGCGTCGACAAGTCGCGATAGCAAGTAACAGGCCCAACTCCGGAGTGGCTCTCGAGGGGAGCGACCCCACCGAGGAAAGTATCCGCGTAACTCTGTCGAGCTCAAATATGGCTCATGCAGGCTATAGTCCAAACCACGATCAACAAGATCGACCAACAACACCAACTCTCAACCACAAGCTGGAAGTCACACAGCTGGGGCCACCGTCCACCAGACGGCTCCCACAACAAAACACTAAACTCTCCAGAAAAACCGACACCATAAGGGTTCGGAAACCCGATAGACCGGCGCTAAGAACCCTATCAAACAAGAACAGACTCTAGGCTCCGACTATCGAAGTTCCCGATCCCTTATAGTTCGGGAAAGCAATAATCACAGTACAACTCGCAGAAGACACCAACAGGGCCCGAAAGTCCCGGGAGACCTACCCCTACAACCCTATCAAACAAGAACAGGTTCCAGGCTCGGCCCCCATGGCTTTCGTCCCGACAGAGGAACGACCCCTAGAACCCAGACCACTCGAATCCTTTCGAGTGGGGAGATTTACCGGAAAAAGGTGACATTTGTTATTGAAAACTAATTTGATCTGGAAGAAATCCATATTTAATGATTTTAGTTCTTTTTAGAAAAACAGTTAGAAAACAAGTGTTTTACCCAAACCCCGAAGGGCTGATGCCTTTGTCCAATCAAACAAGAACAGACTCCAGCGGCCCTTCGATGTTTGGAAGAAAACATTGGTAGACTAAAATCATGTATATGTTGAAAAGGGTTCTGGGTTCTAGGTCCGGCTAACACTAGTAAACTACTGCCACTAACACAGTGGCGACGACCCAAACAGG
Organism: Tillandsia leiboldiana; assembly: GCA_029204045.2. Taxonomy (NCBI): domain Eukaryota; kingdom Viridiplantae; phylum Streptophyta; class Magnoliopsida; order Poales; family Bromeliaceae; genus Tillandsia; species Tillandsia leiboldiana. The sequence goes on along the minus strand of CM055072.1, from coordinate 32,237,801 downwards.
GGAAAAACAAGATCTCTCGGGTCCACCGTTTACCCCAAACGGTTCCCGATCCATACAAGCGAACCACTACATCTACCAGACTCCACTCTGCTCCCAAGCACGAGTGCAAGGCATCCCACACTAAAAGATAACTCCTGACCACTCGGCCCACTACCCGGGCGAGGAAGAACACTATGTCCAGGAAAGTAGAAGTGTGGATGTCTAAGCATAAATAACCCTAGCCCAAGTGAGGGTTTTCTACTAGTCTGGTTACACATGCAACATATGACGGGGGTGCTAGGTCAGGTTCCAAGATAACAAATATTTAACATGATAGAAGGAAGCAAGAGATCACAAGATCGACAGATAAAACAAGGAACAACAATTCCTACACTCTAGCATGCTACCCAAGTCCAATCACTATCATGCAAGATTCTATATCAATAGAATTAGAGCACAGTCCATAGATCTTGAAAGCAAGCCACCCACCTGAAGGTGCACAACTGTCCAGGGTCGTACAGCTGAAAATACCAGGAAATCCAAATCTCCTACTCCCAAAAGATCCAGCAACACTCGTAACCCTCCTGGGTACAACACAAAGTCCACAAATACACATCAAGTCCAGAACTGTCCATAAAAACATACACAGAATTTCAGTCCCAAAGATGTCCCTTTTTCACCTGCTGAAAATGACCAGAAAAATCCAATAAAAATATCACAGCGATCCTCGCGTCGATATCTTCGAAACGGTACCCTGCATGTCCAAATCCGAGCCCCGTAGGCCGAGTTACAAATTCTACAGTACAGGTGCGCAAACACTCACAACCACACAACTGTAAAACTCTGCACAGTAAGAGGGGAAACAGTATACCTTCGGGCAAGCCTCATAAAAATCCCAAAAAAATACGATGATAATCCTCGCGACGAGTAGATCCAAAAAGTGTATAGGCTCATCTCGATCCGACACTCGGTTGCGGAGATAAAATTCCGGCAAGGGGCCGCTGTCCAAAAACTCCACCAGAAAACAGCGGCTTAGAAATGCCTCGAAAACCGTGTCATAAACTCTGAATCCAGCAAGATGATCAACACGAAAATCGAAGACGTACCTCTCGTGATTCCAACGCCGCAAAAATCGTCCAAAAATACTGACGGAGTAGCTCTGTAGACATCTCAGATCGAACTGCGACGATAACGGGCCTCCGATGAAAGATCGCCACACTGCGTTCCGATGCCGAAGTCGTCGACGCCGCGGCTTCCAAAAAAATCCGGGCCTCTGCCAGAAGATGCGCAAGATGAAGATCTCCAACTTTGCTAAAGGGGCTGTGGGCAGGGGAGCTCGGGAAAGGGGGCAAAAAGCCCAAGCAAGCCAGCTATTTATAGGCCCAGCCCGAAAATCCACCCTTTTGGGCTTTTGGCCCAAAGTTCCGGGCGCCCGGTACTTCCGGGCTGCTACAGTAACGGGCCCGGCCCGTTACTGTTCACGCCCGGGAAAATCCCCAGGCCGCCACGTAGCCTCCCAAACAGCAAACAGCTGTTTGGGGCCAACCGCGCTGCGCCACGCGGCCGAAGCGGGTGCCGACACGTGGCGCCCCCGAGCGGGAAGCGCGGGTCAGCGCGCCCACGTCGCGCCCCACGTGCGCCCACGCGCGCCGGTCGGGCACGCAACCCGAGGCACCTGCTACCAGCTGCGTGGACCGCGCGCACAACGCCGCCACCAACCCCGAACTGCCACGTGTCCACCCCCGGGTCCACCGTGCACCCGCGCCATCCGTGGACCGCGCCCACTGCGCCCGCCAACCGGGAGGCGCCACGTGGCCAGCGCCCGGGTGCACGCCTCCGCGGTGGACCGCGCGCCTCCGCCGCCGCCAGCCGCCGCGCTCCGCCGCCCGCCGCCGCCGCCGGCGCCCCTCCGGCGGCCGGAACAGTACCAAGACCTCGAAATGCGTGTTTTCGCATCCGGACTCCAAAAAATACAAGTAAATAGTCCATCTTGACCGTTTTCGCGCGCTGAATCCAAATCCGAAGTCCGATTTGCCAAATTCCACTTCTAAAATTTACCAAAAATTCCCGGAAAGCAAACTTGATCCGTTTTTCCATGCCGGGTCCAATCCTTGGGTCCAATATGCGCACAAACACCTCTAACACCCAACAGGGGTCTCCAGAAGCCGCAGATCCAACAGTAATCCAAACGTGGGAATTTCCGGGTCCTCACATCCTCCCCCACTAAAAGAAAGTTTCGTCCTCGAAACAAACACGGCTCAAAGGGAGTTCAACGCCAAGGGTAAGCATCCAACAACACAGTCTCCAACTCCTCAGTCGCTACTCACTCCCCGTGATTGCTCCTCAACAAAATAATAATCAGTACGGCATGGCCCGGTTGCGCAATTCTCTCATCACACGAGCCAGAATTCGCAACGGGCGTCCCTCGTACTCCCACACCCACAAATCTCAACTAGAGCGAGTCAATCACGGGCGAGGGGTCCAACGCAAAAACACCTCCGAGCTGAGACGCAGAAAACCTCAGGAACTCCAAAAAGCTGGGGACAAGGAAGATTAACCGAATCTACTCGTCCAAACTACACGAAGAACGTCACCACAACCCAACAAGAAAAGGTAAGGGCCCCCACCAGCAGGAAAGTCGTCAACCCTAACTCCTCTGTTTATAAAAACAGCTGAAATTAACAAAAAGTCTGAAAATTCCGAAAGACCAGTGCCTTCGCCCCAATCCAACAAGAACAGGTTCGGGCACCGTCTCCATTTCTGGAGCAGTCTTTCGAAGCTCTCGTCATGTTCGAAATTTCAGTACAAGGCGAGAAAAGGGAGAGAAGTGTTGAAGCCGTCCTGCTGTGGCTACAAAACAGAAGCTACGATCTAACCGTGACCCCTAGGAACACAACTCTAGTCCTAAACGTCACCTACGCTCAACAGGTAGCACCCAACCCAAAACCGCTGAAGCCACTGCTGCAGGAAGGATGCCACGGTGACCTGAGAAAATGATCTCCAGTTGTCCAACTCGCGGGAAGGTCACGGTTCTCAATCCACAATCAATCCTTGAGCGATACCGCACCAACTGGTCCATCCCGTGTGCTCAATCTGAGTCGTGGAGCTGTAACCCAACCGTCGACTGCCGGCAAAATTCCAAGTCTCAACAGCACAAGACATAATCCATAAGGCTTCCCCAAGTGCACAATACCAACAGGAACCTGTACCTCTAGTGCACGTGGTAACAACTCTACCTCCAGTCCAGACAGGAAAACCAAAAACACTCTATCTCAGACTGCTGTAAAGAAATCATGGCCGGTGACAACCCAATCCGCTGCTGTGGCGCCCATCCAGACGGGCGGCACCAATTCATCCGCTCGATGAAAGTGGTCGTGGCTCAGTTTGCCTGAAAATCAAGACTATCCATATAAGGAGCACGACCTCCGCCTCTACTCACATAGGGGTAACAACATGCGGTCCTCCGCAGCATAGCCAATCCATGCTACCGCCGCGCCACTCTAACGTAGATGCTGATGCTGCTATCGGGACCCGCCCAAACTCTGGCATCTCGGGGACCCGTTATCCAGGAAAGAAATCAGAAATGTCTCTGCCGTCCGATCTGTCCTCCATCACTCGGCGCGAAGCACCAAAATCCAGAACTCGACTCTGGTGGCAGATCCCTATCCAAAGGAACTGCAGCGCCACGCTCCACACACCACCGCCTATTCTATCGAAGCGTCAATAATCCAAAACGGATGGACCAACTAAACAGAAAGGTATCCTGGTGCAAAACCTTCCCAGTCAAACATATCCTATGCGCCTCGTCCCTCGAAACCTGGAGTGTGCAGTTCAACAACTGTATAAACTCCCTAGCACAGGGAGGCTCTCAGATAGTCTCTCCATCACCACCCAACCCCAATTCTGCCTACAAAGGCTCCAACTCAAACCTATGAATCGGGATGGTTCAGACTGCCGGGACTGGCCCATCGATCAATGACGTCCCGACGCTCAGCTACTATCCACTATCCACCCTGCCTCGGTGCCTCGGCACTGCTCGTCGGCACGGAGGGGGCTGCTCGCTCCGTCGGCGCCACTGGTACAACTGAAAATACCACTGCATAGGAAGAGAGTACTGGAGGACACTCAAGCGGTACTGCAACTAGCTGTGCTCTCTGCTCCAACAAGCGCATCGAACGTTCCATGGCCTCCTTCTGGCATCGGACAGCCTCCGACATCTGTGCCATCTGGATCCATAACTCTTGGGTCTCGCTCTGCTCTGATAGCTCTGCCTCCCGCTGCTCGGGTTACTAATCAGATGCGGAAAGTGCCCTCTTCGCTACACGACGTCTCAGGGGCATCGTAGTCCACTGCACAATAACAAACATCAGGACACAACAACCATACGACCCAATCCAGCGAAAGTCTAAGACATGTTATCAATTCCACAGCATTATGTTGTCTGCAGCCAACATAATCGCTTAGGAGCATAAACATGCCAATCACTCATCCCGTCTCTTGGGAGAGGTACAAAACTCGATCAGGACTCTCGCTAACAGTCACGACTCTCACGTAGTCATCCTAATGTCCAACCACAAGCCTAGGGTTTCTAAGTCCTAATGACCTACAACCTAGGCTCTGATACCACTCTAATCTGTCACGCCCCGGCGTCGAAACTGCGACCCGGGCTCGCCAACAGATCCGCCGCCCATACGGTGAACCCCGTATAGACGAAGCGTCAACCTGCAAAAGATAGATACTAAACTATCCAGATATCAGAGCTGAAAATAAACCACTAGAAATAAAATAAATTAGTACAAAGTCCTCACCAAAGTACAAGTCACTCAACTCAGAAGGAAAAGTACAACTCTATACCTCACTACAAGGTCTCTCAACAAGAAACTCTCAAAATAAAAAGGGTACATCTACTCTCTGGACGACGACTGGTAGGGATCTAGCTCGCGACTCCCTCACCACGATCAGAAGAAGCAGCAACAGGAGCAGCAGGAACAGGAGTAGAAGTCCCTGTGGGAAAATACACCACGACGGGTGTGAGAACTACGTCCCAAGTAGTTCTCAGTGGGTGCCGCCAACAAGCCCAACGGACTGCCCACTAAGTCTACTAGAGGCATAAAGTAACAATATAAAACTGAAATGAAAGGGCTGGAAAAGTAACTCTACAGCTACTATGCCTCTATCTAGATGCTCAAGAAAAGGAACAGATGAAACATGATGCATCTACTAACACACACAGTAAACTCACCAAATCTAAACTGACTGCCTCAAAGGGTCCAGTCAAACCTGCGCCCACCTACTGCCGCAAATCCTCAACAGGACGGGTCTACCGTAGGGTGTCCGTGACTGCCGCTAACTGGGCCAGTCAGAGGGACGGCGTCGACAAGTCGCGATAGCAAGTAACAGGCCCAACTCCGGAGTGGCTCTCGAGGGGAGCGACCCCACCGAGGAAAGTATCCGCGTAACTCTGTCGAGCTCAAATATGGCTCATGCAGGCTATAGTCCAAACCACGATCAACAAGATCGACCAACAACACCAACTCTCAACCACAAGCTGGAAGTCACACAGCTGGGGCCACCGTCCACCAGACGGCTCCCACAACAGAACACTAAACTCTCCAGAAAACCGACACCATAAGGGTTCGGAAACCCGATAGACCGGTGCTAAGAACCCTATCAAACAAGAACAGACTCTAGGCTCCGACTATCGAAGTTCCCGATCCCTTATAGTTCGGGAAAGCAATAATCACAGTACAACTCGCAGAAGACACCAACAGGGCCCGAAAGTCCCGGGAGACCTACCCCTACAACCCTATCAAACAAGAACAGGTTCCAGGCTCGGCCCCCGTGGCTTTCGTCCCGACAGAGGAACGACCCCTAGAACCCAGACCACTCGAATCCTTTCGAGTGGGGAGATTTACGGAAAAAGGTGACATTTGTTATTGAAAACTAATTTGATCTGGAAGAAATCCATATTTAATGATTTTAGTTCTTTTTAGAAAAACAGTTAGAAAACAAGTGTTTTACCCAAACCCCGAAGGGCTGATGCCTTTGTCCAATCAAACAAGAACAGACTCCAGCGGCCCTTCGATGTTTGGAAGAAAACATTGGTAGACTAAAATCATGTATATGTCGAAAAGGGTTCTGGGTTCTAGGTCCGGCTAACACTAGTAAACTACTGCCACTAACACAGTGGCGACGACCCAAACAGGGGAAAACAAGATCTCTCGGGTCCACCGTTTACCCCAAACGGTTCCCGATACAGACAAGCGAACCACTACATCTACCAGACTCCACTCTGCTCCCAAGCACGAGTGCAATGCATCCCACACTAAAGAGAACTCCTGACCGCTCGGCCCACTACCCGGGCGAGGATAACACTAAGTCCAGGAAAGTAAAGTGTGGATGTCTAAACATAAATAACCCTAGCCCAAGTGAGGGTTTTCTACTGGTCTGGTTACACATGCAACATATGACGGGGGTGCTAGGTCAGGTTCCAAATAACAAATTTACATGATAGTAGGAAGCAAGAGATCACAAGATCGACAGATAAAACAAGGATCAACAATTCCTACACTCTAACATGCTACCCAAGTCCAATCACTATCATGCATGATTCTATATCAATAGAATTAGAGCACAGTCCATAGATCTTGAAAGCAAGCCACCCACCTGAAGGTGCACAACTGTCCAGGGTCGTACAGCTGAAAATACCAGGAAATCCAAATCTCCTACTCCAAAAGATCCAGCAACACTCGTAACCCTCCTGGGTACAACACAAAGTCCACAAATACACATCAAGTCCAGAACTGTCCATAAAAACATACACAGAATTTCAGTCCCAAAGATGTCCCTTTTTCACCTGCTGAAAATGGCCAGAAAAATCCAATAAAAATATCACAGCGATCCTCGCGTCGATATCTTCGAAACGGTACCCTGCACGTCCAAATCCGAGCCCCGTAGGCCGAGTTACAAATTCTACAGTACAGGTGCGCAAACACTCACAACCACACAACTGTAAAACTCTGCACAGTAAGAGGGGAAACAGTATACCTTCGGGCAAGCCTCATAAAAATCCCAAAAAAATACGATGATAATCCTCGCGACGAGTAGATCCAAAAAGTGTATAGGCTCATCTCGATCCGACACTCGGTTGCGGAGATAAAATTCCGGCAAGGGGCCGCTGTCCAAAAACTCCACCAGAAAACAGCGGCTTAGAAATGCCTCGAAAACCGTGTCATAAACTCTGAATCCAGCAAGATGATCAACACGAAATCGAAGACGTACCTCTCGTGATTCCAACGCCGCAAAAATCGTCCAAAAATACTGACGGAGTAGCTCTGTAGACATCTCAGATCGAACTGCGACGATAACGGGCCTCCGATGAAAGATCGCCACACTGCGTTCCGATGCCGAAGTCGTCGACGCCGCGGCTTCCAAAAAATCCGGGCCTCTGCCAGAAGATGCGCAAGATGAAGATCTCCAACTTTGCTAAAGGGGCTGTGGGCAGGGGAGCTCGGGAAAGGGGGCAAAAAGCCCAAGCAAGCCAGCTATTTATAGGCCCAGCCCGAAAATCCACCCTTTTGGGCTTTTGGCCCAAAGTTCCGGGCGCCCGGTACTTCCGGGCTGCTACAGTAACGGGCCCGGCCCGTTACTGTTCACGCCCGGAAATCCCCAGGCCGCCACGTAGCCTCCCAAACAGCAAACAGCTGTTTGGGCCAACCGCGCTGCGCCACGCGGCCGAAGCGGGTGCCGACACGTGGCGCCCCCGAGCGGGAGCGCGGGTCAGCGCGCCCACGTCGCGCCCCACGTGCGCCCACGCGCGCCTGTCGGGCACGCACCCGAGGCACCTGCTACCAGCTGCGTGGACCGCGCGCACAACGCCGCACCAACCCCGAACTGCCACGTGTCCACCCCGGGTCCACCGTGCACCCGCGCCATCCCGTGGACCGCGCCCACTGCGCCCGCCAACCGGGAGGCGCCACGTGGCCAGCGCCCGGTGCACGCCTCCGCGGTGGACCGCGCGCCTCCGCCGCCGCCAGCCGCCGCGCTCCGCCGCCCGCCGCCGCCGCCGGCGCCTCTCGGCGGCCGGAACAGTACCCAAGACCTCGAAATGCGTGTTTCGCATCCGGACTCCAAAAATACAAGTAAATAGTCCATCTTGACCGTTTTCGCGCGCTGAATCCAAATCCGAAGTCCGATTTGCCAAATTCCACTTCTAAATTTACCAAAAATTCCCGGAAAGCAAACTTGATCCGTTTTTTCATGCCGGGTCCAATCCTTGGGTCCAATATGCGCACAAACACCTCTAACACCCAACAGGGGTCTCCAGAAGCCGCAGATCCAACAGTAATCCAAACGTGGGAATTTCGGGTCCTCACATATAACCTCAACTTGAAAGGTAAGTAGAACTTCAACCTTTTGGTTTTCATTTGTGTGAAAGATGCCTCAACTAATATTCAAACAACTATTTGGGCAGTAATATAACTAACAAGTTTGTGTTCACTAACATGACATTGGTTTTTGATTGCATAGAAGATCTGTTGGTTTTGCTATGATTCTCTACATATCTGAATCTCAAATGTCATGATGATCAGATAAAACTCTATCTCTGTACAGGTTGAATGTTAACAGATCTTGAGGTATCTAACGATCTCTTTTGTCAAGAAGATTTCTTTGTGCAGAGAGTCCAGGGTCTAAGTCTAGAGTCTGTTTTAGGAGTTTATCTAATGTTTTTAATTTTTGGATTCCATTGTAAATTTTGGTTGTAGGTGATAGAACAAAAATATCTTTTTGAATTTTCTTTAGTGGATCTGTGTTTTGTCACGAAACCGCCAAAGGGGGAGATTGTTACGGAATTTGAGTTGGCGTAGTTTCGTGAAAGTTTCAGTCTTGAAGATTGAAGGTGAAGAAAGTTGGATCATTTAACTCAATCTCAAGAAAGAAGAATCAAAAGGATCAGGTATGTTTAACTAAAGATTTTGTGTGATC